>CM022668.1:1900636-1950636 GCA_012295275.1 Chrysomallon squamiferum | reverse complement strand
CAAACTGTAAGAAGTAATTCTGTGTGATTATATAAAAGTGACAAAACTCTTAAATACAAAATGACTGAAAAGTAAGAGATGTTTATTTACTAATATCAAATTGTGTTGTTGTTGTTTTCATAATAATAATTATTACTTAATAAATCATTTTATTTAATATTTAATTATTAATTTTTTTATGCCTAATATTTATTTAATTATTAATTTTAATAATATTTAAATATAAAGCTTATATACTTAAAGTATCAGTTATAATATTTGTTACTAATACTGTTTATAAAACATTATTGATTTCAAATTCTTATACCTAAATATTGGATACTTTTATTTGTTTACAAATAATAATAATATGGATATTTATTAAAAAATTTTGATTTTGTATTATAAATAAAAAGTTTCTTTATCAAGATTTATTTATTGATACTATCAATTTCTAATCAGTTGAAAAAAGTATAATTATTCTTTTTATATTAAATTAATTGACATCTAATTACTGATCATCTAATTAGAAAAAATTAAGGTATTTATATTTATTTTTATTTAATTACTATTGTACTGATAAATTGAATACTGAAGTATTTAACATTTATTTAATGGAATTATTTTAATTTCTAATGAGATTATTAAATGAAAGTAAATCATGTATTATTTATATTTAATTGCTCAAACAGCTGATAAACCAAAAGTAAAAGGACCAGCAAAGTCAAAATCGATTTCCTCAGAATCTGAAGTAGAATCAGTTACTCAAAAACCAAAACCAGATTCAGTTCTGGAGAAGAAAGCTACAGTGACAAAGTCATCTGGTGAGATGGGATTCTCGCATGCTGTGATTTGTGTTGATGTGTGTTTTTTCATCATCTAACATAATATTTACTAGCATACTGCTGTATGTATTTGCACTAATTAATTGCTATCATTTTTTTAAAACATATTTTTGTTTTTTATATCTTTAAAAATATCTCATTGCCATGTTTACAGTCTCTCTGTCTCTGTGTCATTCTCTCTCTTGCTGTCTCTCTCCTTTTATATATGAACAACAAGGTATCCTTTCTTTTATATTTCATCACAAACAAGACAACATGATTGCATTTATCAATATAATTGACTGCATTGGTAAAGAATAAAATTGTTGCTGTGTTCCACAGTACTGAGATTTGAACCTGAAATATATCAAAGACTGATAAGAAATTTAACCACTGAACTCCATGATGTTTAGACAGTGATGTTTAAAATTTGTTTTGATCTTCTCTAACATTATATATTTTATTGCTTTGTTATTTTTACTTGCTTGACAACATAATTGTTTCATTTATACTTGACAACACATCTGTCTACTTTGAACTTGACAAATTCTTAATATATTGTCAGCGTGACAGCACATCATTTTTTGTTTATAACATAAGATTGGCTTGTTTTGAACTAAACATTGGTTTTGAACTTACTTCACTATATAACTATTTATCTAAGCTTGAATGCTTGGATCACTGTTGTTGACTTTTAATATTTCTTTATCAGATTTCTACTTTGCATATATTTACTTATGCCTGATCGCATGGAGTTTCTGTTCAGCTGAATTATAATATTACACTTACAGAGAGAGAGAGAGAGAGAGAGAGAGAGAGAGAGAGAGAGAGAGAGAGAGAGAGAGAGAGAGAGAGAGAGAGAGAGAGAGAGAGAGAGAGTTATTATAAATTTTAATATTTCGATACATTTAAAAATTTCAGCTTTTCTCTAATACTAAATATAATGATTTCAGTATATTTCATTAAAATTATTGTTATTTATTTACTAATTAGTTTTTATTATATTATTATAATTATTATTATTACTATTATTATTATTATTATTATTATTATTATTATTTTATCATTATTATGGTTATTATTGTTATTATTATTGTTATTATTGTTATTATCATTATTGTTACTGTTATTATTTTTATTATTATTGTTGTTATTATTATTATTTAGACCTAAAGTATAAGAAATGAAGGTGACAGTATTTTAGATGTTTAACTAAAATGTTTATTTTCATGAATACAGCAAAGGTTGCAGTTCAGCCTCCCCAGAAGAAGACAGAAGTTGAGGTTCCCTCTAAACCTCGCCCCCCTCCTCCCATCCCCGCCCTTCCTGTTCCTGCAAGTAAGAGTTAAAGTTTGTTGTGAATTAACTCTTTGTTTGGAATATTCTGGATTATCCAGGATTAACTCCTGTTTGAATTAACATGTTAATATTTTTTTTTTTTTTTAATTTCAGTGATGTGTTTTATTTTCTATATATAATAATCCAGTTTAATGTTTGATAATCCAATTTGATGTTTTATAATGCAGTCTGATATATAATAATCCAGTTTGATGTATGATAATCCAGTTTGATGTATAATAATCCATTGTAATGTATAATAATCAAGTTTGATGTTTTATAATCCAGTCTGATATATAATAATCCAGTTTGATATATAATAATCCAGTCTGATGTATAATAATCCAGTCTGATGTATAATAATCAAGTTTCATGTATTATAATCCAGTTTGATGTATAATAATCCAGTCTGATGTATAATAATCCAGTTTGATGTATAATAATCCATTTTAATGTATAATAATCCAGTTTGATGTGTGATAATCCAGTTTGATGTATAATAATCCAGTTTAATGTATAATAAACAAGTTTGATGTATCATAATCCAATTTGATGTATAATAATCCACTTTAATGTATAATAATCCAGTTTGATGTATTATAATCCAGTCTGATGTATAGTAATCCAGTCTGATGTATCATAATCCAGTTAATGTATGATAATTCAGTTTGGTATTTTCTTACTTAATCATTTATAATTAATATATCATTTAAATTTTGATAATCCTTATTTCTAATAAATATAATAATCTATAATTATTATTAGCAGCATCAATAATACCAAGAATATCAGTAATAATATAAATAATAATAATAAAATTAATAATAATATCCAAGCTAAACAATAACAACAATAATAATAATAATCACTGCTACTACAGTAACAGTAACAAGGTATATGACAAACACAGCTGTAAAATTTAAAAAAAAGAAAATCATAAATCATAATAACTGCAAAAAAAGAACAACAGAAGCAACAACAACAACAGCAACAACAGTGACAGCAACAGCAGCAGCAGCAACAACAACAACAACAACAATAATGATAATAGGACTAATAATAATAATAACAATAACAAATAATTTAAAATAACTTTTGACAATGTCACAGATAAGACAGCAGACAAAATTACAATAAAAAGTAAAAAATTACTTATTTATTTGTTTGTTTGTTTATTATTTGTTTAATAAATTATTTTTTGTTTCTTTATAAATCTTAACATTTTTAAAACCAAACTTTAACTAATTTAACATTTTAATTATTTTATTTTATTCTTGTTTCAGCATTTTAATGAGCATTTATTTTATATATTTTAATAATATTCAGCTTTTTTTAACTTGAAAATTATGCTTTTGTTGTTGAAATGTTTAATGCCTTAATTCCTCAAACTATTTTGTTATTTATTTATTTTTATATATATATATATATATATATACATACACATACATTTACACATATATTTATTATTATTATTATTATTATTATTATTATTATTATTATTGGTTTTGTTTTGTTTGTGAGACAAAGAAAGTGATGATGTAAAATAAAATTAGAGAAACAAAAAACTGTTTATATGTACATGTATTTACATAAACATTAAAACATTTATCTTTTCATGAAAATCTATGTAAAATATATTACACACTCTTTTTCAGTATGAAGAATATTTGATTTAATTATGTTTTAATGACAAACAGTTTTTTAGATTGTTGTTTCAGATGTTTTGGTGTTGGTTTATGATTTGAACAAATTTTTATGCTTTAACTTTTTATTAACTTCATGTCTAACCATTGTTACTGCATGTTATTAATGTTTTGAAATTAATTTTAATTTTTATTTTCAATTCTTTACAGGTTATTATTTGTTTAACATCTATTTTTGGCAACCACATTATCACAAAGACAAAATTAGAGCAAGGGTTTATATATGAATGGCTATGTTTGTGTTAGTATGTATGTTAGTGTGTGTGTTTGTGTGTGTGACTGTGTTTCTGTGTATGAGTGTGAGAGAGAGAGAAATTAGACAATATATCTATATATATATATATATATATATATATATATTATTGTTTTTATTACCAGTTTAAATAAATACACTTAAAGTATCAAATTACACTTACATAGTTACATTTCACTTTTCCAGAAATAATAAAATACACACAAAGATGTTTAATATGCACACATGGCTGGTAGGCATGTGTATGTGTGTATGATCTGATATATCTCTACATCTATAGATATAATATGGTATATATTTAATGCTGATATCAGCAAATCACCATAATAGCAGTTTTAATAACATAGAGTATGGAGTTTGTGCTGATTCATATTTTACAGTTTTTGTTTATTCTGTGTTTTTTCTCCTACAGGTAAACCAAAGGCTCAGAAACCAAAGAAGGAGCCAGTGCCTCCTAAGAAGGAGGAGAAGAAAAAAGCAGTGAAGAAAAAGGGAAAGAAAGCCAAAAAGGAGGAACCAGCCCCACCCAAAGCAGCAACTCCCCCACCTAAACCAGCAACTCCCCCACCCCCATCACCACCAAAAGCAAAAACACCCCCTAAACCTGCCACACCAGAACAATCTATCAGTCCAGTAAGTTTATATATCATCATCTTTGTCATCATCACTGTCATCATCACCATCATCATCATTGTCATTATAAACATCATCATCACCATCTTGATCAGTATTTTATCATCAGATCTTCATTATCATTATCAACATCATCATCTTTGTCATCATCATAATCATCATCATTAGTATTACTGTTTCATCAGATCATCATTATCATCTTTGTCATTATCATCATCATCAACATCATTATTATAATTATTATCATTGTTATTAACATCATCAATTTTATCACTATTATTATTATTATTATTATTATTATTATTATTATTATTATTATTATTATTATTATTGTTATTATTATTTTTATTATTACTATCATCATCACAAAAGAGAGAAGAAAGGAAACAACAATTTATTTTTTTCTGTTATTGTTCCAATAACCTAAGTGTACCCAGAGCTAATCTGATTGAAGATTGTTTTCAGAGGATAATGTATGAATTTATGATAGAGTTTGTATTTGTAATGTAAACTATTATTATGTTTGTATTTGTTATGCAAATTATTATTATGTTTATACTTGTAATGTAAACTATTGTTATGTTAATTATTATTATGTTTATTATTTGTAATGTTAACTATTGCCATGTTAATTATTATTATGTTATTATTTGTAATGTTGCTATGTTTGTAGATCTCGTCTGTTGAGAAGTCGGATGATGAAATGGAGTTTATTATAATCAGGGATGAGACACCAAGTCCTGAACCTGTCAGACAAAGGAAAGAACCCTCCCCTGTACGAGAACCCTCCCCTAAAACAGAACCCCCATCAGAACCACAGTCTGAGGTTTGTTTCATTCTCATTTCTAGTTTCAGGAGTCAGTCTTTTCTAAGTTCTTTTCATAGGGAATATTGACCATTTATTTTATATGTGTATTCTTATATATTTTAATATAACACAGTGCAGAAAGCTACATAGATATTGAAAGAAACTGAGAGAAAAAGAGAGAAAAATAATTATACATTAATACAAATCATATTTTATCTTCATGTAAAATAGATATGTATGTTCAGATATATGTGTTAATACATAGGTAAAACCAATTTCAAAATTATTATTTCATTATTTACACAAAATAATACTTTTCAGTATCTACTCTCTCTCTCTCTCTTTCTCTCTTTCTCTCTCTCTCTCTCTCTCTCTCTTTCAGTCTCTCTCTCTCTCTATTTCTCTCTCTCTCTCTCTCTCTCTCTCTCTTTCAGTCTTTCTCTCTGTCTCTCTAAGAGAGAGAGAGAGATATGAATCTTGGAGAAAGAAGATACTGGTGTAAAGTTGTTATGTATACTTCAATGTGTGTAATGTGCTGTGTTTAGGATGAGGACACAGCTCTCAAGTCTATCACAAGCAAAGAGGCGCGCGCTGCGAAGAGAGCCGCAGCAGCTAACAAACGTCGCGAGGAGGTCGAGCGACGTCGCAGAGAGAGAGAAGAACAACTGAAGAGAGAGAAAGAAGAACAAGAAAGACAGGAGAGACTGAGGAGAGAGATGGAAGAGGAAAGAAGAAAACTTGAAGAAGAACGGAGGTATAAAAATTAATTTTGTTTTCATTCTGCCACATGGCAGAGATAATGCCTTGTTTTTAAGGAATGTAACAGTAAAATGGTGGTTATGGTGTTTGGTAAATAATTTTAAAAATGTTGTAGGTTAAGAAGACAGAGAGAAGCTGCTGAAAGAGAGAAGGAAGAAGAGGAAGAGAGAGAGAGAGAAAGAAGAAAACTGCTTGAGCTGGAGAGAGAGAAGAGACAGAAGGAAGAATATGCCAGAAAGTTGGAAGAGATGAAGAAAAGACAGGCAGAGGAAGATCTAAAAAGACAAGGTATAATTTGTTATTTAATAAAAAATTAAATTACAAACCACATTTTGTTTAAACTCATTAATAATACAATCTTGTTTATTTCTTTCAATACATACACACCACAGAGACTGAACATAAAATCAAAATATTTCAAATTTTTCAGTTTAGACACAGACTTAGATCTGACTGTTTACAGGTTTAATCCTCTTTCCCAGTCTAGATCCCATTCTAATAAGTATGATAAATGTGGTTTATCAAACACCATAGTATGTTCTGTTCTAACAGTTCATGGGAAGGTATAGATAATGAGTGAACTCTAAAATATAATGATGATTTTTTCTATCATTTAATTAATTTTAGAAAAGCTCTTATATTATGTACATCGGTAACAATAACACCAAAAAAAAGTCACAAAACACATTTCAAAATATTTTTTAATTCTTAATTTTCCTTGGAACTTGTTCTACTAAATGTATATCCATAATAATTCTACATAGTATTTCTATAAATAGACTCAAGAAATAACAAATACACACAAACTGAAATACTAAACATGTTTATTTACTTTGTTGTGATGTAATCTATTATATTATTTTGATTTGATATTAAACTTTGTTTGTCTGTCTGTGTGTTATAGAGCTGCAGAGACAAAGAGAGTTGGAGGAGGAGGAACGAAGGAAGGAAGAAGAACTTAGGATGTCACAGATGGCTGAACAAGAAAGACTGGAATATGAGAGAAAGAAGAAAGAAGAAGAAGAATTAAGAAAACTTAAAGAAGAGGAAGACAGGTTTGTAAAATTTTATCTTGTTGAGTTTAGATAGTTTAGATGTGCTCTCTCTCTCTCTCTCTCTCTCTCTCTCTCTCTCTCTCTCTCTCTCTCTCTCTCTCTGTTTTTTTGTCTGTGTGTCCATCTGTCCATCTGTACATTCATCCATTTAATCAAAAATCTTTCTGTGAATCTATATCTCCCTGATGATGATTCAGCCTGATACCTCTATCTGTTTTTCAGTCTGTCATTACCTCTCTTTGTCTTTCTCTGTGTTATATCTGTTTATGAGGTGTGTAGCTTTAAGAAGAGAGAGTATAACATGAACATTTGCTTGCAGAAAGCGGAGAGAGGAGCAAGCCCAGCGAGCTCTAGAAGAGGCCAGACGTCTGGCGGAGGACATGGCTCGCAGACAGGCGGAGCTGGAGCAGAGACTCAGGTTCAACCGGGAACTCCAGCTGGAGGCCGGCGGCCTTGAACACACCCAGGACATCACCCGAATGTTTGTCTTTTCTTACTTTGAGCTGCTCCAGTGGCTCGGGCTGGACATTCCCGAGTTCGAACTTCAAAAGTTAAACAGTTTATAGCACGTTTTTTTTTTTTTTTTTTTAAAGTTATTTGTGATATAAGTGAGTGTTAAAAAGTGACTGGTGTTGAACTGCTTTAAAACAATTGTTATATGTGACAGAATCAAGTTTTAAAATAGTTATTTGTGACATTATCAAGTTATAAAGATTTATTTGTGACATTATCAAGTTATAAAGATTTATTTGCAACTGTAAAATTTTAAAATACATAATTAGGGAAAAACAAGGTTTAAAAAGAGATTTGTCATGGTTTTATGTTTTAAAGATTTATTTGTAACTATTTAATTTTTTAATAGATATTTTTTACAAAATCAAGTTTTATATAGTTATTTATAACCATAACAAGTTTTAAAAAGTTATTTGTGACAGACTGCTTTATAATAAGTTTTAAAATATTTTTTCTTTATTTGTGGCTGACTGCTTTTTAGTGACAGTGCCTGAATCTTGATATTTTACAACTTATAGATAGTTGTGTCTCCATGGTTTACTAAAAATAAAGTCTGTATTTGTGACTCTATGTTTTACCAAAAATAAGGTCTGTATTTGTGACACTGTGCTTTACAAAAAATAAAGTTTGCTTTTGTGATACTATGTTTTACTAAAAATCAAATACCTGTTTGTGACCACTGCTTTCAAAACAGTGCCTGGAGCTTCATGTACCAAAGAAAATGTCATTAAATTATTATTATTATTATTATAACTATTATTATTATTTAATTTGTTGGTAGATTTGAAAAAGGATTACTGCCAAAGATAGCAAGATTATCTTTATTTATTTATTTTATTTTATTTTATTTTATTTTATTTTATTTTATTTTATTTTATTTTAAGCATTAGTTATAAATGTGTCTTCTGCTGACTATATGACTGGTGATGTTCTGTTATTTAAAATATTACTTTTATATATGACATCTTACACATCCAGATATTTAACAAGTGACCATTCAGTACTGCTGCTATAACATAAACCAAATGGTTTTTTTTAATAATTTACCATTTACATTTTTTTTAATATTATAATTACTTTTACTACTGAAAATTTAAATGTGCTTTTTATTGATGTAAAATGAAACTTGTTATTGCAACCAAAAAAAAATTCCTTATATTACTATTATTCCTGTGAGTCAGTGTATGTGTAATGTAACTGTTAATATTATTGAGAGATTTTTGTGGAAGTTGTTACATGCAAATAAACATTATTTTTATCTTTTTATCTGTGATATGCTGTTAGTGGATGCTGGATACTGCTGTCCCACCATCCCACTATGAGGTGGGTTGTATTTTTAATCCACAATAAAATTTTATCATCTCTTATTATATGAAGATTATCTTTTTGTATATGTGACAATAAACTTTAATACTGCTGATAATATATAAATATATCTTTAATTTATATATGTATCGCTATTTATTACTGCTGGTAATTATTTATATATATATATAAAAATAATTTTTGATATATAATTAAAGACCTGTAATATAATTTTGTTTTATTTATTAAGTTGTTATCAAACACAGAAAGCACAGTTTGCATACATAATCATGTATTGTTATGTTTAACTTTCATAAGCAGAGTAACAAAAAAACAACTAAATGATTTTCCTAGTTTATTGTTGTAGTTTTTTTTTATTAAATTTTAATTATTACTATAAAATATAGTTTTTAATAGTTAAAATTAAATGTATAAATTTTGATGATTACAGTAATAATCAGCAGTTTTTATGATTACATTAAAATCTTCATATTGTAATGATTGCAGTTAAAGTAGTGATATCTTATGGTAAAAAAAATTCAATGTTTGGGAGGGATTTTGGTTGATTTTTTTGAGATTATTGTCAAATTATTTATGAATAAATAATTGTTCATTAACATTTAGGAGGTTTGTGCCTTGACCAGTCTGTGTGATAAACATAATTTATGCACAAAAACCACAACATAAAAGTCTTTCTTAATATCTGTCTCATATTGTTACTTCTCATCATATTTGCATAATTAATGTACATATTTTATATATCTCTTTTTATCACATGACTGATTGTGTCATTATTATTTATATATTTACATTTATAATCAGTGTAAGGTATTTGACCAATAATGTATTATATTGAAAATAGGGTACTATGAAAATGTTCTTTTATACAGTCTGAATAAAAGTTGAACAATGAATTAATTATGAAAAATGTTTGATTCAGTTTGTATAAAAGTTGTCATATCAAATAGCTAAGAAAACATTTTATACAATTTGAGCAAATTTCATATTAACTATGAAAATATATCATAGCATCTTAATAAATGTTTTATTAACAGTTAACTGAAAATATTTATCTTCATACAACTTAAGTAAATGTTGTATACAGTTTCAGTACTAAATGTTCTATTATGAAAAAAATCCAGTGATAACACTGATGTTCAGTATAATTTCTATGAAGAGTTTATTGTGTAAAATGTGAATTCTAGTTTGTTGTTGAAGAAGGTAACAGATTTTAATTAAAATAAATTCAATGTTTCCATGGTATTGATCAGTTTTAAATGGAAAAGAAAGAACAACAAAATTAATAAGTAACAATAAATAAAACATATATTTATTTACTAGATATACCAATTTTTTAAAATCTAATAAATCTGACAAGGATATATTCAAAAAGTTTGTAAATATTTATTTTTCCTTTGAAATTTCAACTGTTATTATATATATGCAAGAAAATAAAATTTTACATATTTTTCAAATTCTAACCAGCAATGAATTGTTTAATGTATTATTTTTGGTATTGTTAATGCAAAATTGTTGGAGATATTTGTTCTAATAAACTCTGAAAATATTTTCTGTCTTTGTTTTTTCTGTTTAGCTGTAAAGAGAGCTGAAATAATCAACATCACTCCTGGCAACATTTCAACATCCATGGCAAACATTTCAACATATATATCAAACATTTCAACATATATGTCAAAACACTTCAATATCCACATCAAAGTATTTTCAGCATCCATGTCAGATATCTCAAAATCCACATTAAACACCATTTCAACATTCACGTGAAACATTTCAACATCCATGTCATACATTTCAAAATCAGATTCAAACATAACATCATCTGAACAATGAAGTCAATAGGAAGACAATGAATCAATTTTAATTCATTTTTCATTGTTTGGAAATTGAAAACTTTCAGCAGTGGAAAGCTGCAAACAGCAATTTGTTTCAGATTAAATAATATTCACTTTTCTATATGAATCATATGTCTAATGTTGAAAAAGCAAAATTTCATGTGGCCATTTACACTGCACAAGATTTTATTTTACAAATTTATCCATTTATAGTTGTTGTGTCTTAAGATTACAAATTTCTCAGATTTACAGTTTCAGTAAGATGTTTGTAAGTTGATGTAAAGTATAATTATACTGAAATTATCAAACCTACAGATTTTTAATTTTTAATTTTTGTTTTACATTAAATATGTAATTTTATGTTTTCAAGTACTTTGATTCACAGAAATAAAAACAAGTGAGACAAGTTTTAATTGAATATTTATTTATATTCTACAATCAAGCAACATACAAGCTTTAACAGCAGAGAACAAAACACTGATAATATCTAATATACATAACTTTTTCATATTTAATCTGACTCTTTAATGCACTAATTTTATAACAATGCTGAAACTATGATAACCCTGCAAGGGACACAACTCTATTAGATAACAGGTAACTTCATATATTTTACAAAATACAGTTCACAAACAAATTTATTTTTAAAAATTTCTCTTGGTTCATGTATAATTTTCAGGCACATCACTTATTATGTAGTTCTGTAAAGTTTAAATAATAAATATAAATAAAACAATTTAGAGTTATTACAAATTATAACTTCAGAAGTTGTTTGTCCATGCTAAAATTATTTTCCTAAACTGTTTTTGTCTTATCCAAAATTGATACAGTTTTAAGATAACCAACAGTTACAGATTGTTAAAATCAAAACAGTTACAGATTGGTAACTACTCTGTGTTTAAAATACTGTACATATTATGACATCATGTAATAATTTTGCTAGGTGACACTAAAAGGAATGTCAATGCATTTATATAAAGTTATATTTTGTGTATCTATTCTAATAATTAAAAATATTTAAAATTCCTCAACCCCAAAACAAAGAAAAGTAAAAAACCAGAAACTTGTAAAATAATACCAATATTATGTCTCGTAAATCAGGGTCAGAATATAAACAGGATGAACCTCATCTGTAATCTGAGTATCCTGTGTACTCTTCTACTGTCTGTGCATTACTGAATATTATCTATGTTATATATTTACACCTGTATGTGCTTTTTAGCTAATATTCAATGTTAGCTATATTACTTGATATTCAATATTAATAATATTATGTTTGTATAATTAATATAATATTCATCTTATGTAAAATACTAATACTAACAATAATAATAAATAAAATAAAAATAAAATAAAAATAAAATAAAAATAAAATTAAGTTTTTAATACTATAAAAAACAAAAAATATAAACTATGTTTTGAACCAGAGACTAGTATTAAATATAAACAATATATATCCACTATTTAATATCAAAATATAGCTATCAGTGTTTTACATATTTTATATGTAGTGTTAAGAGAAACATTTAAAATGAAAACATGATTAGCACTGACTTGGCTGTATGTAATTAACACAAGTTCACTGACATACGTTATATGTCAGTGATTTAAAAATATATGTCACATGATTGTACTTGAACAATTTAAATAACATAAATTTTATTTTAAATGCAATATTTTATATTAACTCTTTTAAATGTCTTTTCCTCATGTATGATGAGTAAAGGGTTAACCATCTGTAAAGTAACAGTTACAAAAATGCATATCAAAATTTACCATTTGACTATTAAACATTTGATACTCTACCTAGCATTCATAAACGTGTATAAGTAAAAAGTTAACCCTTTGTAATGTAACTACTGTACTATACCAGCTTTACACAACAAAACATAACCCTTTAACATTTGATATTCTACCTAGCATTCACATACGTGTATGATGAGTAAAGAATTAACCCTATCCAACACAACTACTATAACTACAAGCTTTACATGTCAAAATTTAACCCCATTTGATAGTATGCCTAACATTTAAACACATATATGGTAAGTATAGTATTAACCCTATGTATTGTAACAACATTAATTAAACAAGCTTTATATGTCAAACTTTAAACCCATTTGATAGTCTGCCTAACATTCATAAACATGTATGATAAGTAAAGGATTGACCCAATGTAATGTAACTACAAGCTTTACATCTAAAAATTTACCCTTCAGCAACAAAATATCTCATAATCTAAAAAGCATTCATACAACATAAGAAAGCAGATGATAAAATGCTACATTTGATAAAGAAGCAGTAATGTCTTTATATAAATCACTGGAAACATCAACATCAACAGATAAACCCGTCACAGCAGGAATTCAGACACTAAAAGAAAAACATCCAAACTATGTGACAGTACTTTTTGTAGGTTAAGCTCATAGCAGTTTTTTAAAGTCAAAATAAAGACATATTCAGATATTTGTACAGAGATTTATTCTATGTACCACATAACGCCACTTTGTTTATTTTTCAGAATATGTACGTATATGTCATATATTTCGGTCATTTGTGAAATAAAATCACAATCTTAAAAGCCATCTACTGAAAAATGCATCTTGTAACAGCAAAACTTTGTCTAAACTTTCAGTTACAGAATAAACAGAGACAAACTGGTGATTGTCATTAAGTCTACTGAAGAAAAAACAATTTACAGTGGAAATTAAATTCAGTCAATAGCCACCTAGTGACTGACAGTCTGCTTCACATTAAACTAAAAACTGACAGATGAAATTTCTTAAGTAAACACATAGTTAATCTAGATATTGGAATTTATATCTGAAGATGTTGACTGTTAACTTCACAATGATTTGTTACTATGAAATATCATCAACAAATTTAGTTTTATAACACAACAATAAAGAGTAACTGAACACAAAAAATAATAAACAGTATTTAAATAACATGAAATAAAACTGTTCCCTGAACACTTCACTTAAATGCAACTGGAATGGCTTTTCATTGGAATTATTGGGTCATGTGTGTGGAAAAAACAAAAAAGAATAAACAAATATCTATACAAATTAATAAAAACTAATAATAATGAAAATAAAAATAACTTTTCATTCTATTATAAAATCCTGCTTTGTTCAAATATATTTTAAAAGAATTATTACTGTGAATAAATATAATCCAAACAGAAGATCTGTTTTAAATATGTTTTCAGTATTGGAACTTGTGTTTTAATTAACTGTAGCTTCCATCATTTTTATTTCTTCATTATAATGAATAACAGAAATATTTATAAAATTTCTACTATTAGGTGCAAAAAGTTAAAGAATAATTATTATTTTTTGTTCAATAATAACTATTTTTAGCAGAAATAACAAACAATACTAATAATAATGTGTCACATAGTAGTAAAATGCTGCCTAAGAACAAAAATAGAAAATGTTCACAAAATCACCAACATTTAAGTTACCTGTCAATTGTTAATTCTTAAGTATGTGGTTTTTTTTTTTTGATATTATTGTTTATAATAATGTATATATTTATGTGTATAAGATGTATTTTCAAGCATTTAGAAGTGTGTATATACATTTGATGTATATGAATGTGCACATCTGCATGTAACTATAGTACATGCTTGTATTTTCAAACTATTTATGTTTGTGTTTTATAACATTTCAAAGCATGGAGTGTATCCATATGTATGAATAACTGTAAACAGAGTTTGTATTAACCTATAAATGCTTTACAAATAATAAATTTAAAAACCAAAACTTAGATATGATGCTTTCTGTAACTTGACTAGAAATAAAAATAAATGACTGCAGTTATATAAAAGTTGTAGCAGAATAAAATCAAATGACTCTAAGATAAATGACAATAATAAATAGCACATCACTATTAATACATGATTAGTAATAAAAAAAGTATTGCTACTTATATTGTTACACTGAATATTAAATTATACAAAATATCAATACTAATATTAACTGTTTTACTTAGTATACAAAATATTTACTTACATAAGTAAATTCTTTTGCAAGCTTCCATTATATAAAATATTAATACTTGTTTATTTAATAATTGCTAGTATTGAATTCTTAGTTATAGTTAATATTAATACTTATTTATTTAATAACTGTTATTTCTGAATACTTTTTCTACATATCAATATCTGTCACATAACTAAGTCATACAATGTATTTACCAATATGAACATTTCAAGTCATTTTTACAAACTGCAGGTCAAATATGACATTAAAAAGAAAGTAATGTTGTCAGATGTTATACAAAGTATACAGATATTATTGCACATTTGAATATTTAATATTAAATAGCTTGTTTGTTTCACAGAAAGAAAAATAATTTTTTGGCAAAAGCAAAAATGTCACAGAAGTTAAGATTTGACTGGCATTTGTTTGCTTTCTATTACTGTTCTTTAAATAATAGTAAATACTTCACGTTTTAATCTTATTTTTGTAGATAACAAAAATAAAATATTTTATGAAAAAGAAAAGAGGAAAAATATTTTAAAACTTACTAATATTTCAACTGAGTCTGATGTTTTTCTTTAAATGTTAAAGTAAAAAGTGTGGTTGCACAATGTGCAGAAAGGTTTACCTGATAAATAAATATAAATAAATAAATAACTGTAACAAATCTTCATATGAAAACAAAAAGAAAAAAAAAGAAACTAATAAACTTGCCAAGACTAAATTTACACTGGCACTGCTTGTATAACCATTATGCCAAAACATGAAGGAAAGAGCATGTAATGAATACTATATTCACTGTAACCTCACATCAGAATAAAACAAATTTTACACTACAGTAGAAAAACATTTACATAATTATGTAAATAAAATCACATACATTACTTATATATGTACAAAAGCAAGCA
Source organism: Chrysomallon squamiferum (assembly GCA_012295275.1). Classification (NCBI taxonomy): domain Eukaryota; kingdom Metazoa; phylum Mollusca; class Gastropoda; order Neomphalida; family Peltospiridae; genus Chrysomallon; species Chrysomallon squamiferum. Next base: position 1,934,719 of record CM022668.1, on the reverse strand, counting down.
CATCCTCATTACAAAATACCAGAAAACAAAAACTGAGAGAAACAAGAGAGTGAACATATTCATACCTCAACTATATGTAAACACACATACATATACAGACACACACAAACACACACACACACACACACACACACACAAAGCTGCACAGTGAATATTTTGTTGCTAATTTGTTAAGTGTATTGAAAATAAATTATAATAATAGCTAAAACAAAAAGTAAAAAGACCATTAAGCTTTCATTTACATTTTCACAACTGCTCCTAATTCTTATTTTCTTATGTTTATTTTTTTATAATAAAATACAGATAAAAAAAAAGGCTAATGTATGAACATGAATTTAGTTAAAACTAGTTCAAGGTTATCTGATCCATTTTCCCTAGTATTTGTCTCAGTATGCTCATGACATTAACTAAGACAGTTAAATCCATTTACTAAAACTGATATTATGACATCCTGCACAATTACAAAAACTTGTCATTTCCAACAAGGAACATTTAGCTAAATAAGCAGAGTTAATAACTATAATTTATCAGCATTACAAATAGCTGAAATCTCTTGAGCTAAACCAGCAATACTGAGTAATTATGGCAATACCCATTGATAAAGAGGACAATAATTTGTATTTATTTTGCTTTATATATAACATTAATTGATAAACACAGTTATGGATGTGACAAGCTATAAACAAAATGGGAACATAAATTAGCTTACACAGCTGTGAACATAATATGTCTCTTTTTTTTAGTTTTTTTTTTTCTTTTTTTTTGTCATTTTTGCAGACAATCTTCAAAGCAGTAAGATAATTTTGATAATTAAAAGAAATTAAAATAATTTTTAGGGTAAAATTTTGTTTTAGTTGCAAGTTTACATTAAGCAGATAAGAATATTCAGTAACATAACAGTGAGAATTAATCTCAAAAATCAAAACACATTTTTTTTTCCTATTCTTTTTGTTTTTGTATAAAGAAAAATAGCTGAATAAATACAATCTACTCTGAATTATAAATAGTTTTCTGTGTCCATAACAAAGACAAAACAAATTTAAATTAACTAAGACAAAATCTTAGAGAGATGATACAGTTATTACTAACTTAAATATAAATAAATAAATTAAATAAACCTGTGAAAGTAACAAATTATTATTACATATCAATAGGATCAGGTTTCAATAAATAAATAAAAATTACTATTTTTAGCAAATTAAATAAATTTCTAATCTTGTATACCAGAGATTAACACCAAACAAAATATAATTTGAAATTCTACTTTTGACTAGAACACTAAATAGAAATAAAATGTATCTACATTTATAAACAAGAGAAGATTCTTATTAAATTAAATTAAACATCAGATAAACTTTGAGAAAAAAACTGAAAGATATTATCAATATGGTCTGAAAATATTTAAAATAATAAAATATTTTTAAAAAAAATTAATAAGGGAGTAAACTCTGTCTACTGAATTTTTAAATTAAATTAAAAAAACAGGATATAAATTATTGTGTAAAATAAAAACAGTCCTCTTTTAATCTTACACATAAACTAAAATAAAATGTAACAAAAGTTTATGAATAACTTGAAAGGCTGTCGATCCAGTAGAAAAGAAATAAAATAATAAAAAAGTCTGGATTGGCTTTTAGAAACAATAGAGAGAAGCTATCCATCTGTTCTAAAACTAAAATGACATGTAACAAAAGTCAGACAGTGCTTATGAAGAACGTAAAGGAAGTTAATCTGGTATGAGAAAATAAAAATAAAATGCAAAAGTTAAAACCTCAGTCGACTTTTACAAACGACAGAAAGAGATTCTCAATCTGATCTAACAAAGGTTCACAAAGTTTCTCGTAACCTTCGTCTGTGAAGTGCAGAAAGTCGTACATGTCTCGCACCGATATCGTGTCATCCTTCGCACTGACAAACAACGCAGGGTCAATGTTCACAAATGTCACACTGGCCATATCAGCTAGCATCTCCGCCAAGCTCAAGTTGATTTCTTTTATCTTCTCTCTCAGTTTGTTAGGCCTCTGTCCCCTCGGAGGAATCCCCTGTCAATCAAAACACTATTTGTTATAACTGTTATTATTAACAGTAGTAGTAGCTGTAGTAGTAATAGTATTATTTTTACTATTATTATTTGTGGTATCATTATTATTATTAATGTTATTATATTTATTATTATTATCATTATTGTTATTATATATATTATTATTATCATTAATGTTATTATATTTATTATTTATTATTATTATTATTATTATTATTATTATTATTATTATTATTTACTAAAACTTCCAAAAAACTAATACTTTTACTATTACTACTTCTGCTTCTTCCACTACTATACTGTTACTACATTACTAGTCTACCATTACTCTAGTACAAGGTGTTCCAGTCCTACTACTGTACTTTGCAATTATATTCCTGTGTTTATCACTTCCACTTTCCCTGTTATTACGGCTACAGTGACTTTTACTACACCAAGATTATTATTACTAGCTCTACTACTGATATGTTTATGTAATATTAATGAAAGTAAAAATAAACTGTTACCATAACAATTATATAAACTAGAACCAACTGTTACCATGGCAACTATATCAAACTAGGATCAACTGTTACAACCATAACAATTATATAAATTAGAACAAACTGTTACTATGGCAACTGTATAAAACTAGAACCAGCTATATATAACTAGACCCAACTGCTACAATGATAACTATATAAAAGTTGAATCCAATGTTGCCATGGCAGCTACATAAAACTAGAACCAGCTGTTACCATGACAATAAGCTGTGTCTGTGGTTGCTTCTCTATGATTACTTCTGCTATTTTCTTAATCGCTGTGGCAACCTGTTCTGCAGAGTGCTCGTAATTATTTGTGCCAACCAACAACACAATCACCTGAAAGTTAAAAATTTAAATTAAACAACTAATAATTAAAAGAAATAAAATATTTTATGAAAATCTATTATTTCTTTATATATATCTAATCATAGTAGAAATACAAAAAAAAAATCAAAAAAAAAAATCACAATACTCTTCATGTCAATAAATCAGTCAACAGTTTGACAAAAACTATTCAATAATATCTGGCTCTCTATCCAAGTAAAACAAAAAGTGTAATTATAAAGGTAGGGAGGATGCATCTTCATGACTGGTTAAGTAAAATAATAACACAGATTCATTAAACTGTAAATATTTAGTGGATTAAAACAAAACTTTTAATATATGTACGTATGTATGTAGTATCTATGTATGTATGTATATATGTGTGTATGTTTGTATATATGTGTGGGATATGTGTATGTCTGTGTATGTGTGGCTGCATAGGATAACCAATTACATGGTGAACATTAAAAAACTCAGGTGTTGATGGAATAAGATAAACTACATTCTACAGAGCAGTGATATGTCAGAGATTTTATGTGAATCTTGGCAAAATAAGTGCATAGTTTTAGCATAATTTCATTAATTAAGATTCTGACAGGTTCCACAAAAACATTTCTTATTGACTGATTTCAGCAAAAAACATGCATAGACACGAAAGTCTAGATATTTTCAAAACTATTTACGGTGAAAATAAATTGATCTGTGATGCAGTGGACTGCATTAACAGACTGCAACTCTAAATTATATTTTATGACATCAGACTATTTATCCTATGCTGCCACACACACCTATATATAAATAACACAAAAATGTATCAGAATAAAAATATCTGTAATGTTTACTTTCGGCTGGACATTTTCTAACTCTCCATTGAGAATTCTCCACAAAACATGTTGAGTTTGATCCCCTCCAATACTCAGATTCAAACAGTGCAGAGGTTCAAACATCTTCCCCCAAATCTGTTCATTGAATATTAAAATAAAAACTTCAATTACAGTGCAATGACAAATCATTAAATATTTTTTAAAAAACCCTTCAAATATGGTGCAATTATACAACTTTTAATTAAATATTTAAATAAGAACTTCAAATACAAAGCAATTACAGATCATTAAATTTTTTAATAAAAGCTTCAGGCATAGTGTACTTTTAAATGAAATGAATTAGAAACTTATTTAACCTGTACTAAAATATGCTTTTGTTATATTTCATGAATTAGAATATATTCACATAATTGCATTTCAATACCCTGACATTCATCATTAATAGATGATGCTATAAAAAGTTGGCGTTATTATTCAAATGCATGGCAGTCATTACATGCAGAATAATAAAGAAAGTATTAAAGCCATTGTTCAGTAGAGAATGAAATAAAGAGAATAAAACAGAGATTATTTTTATGTTAATGCTGTAAATAACAGAATAAAAGCCTGACTTGATTAGATGCTAAGTTTGATCTGCATCAATGCAACCATTCTGATAATAATGTATATATATGTAATAATGTGTTTATTATTAAAAAAATTATATCCAGATGTTTATCCTGATGTCAATGTATATGTTTTAAACAAGGTTATTTACAGATGTCAATTTTGATCTACATCAATATTTCATTTTGATGTCAATGTATGTGTTTTGAACATATTATTTATAGAAATGATGTTTGGTCGACATCAGTACTTCATTTTGTTGACAATGTCTTTGTTTTAAATGTATCAGAAACCATGTTACATACCTGACTATGGCTCAAGTTGAGCAGTAAAGAATCTCCTATCAAAATAACTTCAGGTTCCTTTTCACGTACTTCACTCAGAAAATGTTCATGCTAAAAAAAAAAAAAAAAAATAAAAAATAAAAAAAATTAACACCATAAATCTGTACATATGATATTACATCTATGCAAAAATTTTAATAACAAATAATTAAAGAATCCTTTTTTTTTTTTTATTCCATTTTTTTTTTTATTATTATTATTATTATTATTGCTTCACTGATTGAATTCAATTACTTGAATTAGGCTGATTTTTCTATAATTCTAAATCCTTTAATGCAATGCTTATGTATTTATTTATTTATTTATTTCATAATCATGGTAATGACTCAGACAATTCAGGGTGATTATATTAATGTACATTATACTAGTCCTAGTTTAGGCTAAGCTTATAATATAATTATTGATACAAATGTGGAGTAATAATTTAAATGCTTTTTTCAATTTTGGTTTGCCTTGTAATATTTAAAGGCATAGTATAAAAGTAAATCATAAAATTTTAACATAATCATAATCTGCAGAGGTAAGGTTTCGATGACACTAGTGTTTATCGCTCAATTATTTTATTGATGTAACAAAATGTATCTGCTGCAGACGCTCAAATTAAAAAAATTATAACCGGAAAGAAAAAAGACAGCTATTGTACCTGACTCATCCACCTTCCATCACCCTGGACATCTTCCATGGGCCTGGGGTCGGCAGCCGGGTTCATGTTGTCTGCGTTCTGCACACAAAACTAACAATCAATGATGCAGTAATCTATTGAAAGAAAATTGCAGCTAGCGACACCATTTTCCCGGAAGTGATGCTGAACGAGGTCAGAGTTCAACCGCGTTACCTGTTGAAAAGGTTAACGACATTTATCGCAGATTTTTATTTCAAGATAGACTTAAACAAACCCATTACAAATAATAATAATAATAATAATAATAATCAAAAAAAAAATAATAATAATAAAAACAAACATACAAACCAATAAAATATTATTATTATTATTTGTAATGGGTTTATTTAAGTCTATCTTGAAATAAAAATCTGCGATAAGTGTCGTTAACCTTTTCAACAGGTAATGCCGTTGACCTCTGACGTTTAGATATATATAAATGTATGTGTGTATGAATGTATGCATACATGTGTGTGTGTATAAGTTTAAATTATTACACACATATTTACTGAGAATTTGCTTCACAGAGTTACTTCCCTTAGACGGTACATTTCTAATATTTGATAACTGAATTAGATATGTATTTCATAATGTTATCACCTCTCTCTCTCTCTCTCTCTCTCTCTCTCTCTCTCTCTCTCTCTCTCTCTCTCTCTCTCTCTCTCTCTCTCAATATCTGAAATATAGAATTATTTGCGTACGTAATGAAATAAAATACATTTGTTATGTTAAGAGGTTATATGGTTTCCTTATATTATTTTTTTTTTTATTTAAAATGAAAGGTAAATGAGATCTATCTAAATATCTATATAATAAATAGAAGAAATTTTAAAAATTAATTTCATTTAATTGTTGGCAAAAGTTATAAGTATTATACGTTTTGTGTTCCTGTTTCTAGATCAACTTTGACTTCTGGTTTTGCAATTAGCCTCATAATTATGCCTAAATTTCAGTGGCAGTAACAGTATCAGAAATCAGGGAAAGATTCATAGGGTGGTACTGATCTCAGGATTTTCAAAGTTCCACGAAATGGTCTTAGATTTCTTCTTGTTAGTGAAAATTACTTTGTAGTTGTTTTATAACGACGTAAAATATATCCAAACAATCGTCCATAGCAGGAATAACAGTAGTCCTGTTAATAGTAATATTACCTAGTAAATTTAATAGTATTAGTGGCAGTAGCTGTTGTAGTGGTAATAGTAGTAGCAGTAATAGAATAGTGGTAGTTGGTGAAGTGACTGTAGCAGCATTTGATGTAAAGATGTTGTATTTCTGATGTTAATATAGCTGGACTTATAATTGTAGTATTGTTAGAAAGGTTATGTTGATGATAAACATGGTAGTAGTATGAGGAGTTGTTGTAGTAGTAGTGGTAGTAGTAGTAGTAATGGAGTGGTAGTAGCATCAGTAATAGTATTAGTGGCAATAGTGGTAGTAATAGTGGCAGCGGTTGCTTTAGTGATTACAGAAGCAGTGGTTGTAATATCGAATTGAAGGACAGAAGATTTTTGCTGTAGTTGTACCTGTTATACTAGTACTACTACTGCTATTTCTGGTGCTACTACTATGACGACTATTACTACTGTTCCTATTAAATATTTACGACATCGTCGTCAATTAAACAAATGTTTGATTAGTCATTATCAGGAATCAAAAACCTGTATGAATGACATTTATATGTAAACTAACTTGCAAATTTATCTCGGGTACTAAATTAAAAATAGGTCAAATTATTATGCTCAAACTATATAATACAAACAATTGTGAAAATTCTGTTATTATTGCTTCAAGATCAGCGAAATTTGGATATGACATTGGAGCAACTACAACCTGGGGACGTGGGTGCGAATTTATGCATTGAAAAATGTTATATCTACTACAACAGCATCATTGATAGTCCTACAAGTCATTAAATGTTAATCAAAACAACACAACACTGTATGTGTGTTACAAAAATATTATTTGTAGAAAACCAATACAAAAATAATACGAACACGGAGGTTTTATAATTTATATTTATTTACATCAACAGTAATTTTTATTTTTTTTTTTTTTTTTTTTTTCTAAATTGTATTTCAGTATTTTATTTATTTATTTATATATTTATGTAACACGTACAAATATAATCGCATTTACACACGCACACCTTTTTATTTTAACCCCTTAGATAAACGTCTTAACTTGGTTCATGTACGCATTGACATATGTATTCGAATGTCTGTATCTACATGTGTATGCATGTGTTTATGTACTATATATGTATGTAAATGTGCTTTGGTTATTTGAAAGAAAGATAACTTTACTCGTCTTTTTCGTATATCAAATGATGATTTACTTCCTTTTCTTTATTTTTCTTTCTTTTTTATTATTTAATTTATTATATTTTATTTTATTATTATTATTATTTTATTTTATTTTATTTTTTTTTTTTTTTTTTATTTTTTTTTATTATTATTTTTTATTATTTTTTTTTTTTTTTTTGTATTATCAACTTTTTTGACTTTTGGTTTATTTATGTTAATTTCTGTCTGAAACTTTGTGTGTCAGTTTACTGGGGTTTTTTTTATCTGTTCATATCAACAGAGGAATCCTCGTCAGAAGTAGCTGAGTCTTTTCTGCACACACTTGACGTCCCCACCCCCATGTTTCTGTCCCAGGTTTTCTGTGCTTCCGCTACTTCGTCTTGGCTACGTTCATGCACGCGCGCTCGTTTCGTTACGTGAGGAGACTTCGGACAGTCACTACTTTCGTCTGATTGGCTGTTTTTCGTCGGCGCTTTAACAGCGTCCGCCATTTTAGGCGTTAACACCATAACGTCTTTACGAGACATTCTTGACGTAAGATATGACGTCAGAGATCGCGTTCGTTTCGTCTCTAGGTGATAGAGTTCGACTGTTGTACCGGGTTTAACGATGGGGCTGTCCATCTTTTTGCGTGCACGGCGGCTCAAGCACTGTGAATTGTAACACGGGGACAGGTAACGAAACAAATTTCCACTGAATGCTAAATATATCCACGGGTTGCAGCAGCTGTTCAAACTGGCCATTAATACCATTATACCAACAGCTTTATCTGAAAATAGAAATGACATGTGTCAGTAGTAGCAGTGGTAAAAATAGAAAAAGTAATAGTAATAATGGTAGATCTAATAGTAATAGAGGCAGCAGTATCGGGTTACAGCAGCTGTTTAAATTAGTCATTAACACCATTATCTCGACAGCCTTATCTGAAAATAGAACAAAATAGATAGACAGGAGATGTACCAGCAGTAGTAGCGGTAAAAGTAATAGTAGTAGTAGTTGTAGTGGATATGATAATTATAATTGTAGCAGTAATAATAGTAGTCGTAATAGCAGTGATAGTAGTAACAGCAGCAGTAGTAGTAGTAGTCGTAATAGCAATGGTAGTAGTCAGCAGCAGCAGTAGTAGTAGTAGTAGTAGTAGTAGTAGTAGTAGTAGTAATTTTAAACTGATATTTACGAAAATGTTTTAGAGAATATGATCTGTGAGATCAGAGTGAAATCAGAAGAGTTAATTACAATGTTAATTAATTAAACGTGATATGGGGAACTCACTAAGCAGATCAGCAACCTGAACTCAATATCAACTTTTTAATTGGCATTCCAGGGGCAGATGAACGATTTGAGAAAAGGAAAAATGATTAACAGACTCTGTGAAACTTTCAAGATGAAATAAATAGAAAACGGCATGCTCACAATGACCGAAGATATTTGAACTGCGTCTGCAAGGTTCATGTTGAAGAAAATCTAACACAGTCTAATTCTCAATACTCCTGACAGTTAATCTGCGTCATTTTATTACTAACCTGCTTGAACAGTTCAACACGGCGTGATCTGAGATGGCGATAAAAACAGAACTATTTTAAACCGCGGAAGGACACTAATGCAGGATATTGCTGTTGCAAGCAGCAATATTAAATATTTTTCATTTATTTTATTTTATTTTATTTTATTTTTTTTTATTATTCTATTTTTCTTTTACTTTTCTTTCCTTTTACTTTTCTCTTCCTTTTTTTTTTTCGTTCACTTTTTTTTTTATATCTTTATTTTATATGTGCATATTAATTTGTTTTTATTTCTTTCTTTCTTTTTTCTTTTTTTTTTTTTTTTTTTTTTTTTTTTTTTTGTCCCTGTCCATGAGTTAATTGAAGTCATTTTGCAGCATGTGTTATTCCTGGTATTTTGCAGACGACAGACAAATGACGTGAATTATAATTCACAGCACGTGGTCTTGTCAGACAAAATGTCAAACGATTTTATCTCTTTTCTTAATTTAATTACTCTCTCTCTCTCTCTCTCTCTCTCTCTCTCTCTCTCTCTCTCTCTCTCTCTCTCTCTCTCTCTCTCTCTTCTCTCTCCATCTTCATATACATACACATTTGTTTTTCTTCTTCTATTGAACTTATTTCTTATCTGTCCATAAGTTAGTCTGTCTTTCTGACACACGAAACACTATCTATCTATCTGTATATGTATGCATCTATCTATCTTTCTATTATGTTGCCTCTATAATCTGTCTATTTATCTAGCAGCTTGCAAATATATTTCTTTATCTATCTTTCTCTCTCTGTCTATCTATTCAATCTATTACTGTCTCTCTGTCTATCTGTTTATCTATAACTCTTTTATGTAGAAGAGGCAATGTGTATGTATTGTGTATAGTAGTTATCGAATTTTAAGACCTATGAACTAAATGTTAATTAAATGTAATTGTTTCGGCTGTCACGTGATTTACTCACTGGAGTAAGGCAGAGACTCGTCGTATAGCCACCAGAGCTGAGAGACAAAAAATGGCGACCAGCAGACGACGTAGGCGACGATAACGACAAACGTCAGCTTCACTGTCTTTAACTTGGCGCTAGAAAACCCTCTCTGCGAGTGCATTCTGGGATAGTAAATACCATTCCTTGGTGCACCGATAGGGGTCGCTCCGTATCTTCCGGGATATTTAACTCCATTAACAATATGCTTCCTGGCGAAAGAAGCTTTAAGGTTTCTGTGTTTTGTCCAAATAGTGTAGCAAATGGCTCCGTACACATACACCAGTATGATGAAGGGTATGATGTACACAGCAAAAGTGAACGACGTAATATAGAACTGTAAGAGCCAAGGTGGATCCCAGTGAACCCAGCATTCGAAGTTCTGTGAGCCGGGTATTTTCTCCTGGTATTTGAAGAGCAGAGCTTGTGGTATGGTAAGAACTGCAGACAGGAGATAGACTCCAGCAGCCACGAGGTTTACTGTCCTCATTGTCCATATGTGGTTGGAGAGAGGGTGACAAATAGCAATGTAGCGGTCTACGCCGGTCATGACGAGTATGTACGTGGACAGGTACATTACAAATATCTGCATGTACTTGACAAACCGACAGAGAAAATCGCCGCCGTAGAACTGACCGTGGATTTCCCAGATCATCTGCGGCAGCACGTTGAAGACAGCGACTAGAAGATCCGCGATGCTCAAATGAAGTATAAACATGTGCATTCGACTTCGAATTTTCTGCTTTCTCGCCAAGGCCGTGAGAACGCACGTGTTTCCGAACAGAGCAACAGTCAAAATTATTCCAAGAACGATAACTTGAGCGTCATCCAGTATTCCCTTTTTAATAAGGGTCGAGTTCGTGAACGTCAGTATGGAGTAGTTGTCTCCTCTGTTAAGGTTGTAGTTTGGATTTAGATCTGCAGGTGTCGCTGCTATGACATCCGGTATGATGAGTAGCGTTTCAGATATATCCGCCATTATGAACGTTTAGTTGTCTGAAAAAACAAAAAGAAAGAAGTTTTATTCATTCATTCATTCATTATCATTATTTTCTTCATCACAGACATCATTTATATTTATTATTTCATTAAAACATTATTTAAAAAAGCTTTAATATTTGTTAAGTGTATAATAATATAAATTAGAACATATATGTAAATCGATAGTTTCGTTGAAAATCATCTTTAGCAGCCAACAGTATAAAAAGACACAAAAAAACAGCTAATCTAATTAATAAGAACGATATAAGCAACACTCTTTATATAAATATATATTCCCAACAACTTATATGCGTTATGTAAATACTTTACCAATACATACAGGTTCTTTTTAAAAAAAATTTAATTTTTTTATTTTATTTTTAATTTTAATTTTTTAATGGTTTATAAGAAAGAGTCACGGATAGAGAGAAGGAGAGAGAAACGGAGACATATCAAGTAGAGAGAAAAATGTGCCTTTATTTATCTACAATTCGCTATTTTGTTCCTATTATGTACTTACTACTTCTAAACTCCATTACTCTAATTTCTACATTATTTATTTTTTTATCTGTATAAAAATGTTAAAAACAATTATTTTGTGAATCATTGCATGTTGATGCCTATTTTATTAACAGAACCGGTTGTTAAGAAAACATTACATGGGAAATTACTAACATCGTTGATTGGAAACTGTAAAAAGTTGCTCATTTTCTTGACGTGAACTCAATTTTGAAACTGTTAGTTTCAGGTTATAACTTTTTTCTTTCTTTCTTTTTTTTTTTTTTTTTTTTTTCGATCACAAACAAAATGAGATCTCGATGAGAAACGTGTACTATTAAATTCTAGAAAGAGAGGAGATAAAATTTAAACTTCTATAGTCAGATGAAATATGACATCTATTACTGTTGCTATTACAACATAGTACTGTGACGTCATACACATTTTAATTTCATTATTTTATCCCGGTTTAAATGTAAATCTCTCTGTGTTACCGTCTGCATTTCCTCTTTTTCTTACCCGTGTTGTCGAGGACGTTGTTGTTGTTCTGAATATTATTATTATTATTGTTGTTGTTGTTGTTGTTGTTGTTGTTGTTGTTGTTGTTGTTGTTGTTTTGAATATTATTATTGTTGTTGTTGTTGTTGTTGTTCTGAATATTATTATTATTATTAATATTATTGTTGTTGTTGTTGTTGTTGTTGTTGATGTTAGTTGTAGTAAAAGCAACATTGTAACTTTTACTGCTGCTATGGTTGTTTCAGTAGAATACATAGCATGCATACACAAACAGACACACACACATAAACACGGACAGACACATATATATATAACAAAATGTTTACAGTATTCATATACATTCGCATCAAGAAAGACACTGTTTAAATAAAAAAAATTCTTTTTTAATTTTAAAATGACAATGATAATTGAAATAAATACAAAATAAAAAAGGAAAAAAATAAAAGAAAGAATGAAACAGGAGAGAAAAAGATAAAAGAAAAACCAAAGAAAGAAAAACAATTATACAGAAATTTAAATAACTATTATTCTAACAGTGTCGACATAGTTATATTTATCGAAAGAGTGTTTTGCAGCGTCAGACGTCTAGAAGTGTCTAAACTTAGCCCGCTAACACCTAATTTTCTATGTTTAAACTGAAGTAAAAAGAACACAGACGCAGTATAATCACACATAATTAACTATTTTTATCTTACATATACACCCGTTACTGATCCATATAAAATTAATTAAGTAATAAATGAAGTAACTACAAATAAAAATGTAATTTAATTAAAAAAGATGGAAAAAGAAAGAATAGCTAGATAGAGTTAGACAGAGATAGATAGAAAGATAGGCAGATAGAGAATCAGAAAGAGTGTCAGAGAGATAGACAAAGAGAAATATAGACAAACAGACAGACAGATAGAGAGATAGATAAAGAGAAATACAGCCAAACAGACAGACAGATAGAGAGATAGATAAAGAGAAATACAGCCAAACAGACAGACAGATAGAGAGATAGACAAAGAGAAATACAGCCAAACAGACAGACAGATAGAGAGATAGATAAAGTGTTTACAGCCAAAAAAATTAGACATAACAAAATCCAGAGGATGTTTTCAAAAAAATTAGTTTAAATGTAATATTTAAATATGTTAATACGATTATTTAACGTTATAAACAAATTATCAAAAGTAATTAATGAAATCATTTTATCGTTTACATATACACATATATACACACACATGCATGCATACATATATATATATATACCCACATACGCACACACAAACACATAAGTACATACATACATATACAGACGTATATCTCTATACGTACAGGCACATATACATACAAGCATACACACATACACACATACATAAATATACACACACACATAAATTCATACATACATTCCCGTCAGCAGCAACTGACGGGTTTGTGAGGACTTGATTGGACTTTGTCCTCCCGTGCCAGATCTTTCCCGAATATTGGCTATGTGCGGAGACTAATCAGATGTACATATGACAGAGAATATTCAAAATACTAAATTTCATACATACATACATACATACATACATACATACATACATACATACATCCATACATACGTATATACATACATACATACATACACATAGAAAAATACATACATAAATATATATATACACACATACATACATACGTACATACATATCATATATACATACATACATACATACATACATACATACATACACATATATACACAATATATACATTCCATGCAAGTGCTCGAATTTAATTTGTTTATACGAATAACTGTTACAGCGTCTGCCTGTAAGTGCTTGCTTTTTTTTTTTTATCTGTTTTACTTTTTCATGAAACGAGTACAGCGTGTGACAACTGAGACTGACATGTGTGAAATTTAAGACAAAAGTTTATAAATTATGCATGAGACGTCACTGACCGCTCACTCTAACATTTTTTCGTCTGAGTTCTAAAATATTTATAATATTTACCACACTAGAATGTTAAAAAAAAAATTGTTCAATTACAACATAGCTATGGGCTGAAGTAATTAACACGTAATAATCTACATGAAAAAACTAACACGTAATAATCTATATGAAACACCCTTAAAAAAAGCAACAACATAATAATAATAATCTATATGAATTAATTATCACGTAATAATCTATACAAAAATCACGTAACAATATATGAAAACAAAAAAAATACAACATAAAAAATACTACAAAATAACCTATATGAATAGTAGGTAATCTGTCTGAAATAATTAACACGTAGTTATCTGTCTGAAATAATTAAGACATAATTATCTGTTTGAAATAATTAACACTAATTATCTGTCTGAAATAATTAACACAAAACCAGCTGTATGAAATAATTAACACCTGATTATCTGTTTGGAATAATTAACTAATAATAATAAGTATAATGTAATCACCTAAACATTAATTAACTGTGAGTAATTATGTATAAGGATATATATATATAACTGTATTAAGTATTTTACCTCTGAATGATGTGAAATAACAACTATATGCTAGTGGTTACTGTATGTGGGTGAAAGTAATTATGTGATTATAAATAATTACCTGTAGACCAGATATATCTATTATTATGTCTATCACTTTACTCCGATTACTGTGATGGCGTTTTTCGTTGTAATCTGAACTTGTCAACAACATCATCGATAGGAGGTGATTTACGTTCATCGTGACAACAATACACTGGACTTGGCGGCTGTTTGAAACCACAGTGTTGAGGAAACACGGAGAGATGGTTCGCCGATTTTGGAGGAAACCGCTATTGTATTCTGTGCACGTGTGTATGTCGTTTCTGTCAGATCTGTTGTCGTGGTGACAGAATGTGTCGAAGTGTATGTCTGGTTTTTACACAATCTGACGTCATGCTGTTTATGTGTACTTAGTAGTTGTTATAATCCTAGTCTAGTCTGATAACGACGTCATAGTGGGCGATGTTGTTAACGTTCACAACGGAAGTGAATTATTTTGTTAATTTTCTTATTTTTAGTTGAAACTTTTGTCTGAACAATGCAAGGAAGAAGCTCAGTCACCGCGTTTATCTGTTGCTCTTTTCTGTTTTTTTTTTTTTTTTTTTTTTTTTTTTTTTTCTTTCTTTCTTTCTTTCTTTCTTTCTTTCTTTCTTTATTTATTTATTTATTTATTTATTTATTTTAATAAACATTTGAAGAAAAACATACACTGAAAACTTGTTAAAACAATTATGTAAAACGACAGAAAACTAAAACCAGCGCGACTTTAACAACAGCAACAACAACAATAAATAATAGTCATTGTTTATAAATTCCGATTTTGTGTAATTTTTACATTAACTTTTACACGAAAAGACACTCTGTGGAAATAAAAAGACAAAGAGGTCGGCGAGGTATTTAAAATAAATAGGACAATGTTAGAGTTCACACTACACAAACTGACTGCACGGTGCACTGAAAGTTTCTCGGTCCTGTAACTTTCAAATATTTGTGTCAATGCAGTCATTACTCAAGCGTACAACATCGATCAGCAGAAGAAAAGCGATCGTTCTCCTCTGTTTGAGATGATAACTGGTTTCAAGTAGACGCACAATGTGTCTGTTTGATCAACACTTCACGTAACGCAAAGCAAATTAAAAGTCAACCAGTTTAATGCAGAAAGTAACTTCAGTAAATCTCGGTTTGTTCCGGAGTTTC
Organism: Chrysomallon squamiferum; assembly: GCA_012295275.1. Lineage (NCBI taxonomy): Eukaryota > Metazoa > Mollusca > Gastropoda > Neomphalida > Peltospiridae > Chrysomallon > Chrysomallon squamiferum. The sequence goes on along the minus strand of CM022668.1, from coordinate 1,918,917 downwards.
CGGAAATGCTCAGATTACACAAATAAACGATAAAATGATGTTCTTTTATTGATGTAAGTCAAAGATTTTGTCAAGAGAGAGAGAGAGAGAGAGAGAGAGAGAGAGAGAGAGAGAGAGAGAGAGAGAGAGAGAGAGAGAGAGAGTTAAATCAGATTGAATTTTGTATCTAAAAAATAAAATTATAAACTGATAATAATAAGATCAATAACAATAACAATAATGTAATGATATTGATGATAATAATAAATAAAAAAATGAATATCTGTTATTTTACAATACGATATATTTAAAAGAATTTGTATTGTATATGATTTCACTGCGCATGTTAGAACGTGTATCTGTGTGATAAATACTGATGGGAGAATTTAAATATCTGTATGTAGAATAACTATTTTTTTTAAAAGGGAAGGCGTAGAAATGCTTTTGTTCATTACGACAGTTTTCAGGTATCTGTTCTCACTGTGAATTACACAACACGACTACTGTTTGAGAAATGGAATCCTTGGAAAATTGCACATTCCAGTTTAAAAAAACAAAAGATCATGTTGAAATTTAAATATCGAGAGAGAGAGAGAAAGAGCGAGAGAGAGAGATATTTTAAATTAAGAAAGACACCTGCAGTGAAAGGCGTAGTGACATTTTAACGTATCCCATGATTCTTAACGAGGCTGTGTCAGAATAATCGACCTGCTGGCTATTCAACCGGAAGTCGTAATTACTCATGAGACGACTTCCGATTTACTTTCACATAGCTTCCCTTCAGACGAAGTGCGTCGCAGATACTGTCACGTGACTGGACCTGCACGAATACAGGTAAACAAGTAGTACAGTTTGATAAATTTTACTCAAGTATAAGTGATTTAAAAAGTAAATTGTCATTATTTATTTATTAATTTATTTATTTATTTATTAACTCTATATCTATTTCTCTCCAGATTCATTTATCAGTCTGTTAATATATATTTATTTATACAGGGTCGTTATTATGTCCTTATGCAATTTTTTTTTTAAATTACAACTTTTCTTCTCTGCATTACAGAATTGATTTGTTAATCGGAAAAGAGAAACGAACGTTTTGTAATTTTCAACATGACCACCGTCATTATGGTATAACTGAAAAACAGCTACAAACTGTATTCCTGGAACTTCAGAATCGTGTCACAGTTTGTATTCATAATGATACTGTGGAATTCTTTCATGCTTAGATCCGGTATTTATTGTTTCCTCTGTTGTTATTTTCTGTTTACTACAGTTGATTCTTAATTAATTTAATTTAAAACGCGCGCAATTTCACATACACACGCATGTTCGATTAGATAATATTTCAAAACCTATTTCAGCTTTGTCATAGCATGATGACGTTATACGAACAGTACGTCAAAACCAGTCGTCCCTAAGGTCAATCCCATTGTGTGACGTCACGTGCTATAAGAACAAAAGGATATCGAACGTGTACATATAAATAATAATAATAATAATAATAATAATAATAAATTGTTGAGAAAAAAAGGATTAAAATAAAAGGGAAAACTATAAACTTCGAGAAGTATGATAACTACAGAAGACAGTTATAACGAGGTTACATGTGTGTGTTGTTGTTATGTTAAACTTACATTATTCCTGACAGGGAGATAACCGCTGACGTCACGCGAGAAAGTTCTAATGAGAAAGGAAATGAAATTTGAAGATTTTGCTGGAATAACAGAAACACAATCTAAATGATGCTGAAATCAATCCACATCCGCAGTTTCTAATTAATTTATTTTACTAAACAGCAGCGTGAAATCTCCTTATTGAGAACATTATATTGGGCGTGTTTTTAACTTTTTGTTGCTATGGGCAATGTCCTGAGGAGCGAATGATGAAACGTGTCTATACGTCAGTTTCGCAAGTTTATTTTCTTCGTAACCAGACATTGCAGCTTCAAGGTTTAACTGACATTATTATTTTTTTAAAATCTTCGTCAGAAAACAAAAACAAAAACAACAAAAAAAAACCCACTAATTTTATTCACTTTTGGTCATGAAATACAAATACAAATCTAACCTAGCTTTGTCTAGATATAAACAGATAGTAGAAAGTAGTAGTAGTAAAAATATATATAACTGAAGTAGTAATTGTGGTAGTAGTAGTAGTAGAAGCAGTAATAGTAGTCGTAATAGAAGTAGTAGTAATAACAGTAGTAGTAGATGTAACAGAAGCAGTAGTAGTAAAAATGTAGTAGAAGTGATAGCAGCAGCTGCGGTTGTTCTAACAGCAACATTAGTAAATACAATAGTTTTAACAACAGCTCATCAATGGTGTTTCTAATAACAACAATAATAATTCCGTCATTATTATTATTATTATTATTATTATTATTATTATTGTTGTTGTTGTTGTTGTTGTTGTTGTTGTTGTTATTGTTGTTGTTATTATTATTATTATTATTATTATTATTATTATTATTATTTACATCTACCTGTTTTTTCTGTCGCCCACTGGTGATGTAAGACGTGTTGTTGCTGACTGCTTCATGACGTGACATTTACAGCGTCTGCGTAGTCGTTGTGCGTAATCGAGTGAAAGAGATGAAGGCGTGTAACAGCTTTACACTTGATACACTTTTGTTTTTCTGTGTCTGAGTGATGTGTGAGTGTGTTTATGTATTTGTAACCCTTCTTTGAATATACGTGTATGTGTGTATTTGTCTGTATACGTGTATGTGTGTGTTTGTCTGTATACGTGTATGTGTGTGTTTGTGTGTTTTTGTGCAGTGTACGTGTATGTGCGTGTGTATTTATGTATCTATTTTCGTATATGTATATGTATGACTGGGACGAAGCGTACAATAAATAATTTAAAAAATAAATGAAATATAAAAAATAATAAATAAATTTAAAAAGTGGGAGTAATGTAAGGGTCTTAGCTAAGCATATAATCTAATTTATTATATACAGCAATAACTTTAAATATCATCTTACTCACAGCCTTTCAACAGAGGTCTAAAACGAATTCAGACTAATGTACAGAAAATATTATTTATTACCAAATAAATCGGAAAATGTTTGATAGAAAGATCCTTTATTTTCTCAGATTCAAGCAGACGAAAGTAATATAAAAATTAATAATAACGAAATGCTATTAATTACAAAAAGCAGTTCACGTGATTGGTAAGACGTGCGCAAGCAGACGACTGAAATGTATTTAAAACTGATATACAGAAAATGGTGTTTCTAATGTGTGTACACGTTCAGTCGTATTTACTTCTGTGTAACAAGGAAATAAGACAATTTCTTATGCTGTAGTTTGTAGCTATGTTGTAATCATGTATGAAGGATGCTGGATTAGTGACTTGTGCTCGCTGTTGTTCGGAGTAATGATGTTTACGTACTCGTTAGAGCTTATTCTTCGCTCAGGCAAATCTTATTACAGGAAACGACGCCGGTTGGCTGTTGTATAAAACAGAAACAAAAAAACAAAAAATATATTTAATTAAAATAACTTTAATTACAAAAACTTCCTTGTATTAATTTAAATATTTTTGGATATTATTATTTATTTATTTATTTATTTATTTATTTATTTATTCTGCTAAATGTATTTGTGGTCTAATGACGTCACAAATTACGTGACATCATAAAAATTCTGTACAGACGTTGTTGTTTTCTAACCCGAACTGAAATCTAATTTCGCGAACGAGATTCTCAGTGAATTCGGTAACAAAGACATATCATTACTGGAAAACGAAATGAGCGAAAATATTGTCCAAAACCTTTTTTTATATATACTTCGTTTTTCTTTCTTTCTTTCTTTCCTTTTTTTCTTTTTTCATTTCCTTCTTTTCTTTTTTTTTTTTTTTTCTTTTCTTTTTCTTCTTTTCTTACCTTTTCTCTTTCTTTTTTTGCACCACTTGTTTTTATAAATATCACACAAAATAAAATTACAGGCGCCAAATTATTTGTTCGTGCCTAGAATTTTGTAACCATTTTTAATCCGACAGTATCAAATAGAACAAACGATTTTAAATAAATAAATAATGAAATAATGAAATAATAAAAAGAAACAAAAACAAAAAATTAATATAACTGTAGTTGTTGTAATATGTTGTGTAGATGTTAGCACTGACCGGAAGAACAGAATTAATGACAGTGACCTTTTTGTTTTATGGATGACTCCCAGAGCAGTAATTAATCAGTATTAAACGTGTATTGATGATTCTGTGAGGTGTGTAACTACTGTAATTGATTTCTGCGAACACATTATTTCAGACAATCAGCCATGAATTTATATCTTTTCATTTTTGTTTTTTTCTCAACTTAGTTTGCAAAAAGTACTTCAGCGCTCTCTCTCTCTCTCTCTCTCTCTCTCTCTCTCTCTCTCTCTCTCTCTCTCTCTCTCTCTCTCTCTCTCTGTTATACCTTTTTTTTTAAATTTATGTTTGATCTGATATTGCTTGTTAACATGCAAAGAAATTCATTTGTATATAAATTAATTTAACATTTTAACTTCTTGTAAAAGAGGAGAAAATAGCAACATAATCTAAACAGACTTTGTACAGCTCAGCTCTCTGTGTATCAGTGGCCACTAATCTTTGCTAACAATAATATTAAGGTACTTTAAGAATAATACAGGATTCAGTGATTTACCTAGATTGTCAGGGATGACAACAGACGTAACTACAGTAGTACTCGTAGTAGTAGTATTAATAATAGTAGCAGTAGTAATAACAGTAGTTGTAATAGATGCAGTAGTAGTTGTAGTTGTAGTTGTATTAGCCGTAGTAACAGTTATAGTTGTGGTAGCAATAAATAAATAAAACAGAAACAATGCATGTACCTTTAAATGTAAAACCAATTTCTGATGTAATTTTCTAATTTTTTTTTTTCGCTGCCCTGTCTTTTTTTACTTCCGTATCTCTGCTATAAACTTACGTTAAAACTAAAAGATGATAATGCACATAATGTGTTTTTCTCTCAAAAACTATGATATACGTCTAAATAGTTTCATTATTTCTGAATTATTCATAATTTATAGCTTCTGTTAACCTTTGAAAACGAGTATAAGATTATAGTAAATATTGATCGATCATGTGCTAACAAAACAAGTTTTCATTAAAAAAAAAAAAAAAAATGCTGTATTTCAGTGATAACCGTATCATACAAAAATGATTTATATACACAAACCACAGCTTATTAAAATACTATTATTAACATCAGTCATTTATAATTCATTGTTTGAAATCAAACAAGCTGCTTTACAGTGATTAATCGATAAATGTCCATTATCATTCTTTGTTTACATTCTACTAGCCTAAATGTAATGTATTAAAAAATTTATAAAATTTTAAAAAAAAAAAAGAAAAAAAAATTTATAATTGGTTACTGTCTTAAGATTTCAGCTTTATCCTGCGAAGGTGAGAATGCCCAGTGCAACATAGCTCTGCCGAGCTGGCATCGCCGTTCGACCCGAGCAATTCTGTCGCATATATACCACAAACTAAAATATCTCAATCATAATATGTATTTTAATAGTCCAGTTCATGATTTACAAAGTATACTGTATACTGAAAACTCTGTACGATGTAATTTTGTAGTCCGGTTCATGGTTATCAGTGCAGTACGAAAATAGGAAACAATTTCAACTTATAGACAAACCCTACTATTAAGTATTCGTAGCTATCAATATTATGTGACTATTTTCCTCCAACAGAAACCACGCACCTGTGTTTTGCTCAAAATGAAAAGGCAGCTCTGTGTGATGAAAGAAAGAGAGATGAATAGAAAGTGATGTCACGTACTAATGAGAGCTGGACTAAGGACGAAAATAACAAAATGATTACAAGAAACTGCAGTTCAAGTCATCTCTTTAAAATATATGTTTTGTTTGAGTTGTGCGTTCATATTCTGGATAAAGTTAATGAGTGCATTAGTCTATACTAAATGAAAAAATAAAATAAAATAAAATTAATAAATAAATAAGCAGAGTATTATTAGTAAGAAAGAAAGAAAAAAGTGCGTGTATATGTAGATGATGGACTGCATTTGTACATGCTAGCATGTGACTATTACAGACACAGAGAGAGAGAGAGAGAGAGAGAGAGAGAGAGAGAGAGAGAGAGAGAGAGAGAGAGAGAGAGAGAGAGAGAGAGAGAGAGAGGATCGAAGAAAACTAGATGGAAGACAGATGACGGAGTTAGTGGAGATGTAAAACAAATTGATCAAGTGAAGCCTGAAACGTCATTTCTGTCTAGACTGTAGAAATAACTGAATTATTAATAATAACGTTCTTCTTTGTGACATTCCAGTAATTACATACTTCTTTCTGTACTTCTTTCTAGGTGATTGTTTCTGTATGTATGTGTCTGCCTTATAAATATATATGTATGTATGTATGTATGTGTGTGTGTGTGCGTGTGTGTGTGTATGTGTGTCGTTGTAGCATCTGTGGTGTTCACCGTTGAGACATTTCTGATTGAGACGTTTGCAGTCTCTACACGTGTGTATCACTGTATTATTATTATTACTTTGATTATTATTATTATTATTGGTCGCAGTAGTAGTAGTAGTAGTAGTAGTAGTAGTAGTAGTAGTAGCAGCACCAGCAGTAGCAGTATAACACAATTAAATACAAATATTTTCCTTTCTTTTTATTGTGTCGAAAACCAATTAAACTATCTATCCACATAACCGTCCGTCCATCCATCCATCTTTTTAAAATCATCGAACATTTCTTTCCTCCCAGCTTCAGCTCTGTACATCCTCGTGTTTATATGTGAAACTGTACTTTTCCAGAAGCTGTTGTCTGTATATTTATCTCGTACAGCGTGTTAAATTATGTACTAAATGTCACCCGCTTTGTCTGTACAAGTACGAGCTCTTAGGAATTAATTTTGTTGAATACTTTTCGATTAGTTTGGCCTTAAAGGAAGCCGTATTGTCGTAATAGAGCAGAAAACAAGATTCTAAATTCTGCAGTAATTACACGGGATGTCGATTCGTTATTGAACTGTTTATAGACGAGATAGAAAATGAAATTAATGAGAAAAAAGAAAACGATTAGATTAGAAAGCTTGAGGAATAAAACGTACAACGGAAACACAGAAAGTGTTGTTGTTACACCGTCTCTTTAACTTCCCCACGCTTAATGGGGGAAAATGAGGTAAGAGTAGAGAAAGGAAATTTAAAAAGTTGCGACACGCTACCAGTGTATTGCGTCATTAAAATGTAATTTTTGTTTGTATGGTTTCGAAGTGTAGGGGGTGGAAACTTTTTTTAAATAAAATAAAATAATATGCTATTATTAATAATTTATTCATTAATAATGCTTTACATAATTAATAAGGTTAGTTTTAATGGAATAGTAATAGAACAATTATAATCAGTACCACTATTAGTATCAGTCTTTGTAGCAGTTGTAGCAGTGTTAGTAGTTACAGTAACAGTAATGATAATAGCAGTAGTAGCTAAGTTAATAACATGTACTATAATTGTTTTCTAGTACCTCTTATTGTAACAAAAGTTGTAGTTATAGAGTTTAAATTTGTAGCAGTGGTTGCAGTAGATGTAATACAAGTATAGTATTGTTGTCGTCAGAACTATACCTGAAACGACAACAGTATCTATAGTTACAGAAGAAAGAATAATATTAGTAGCTGCTGCAGTAAAATAAAATGGCTGGTGACAATAATAATTTGATTGAAGACGTCTCCAGTTTGAAATGAGATAAACGTAAGTGTGTGTGTGTGTGTGTGTGTGTGTGAAAATTACCTCAATTAAACACATAGGGATAAAAAGCTGAAAGGAAAGACTGAAATAACGCGCAATGATTTCGTGGGCAGACGTTAATTGGCTCGCTGTCGGTTGGTGGTAATTAGAATAAACTACAGCTATTACTATTGTCTTCAAATATCTGTCCTCTCAGCATGGAAATAACACAGTTCTCCCTCAGAAAAACCTCTTCTCCTCCCCAAGGCTGTGACCAGAAGGTCGATTACTGACGAAGATATACAACGTTTAACGACTTTCTGTGGCGGCGTAGTTCTATTTTAAACTGTGTCATTGACACTTCACAGACAATAAAGAAAGAAGGAAAGATGGAACGAAAAAACAATCAAACAATTAAATAAACAAATAAATAACTAAATAAAATTATATCTTTAAATAGTGGTTACATTAATGTTGTTATTAGTCATAATTTAAGTACCTAGTAGTTGCGGTAATTGTATAATAGTAGTATATTAGTAGTTTCTGTTGTTGTAAACGCATTAGTATTAGTTGTGATGACATAAACCGTAACAGTAGTTGCAGTTGTAATTTGATACAAAGTAGTTGTAATAGTAGTCGTAGTAGTAATAGCAGTAGCAACAGCAATATTAATAAGAGTAATTTACCACTAATTTAAATAGTAGTATATCGTGCGAAGCAGTAATTGTAATAGTAATAGTAGATGAAGTAGTAGTGGTAGTTGCACAGTAGTAATAGTAATAATTGTTGTAGAACAGACATAATATCGTAGTCGCACTCGCGCTAGTAGTAGCAGTCGTTGTTGTAGTAGTAATAACAGTAACAGTAGCATTACTAGTACTAATATAATATTATTAATAATTCTAATGGTAGTAGGTAATGATAACGACAGTAGTATAAGTAGAAGATCTGCTACTAATGCTAAGTATAGCAGTTTTTGTAGTAAAACTAATACTAGTAGTCGTAGTTGATGTGTGGTTTGTTATAAAGATTAACAGAAAACAGAAACTTTTTCGGTTTATTAACTGTTCAAATAATCCGCGACTGCTTCAGGCAAATTAATATCTTTTTTCATATTTTCTGTTACTTTCATTTCTTTTTGAATTGATTTACTTGTGAAAATTGCCATCGTGATAATAATCTTATCATTGTGTCAAACAGGTTCAGTATATTAATATTATGATTTTTTATTTTATTTTTTTTTTTTTTTTTTTTTTTATATATATATAATTTAATTTGTACGTAATTATTTCATTTCACTGATAAGATGTTGCGGATGGTAAAAATATCTGAGATAATGTGATTACGTTTTGCCAGCAGGATATAAGTAAACCATAAATAAAGCAATCTTTACAATCAGGCTTAATTTAATTTATAACATATGCACGGACATACAGGCAGGTGCACGAATTAAAAAATAATTATTTATGTTCTTGCATAGAAAAACAAATTAAAATAATAATAATAATGATCATGATGATGTTAATGATGATGATGATTATGATAATAATAATAATGATGATGATGATGATAATAATAATAGTAATAATGATGATGATGATGATAACAATAACAATAAATAAATAAACAAATAAATAAATAACCCAGGAAAATAAAGATAAGCATTGATAAACGATGTAAATTCACAGATGCAGAGATTCATGCAAAGATAAAGCTATAAGAAACAAAGTGACAGACTTTGTATAATATAGATTTATGGGGGTTTTGCCGTCAGTTCATTATTTTTGTAGAAATTAAAATTGATTATTTTCTCCATACAGTTTTCTTTAATTAGAATAGCGAGTTACTCATTGAACATTCATAGAGACACACACAGAGAGAGAGAGAGAGAGAGAGAGAGAGAGAGAGAGAGAGAGAGAGAGAGAGAGAGAGAGAGAGAGAGAGAGAGAGAGAGGATGTATTGGAGAAATGAAATAGTAAGTGGCAAATGACGTTGATGATGATAACGACGCTGACGACGCCGGTATTTGGACTAAAAATCAGACGTTATAATTGACCCTGGTGATGATGTAAATGATGATGATGATGATGATGGGAACAGCAAACGAGAGAGAGAAATTAAATGAAGATGATGTTTATAACGGTGATGACCATGATAAAGAAGACAATAACAAAAAAAACGAAAAGAAAAGAAAATGGGAAATTACGACAACGATGATAACGATTAAACATAAAAGAAAGAAAAGAATTAAGAAATTAGAGGATGACAATGTAAAATGACGATATTGATGAAAATGATGATGATGAAGGAGAAGGAGTTAAAAAGAAAATGACTGTATTTATATTGGTCAGGTTTGCGTCCACGTATAGGCAAGCAGCAACACGACTCTCTGAGACAAACAGAAACATACAATCATAATAAAACTGTATTTATAGAACACGCTGAGGAATCTATGAGATCGTAAAGATGTTTAATTTGAGAGGTTGTCAGAACTCTTCTTTTTATTAGCTTCATTGATAGGCAGATAATCTAAAGGACACAGATTGAAAAGCAGAGAAGCAGGTAGACGGAGAACTGAATGGATTGATGGATGGTTGGATGGATGGATGAAGGATGTGGAATAGATGCAGTATTCTGTCGGAATATAATTTGTGTCAGAATCAGCAGAGAGAGAGAGAGAGAGAGAGAGAGAGAGAGAGAGAGAGAGAGAGAGAGAGAGAGAGAGAGAGAGAGAGAGAGAGAGAGAGAGAGAGAGAGAGAGAGAGAGAGAGAGAGAGGTCTAGAAACATGAATATATGTGTGGATGTATCTATGTATTTTAGGATTTTGAATATTCTCTGTCTTATGTACGTCTGATTAGAGTCTGCACGTAGACAATATTCGGGAAGCAGAGGTTCACGTCCAGTCTGACATCACTTGTGTGTAGTACAAAGTATATACAGATAGATTAAACAAACAGGCAGATAGACACATAGATAAATACACAGATAGGCAGACAGACAGTAGTTGTAGTAGCTGTTGTCGTTACAGTAGTATTCCAAAGACAGACAGGCTGACACAGACAAACAGATGGAGAGATATATAGACAGATAGTTAAACATGTAGATGAAAGATTGGTGGATATATATAAAAAAAATATTATAGGTAGACAGATGGATACATAGTCAGACAGATAGAAAGGCAAAAGTTATAAAGTCATATAAAATAAAATTTCAAACAGAGAAGAGTTATTTCAGTTAAAAGTATTAAATGTAATGTTCTAAGAATAACGCTTTTTAATTCAAAGCAAAGTAATATAAAAATAATGTGAAATAAATTCTACTTACATTCTATTTATACCATCCTGCAGTTTTTCACAGATGAATCTCAGTTTATGTAAGTTTTCCTAATTGAACGATGAAGAGTCTAGGACGTGGCGTGGCAGACAAGACATGCTGATAACTAGTTAGAACAAATTGTCAAGAAAATCCTATTGCAGGACGCGAGTGAACTGGTCTGCGCGTGCGCACTGAAGCTTCGCAGTCTGACAATGCCGTTAATGCATGGTTATGTGAGAATGTATTCTGTACCGCTCTCCATTCTTTACGACAATCTACGTTGATTGGTTAAATTACATCTTGTAGAATATGTCGGATTTAATATGAGACGGCGTCATGGAAATCTCAGACTTTGAATCCTGCACAGTGTTATTGTTTTTTTGTTCAGTAGGAAAGGCGTGCAGTATTTATAGAAAATTAATATTGTTTTTAACAACACGAGTGAAAGACGAGTTTGACAGCTCGTGGAGGACGCTGCTGCAAATAGATGTGACCGACATTTTCTCAGAAACTTAATTCTCTCTCTCTCTCTCTCTCTCTCTCTCTCTCTCTCTCTCTCTCTCTCTCTCTCTCTCTGACTTTATGTATTTCAGTGTTTTCCTATCTGAATGTCTGTTTATATAGTTATATAGTCATATTATAACTCGCGTGTTTGCGCGTCATTGTGCTGTTCATCTCATAACAAAACATGTATGAATAGCGACCTGTAATTAGTATATAAAGTGAATTAATCATTGATTTTTCTCTCTGTGGACGCTATTAAAACAATGACATTCATAATTAGCTATAAATATTTACGTTATATTTTCCAGTTATCAGATGCATGAATCGTAACTCTAAAAGAAAATATGTTTACCCTTACTGTGTATAAACCGTTACTGCTACTATTACTACTACTGCTGGATACACTACTACAACTACTGCTACTACTATTACTACTACTACTACTAGTACTACTATCATGTCATTACACATAATACCATCACTACTCCTACTACTAGTACTACTACTACTACCACTAGTACCACTACTATTACTACTATTACTGAATACACTACTGCTACTACTACTGCTACTACTATTACTACTACTAGTCCTACTAGTACTACTATTACTACTAGTACTATTAGTACTACTACTACTACTAGTACTGCTATCGACGACAACGATCACGACTACTACTAATAATAGTAATATTAGTAGTAGTATAATTTTACAACACATCTGAGTAAAACGTTTATTTCTGACTTGTGGTTCTGAATTTACAGTTTTGGACATTGCAAATTGACCAGTCTAAATGGACGCCTGGGGCTATGGTGGAAATAACGTTTACTACAAATAACTGGATTATTTAGGAAGATTCTAAAGTGGGTAACAGAAATTACTATTTTTAGCGGTTCTGAGAGAGATAAAGAAATAATCATTTAGGGATGTCTGAAGAAGAAAACGAAAGATTACCGTTTAGAATAATTTGAGGAGCAGCAGTGATGCTTGTTTAGTCATGCCAAATTTATTATTCTTATTTATTTATTTATTTATTTATTTATTTATTTATTTTATACCTGCTCATATAAGTTTCAGTTTTTAGATCAAAATATTAAAACATTTTTTCACCCGATGGGTCAATATTACATTTCTCCATATGACGTCATTTTAATGATGTTGTTCTTTCCGGAAGTGTTCAAGAAACAGATGGTCTCACACTAGCGTTTTTAAGCAATTAAGTTTTGTCCAATAACATTTTGTTTTTTCGTTATTTTTTCATCTTCTTCTAGTCTTTATTATTATTTTTCTTCTTCTTTGACGAAGTTATTTTTTTTTTCTTTTGTCCCTTTTTCAGCCCTAAAGCTATTATCTCAAATGCTATTTTGTGCAAATACAATAGCAGTAACGTGAACAAAACTACATGTACTACTATTACCACAACAACAACAACTTTTTATACTCATAGTACTAAAACTACTATTATTACCGCTGTTACTACTATTAAGTATCATTTCTACTTCTACTACGAATGATTCTACTACTAATAATAATAAGAACAATAGTTTTACTACTTTTACTTCAACTACTATCACTGCTGCTAATACTACTGATGTTACTAACGATAATAATAATGTTACTAATAGAAAATAAAACAATATAGAATATGTCGATGTATACTGAAACTATGGCAACGTATACTGATACTATGGCAACGTATACTGAGATTCTGACAATGTATACTGAGACTATGGCAACGTATACTGATATTCTGACAATGTATACTGAGACTATGGCTACGTATACTGAGATTCTGACAATGTATACTGAGACTATGGCAACGTATATTGAGACTGTGGCAATGTATACTGACTGTGGCAACGTACACTGAGACAATGACAACGTATATGTCTACATATATTCAGACCATGGCAATGAATCCGAGTGAAAATACGATAAACGGATCTTTTTCAGATGTAATCACAAAGGTATCTACTGCCATACACTAATTACACTGATGGTGATATAGATAAGTACATTTCAGTGTACTAAATACCTGTACAATTTACCACATCTGAGTAGTTTAAACTGCCATGGTCTAATAACGTAACACACACCTCTTTCACTAGTAACTGTATCTGTAAGTTTATTAGTGTTAGCGTGATAAAGCTGATTCAGTGAGAAAACTATTATACGCGACGTATTCAAATCAAACTTGTTCATTCTGACTACAACACTGACACGGTCTTGGCAACATAATCTAAATAATCCAACTAAAGAGATTAAAGAAATGTGATGCCGGGCGCATCACAAACCCACCAATTTTGACTGGACGCGAGCACGTGTTTGTTCGGTTGGTTAGTGCTTTCGTTGTTGATTGGGTGATTAAATACCTGGTGGGTGAGATGGTCGATGGATTGTTTCGCTGGAGGGTCTGTTTGTTTGTTGTTTTGCTTATCAGTTGTTTGGTTCATTGGTGTAGTGCGTATGGGTTTGGTCGATATATTAGTTTTATTTATCCTCACTGTTGTGGGTTTTGGTACGGTGACGTTTGGCTTGGTTGTGTGCTTGATTTGTAAGAGGATTGTTGTCTGTCAGCTGATGCAAGTCCCTCTTCTCTTCAGTCTGTTTTATCTGTTTTACTTATCACCAGGTCAGCGTGAATTTAACATGAAAAGGATGTCGGGTTAGACATGTTATTTACAGCATGAAATCGACCAGCAACGTCCGGTTAAAACTATATTTAACAATTTATTTATTTATTTATTTATTTATTTATTTATTTATTTATTTAACTTACTTACTAACTTACTTATTTTTCATTATTTTTTCTTATTCTTATTTATGTCATTTTTATTTATTCTCTCTCTCTCTCTCTCTCTCTCTCTCTCTCTCTCTCTCTCTCTCTCTCTCACACACACACACACACACACACACACACACACACACACACACACAGAGAGAGAGACAGACAGTTGGTAATGTTAGCTTTTTATTTTCTAATTTCAACAACGCTAATTGAGTACATTAGTCTTGTTAATGACAGATAGACTGGTTGCTGTGGTTGTTTACACTGTTGTTCACGTCGTTGCGACCAGAACGTCGCTTTGTGTGTTTCATGCAGTCTGATACCAAACACACAAGTGATGTATAAATACATTATTTGATAAATCTGAAGAAATCATTTATATCAACACGCGTTTCGCTGTGTTTTCATGTCTAATTACAAGATTTAGTCTCGATGACAGCAATATCTTTTTACATACGTTTTAAAACATTTAAAGGTTAATGTAAGTTAAAATATAATAAACATGGTTGATCGAAGGAATCACAGCTCAGAGAAATGTAGTTTATCCGGTAAAAGAATATTAATTATTCTCACAATTAGATAATAATAATAATAATAATAATAACAACATGATGATGATGACGATAATGCCGAAGATGATAATGATGATAATGATAATAGTAATAATAATAATGATGATTATGATGATGATTATGACGATAATGACGAAGTTGATGATGATCATAATGTCG
The DNA here is from genome assembly GCA_012295275.1 of Chrysomallon squamiferum. Taxonomy (NCBI): domain Eukaryota; kingdom Metazoa; phylum Mollusca; class Gastropoda; order Neomphalida; family Peltospiridae; genus Chrysomallon; species Chrysomallon squamiferum. Next base: position 1,903,891 of record CM022668.1, on the reverse strand, counting down.
ATAATAATAATAAAAAAAATAATAATAATAATAATAACATGATGATGATGACGATAATGCCGAAGATGATAATGATAATAATGATAATTGTAATAATAATAATGATGATTATGATCATGATTATGACGATAATGACGATAATAATAATTATAATAATAATAATAATAATGTTTTCTTTTGTTGCTTTCGTTCTTTGTTATAGCTGGCGTTGGTTTTATGGTTATATTTACAATCCAATGAAAAGCAACCTGACAAACACTACTACTTCCTTAATTAAAATCAATTTTAGGAAAATGTCACCGAGTTGAAATGAGATAGTTTGTTGTTTTACAGCTGTCAGGAGACAACAGATGTGAGAGTTTCTCACCTTTTCACTTCTCATTAAACGTGTGTTTGAAACTGCAGGTGCGCTGAGGCTAACAGAGGTAAAAGTCTTGACAGTATACAGAACACCTGCATTTATTTTACATACAAAAATATCAAAGATAAGATGGCAATAACAATCAACATTCTTTTTTACTTTTATTTATCCAAGTTTATCATGATGATGATGTTCATTATCATCATCATCAGAATCAGAAGCATTATTCTTTCTTTCATATTTTCTTCATTCATTCATTTATTCTTTCTTTCTTGCATTCATTCATTCATTTAGTCATTCCTTCCTTCCTTCATTTAGTCATTTATTCATTCATTTATTCATATATTCTTTCATTCATTGATTCATTCTTTCTGTTTTTCTTTCTTTTTTCTTTTATCTTTCCTGTCATTCTCACTCGTTCGAGCTGATTGAACGAGTTCTGTTTAATGTGTTTTTCAAGGTAAAAGGTAAACCCGATCCTGACACAAAAAGTAATAAAATAAAACAACGTGTCACATGTGAACTCAAACAAATAGTCACGTGAACACTGATCTTGTGTAATCTGAAACAAAGTCATGTCTAAACTGAAACAATGTATCACGACTAAACTGAAACAATGTATGATGTGAAAACTGATCAAATGTATCACGATTTAACTGAAACAATGTATATTGTGTAATATGAAACACTGTATCACGACTGAACTGAAACAATGTATCATGACTAAATTGAAACAATATGTGATGACAAATAAAACGATGTATTGTGTCAACTGAAACAGTTATGGCCCGCGAAGTCGACAACTTGTATACATGATATTAAAATTGTGTCTACTTAGCGGGACAAGCTGAAATGTATCAGAGAGGATTTGTCGATGTCCCGGGACCCGTTAATTGCTGTTTTACCTGGCTGACGCTGTATGCGCAGTCAAAATGTGACAACGAGATGATACTGTACCGCAGCTATTACTACTACTACTACTATTTCTACAATTCAGTTTCTGTTCAGTTTGTTTATTTGCCAAAGTCAGCATGACTATAAACACGAAAAAGACAAGAGTACAGTTATAAAACAGAAAAAGTTGTGTAATAGGTTACAGTGTACAAATACGGGGGGGGGGGAACTAAACGTAAGAATGAGGATAATAAAAATATAAACATATAGTTGCTATATATATATATATATATATATATATATAGTTACAAATTAAATTACATATTTATAATGGTTCCTTACAGTTATTATATTTTCTGAAACAAAATATTGATTAGGTCTTGTATACAAATATTTCTTTAAATATGAAACTCTAATATCATCAGTACTAGGTCAACTCGGTGTAGAAAACGATCTCCTCAATATCCTTCTAAACTGCTATCCTGTCCTGTCTGGGGTAGTCGGGGTCGGGTTGTGTGTCGCTGTTGGTATAGTATCATCTGGATGGCACTAAAACGTGGAATCTCGGCTACAACCCATCATGAACGACGTCGTGGTTCTTCCTGAGATTGGAAATGTGTGCTGGGTGTAATAGAAATGTTGTCCGCCCTTTAACGTGTTGATAAAAGTCAATCTAGCTTGTGCCATAATGTTAAATGTAAAATAGTTTTCCATTTTGATATAAAACTTTATGTAGATTAAACCGGGAAAAGAACCAATGCACCAGCGCCTGTTCAGTATAAGAGAAAGATAAATTTACTACACAAAACAGTAAATTGGTAGAGCACAATACAAGCAGATAAACAAAAAACAAAAACGCAACGGTACCTACTCAGTAATTACAAATTCTACCCAGGACAGTAATCACATAACATTCTACACTGTAGAAATAAACATCTCACTGTTAACATTCTACACTGTAGAAATAAACATCTCAGTGTTAACATTCTACACTGTAGAAATAAACACCTCACTGTTAACATTCTACACTGTAGAAATAAACACCTCAGTGTTAACATTCTACACTGTAGAAATAAACACCTCACTGTTAACATTCTACACTGTAGAAATAAACACCTCACTGTTAACATTCTACACTGTAGAAATAAACATCTCAGTGTTAACATTCTACACTGTAGAAATAAACACCTCACTGTTAACATTCTACACTGTAGAAATAAACATCTCACTGTTAACATTCTACACTGTAGAAATAAACATCTCGTTGTTAACCAAAAAGGCGTCTCGTAACTGCAGCGCAGAACTTACAAACAATTAGACAGGTCTACGTCCCGGTTCTAAACAAAATAGATTTGTCGACTTCCCGGGTCGACACCACTGAAACAGTGTATAATGTAAATGAAACAATATGTTGTGTGTCAGCTGAAACTATACATAATGTGTAAACTGAAACAATGTATAGTATTAACAGACACAATGTATTGTGTGTAAACCGAAGAAAAAATGCACCATGTCTTAACTGAAACAATGTATCAGCTCTAAAATGAAACAGTGGATCGTGTTGACTGAAACAGTGTATGATGTATAAACTCAAAGGTGTCAGGTGAAAATTCAAACAATTTAAACTGAAACAATGTATTTCTTTATGTTATTTCTTTCTTTTTTTTTTTTTTTTTTTTTAAATTGTTTTTGTTGTTGTTGTCGTTATTCTTTCTTTCTTCAACAGTATTTGATTTACGACATTTGTGTGTAAAATTAGGACTAGAACTGTACCATGAAATAGGATTATGTAGCAGTCCTTGAGATTAAAGTAGCGAAAAATCCTGAAATATAATGACAAGAAAACTGAAACAATGTATTTCTTTATGTCATTTGTTTCTAATCTTTTTTATTTATATATTTATTTTTCTTTTGTAATCTGGTCTGTGGACGCCTATCGGCTGCATCCCATGACTTAATCGAGATTTGATTACACGACTGAGATGAAATACAATACATAT
>CM022668.1:1848136-1898136 GCA_012295275.1 Chrysomallon squamiferum | reverse complement strand
GTAAACAACAACATTAATAACAATGAAAATAAGAAGACGAAGAAGAGAACTACAACCGCCACCACCATCAACAACAACAGTAAAATAAATATAAAAATAAATAAAATTGATATTACCGCGTCTTTGAAAAGGATAATAATTTACGTCAAGAACAAATTTCGGTTTTGAAATTAATTGAAAAACGTAATAATACACACAGCGTCAACAGTTAGCAACGCTTTTGTTATGGACCGAAAGTGCCGAAATATTCCAAGAATCTAATCAGGTTACAGATAAATAAATAAATAAATAAATAAATAAATAAATACATTTTAAAAAGTTAAAAATAAAATTTGTCTTCATCTTCTTTTTCATCTTCTTGTCTTTGTCGTCGTTGTTGTTGTTGTTGTTGCTGTTGCTGCTCCTGCTGCTGCTGTTAAAACCGAGACCAAGCATATTTGGCTGTTCTCACAGTATATTGAAGCAAGGAAAATAAAAGTTGAAGAAAATGAAAATTAATATGTCTTTAAAAAATAAGGAAATGCACTCATTACAGATATATGTATGAAACGCAGACACACGTATAAGCGGACGATGACCTTTTCAGACTTTTACATATTTAACCAAATATACACAAACGTATGCGCGCTTATATTACTGACAAATATTTCATTTTTAGTATTGTTATTTTTGTATGATGTTTTTTTTTTATATTTATCTATTTACTTTCTCTCCCTTGTTTGAAGTTAATATTAAACAGAGAAAACAGATACAACATTAAGCAATAGAGCATCCATGCAGGCTCAGTTTTAAACAGTGTGTCTGTTAGAAAATTTCCCGTTCCAGACACTTTTAATCAGCAGCTAAAGATCTAGTGAGGGGTGATCTTGTGTCTGTTTGAAAATGCAAACATACTTTGTTGCTAACAAATACATGTACAGAAACATATGTACACTAAAAAAAAATATATATAAAAAAAAATAATAAACAAACAAACAAACAAACAAATAAATAAATAAATAAATAAATAAATAAATAAATAAATAAATTTAAATTTAAAAATATAATTAATGGAAAACTTAACGAAATGAACATATTAAAAAAATAAATAAAATAAGAACATGTAAATAAAAAAAAAAAAAAAAGATAACAAATAAAATAAAATAAATGAGGTTATTTCTTCGGGATTACCACTATTTTGAGTTTTTGTTGTATTGCTGTCCTTCGTTTCTTATCTTTACATTATAAATGACAAACTGAGGAGGCTGACAATTTCTCTGTTTAGTGACGCCATTTCTTAAAGAAAACGTAGATAACTGACAAGTAAACAAATCAGAAAACTCAGTCAGGATGGTGTACTCAGTTTGTTACGGAAATTGATCTTTGCCGCCGCAAGAGAAAGAAATAAATACTAGCCTCCGTACATTTTTACGAGTTGATATTTTGTGTATTGTCAAGATCTGCGGTCAGGAATATTTATACTTCAAACTCTTTCACACACACACACACACACACACACACACACACACACACACACACACACACACACACACACACACACACACACACACACACACACACACACACACACAAAATAACAGTTATGCATATATAATTAAATGACAAAAACATCAGTCACTCCAGTTCTGAATGAAAATATATCATCATGATCATCATCACCTTCATAGTCATTATCATCATCATTATATTATTATTATTATTATTATTATTATTATTATTATTATTATTATTATTATTTACCGAGATTTTTAAATATTTTTATACAGAATAATGAATAACAAAAACAGTAATATAAATTTATTTAATATATAGAGAACATATAATAAAATATTTAACAAGATAATAAACTAAATACATTTAAAATAAGTAATGAAAAATAAGAAATAAAATACATTCAAAAAATGAAATAAAAGAACAACAAAAATATATTAATAAAATAAATAAATTAATAGAATTAAAACAAAACTTAGAAATATATGTATAAATATATATGTAATATAAAAAAAAAAAAAAAAAAAAAAAAAAAAAAAACCAGACAAAACAAAACAATAAACAAAAAAGAACAAAATACAATTTAAAAAATCGTTAAATTTTTAAAATGTTGACCTTGCAAAGAAGAGTTATTTATTCAAGTCAATGTCACTCTGGTTAACACATTCTTCTCAAATAAGCACGAGTCTAATAAAAAAGAAAAACTTTCTCAAGTCTGCAAACTGTCTTTTGTGTTACCTCGACTACTGCAGCGTAGGAATACTGTCTGTATGTAACATCAAACGCTTGGCCTGTATTTGAATTTGACGTGATCTTCTCCGTATATTTTCAGTTTTGAAATCACATTCACCATCGCAGCTTTCCAGGAATGTACTTGTCGGTGAGCGCCTGGTAGTACGGAATGAGATTTTCAACATCGGGTAAAACTGGCGTCTTCGTGTACAAATCAAATTGATTAAACTCGCGAATCCATTTCAACATTTCAAGGTCTTTGTTGTTACACAGGTGCATGTAGGCGCCGCTCGTGTGCCAGGGGTAGAAAGAATGGAACCGAATGACGTAGAGCGCCTCTTCCGGCAGATTGTGTGTATTTGCCTTGAGTACTCGATACAGATATTCGTCATGACCCCAGGAAATCAGAACGTTCTCCAAACCAATGTTTTCAGAGTACACGCCGAACTTGGTGTTGTACTTCTCATTCTGCATGTCCGGGTTTTTAGCGAAACTCTCCAAACCAAACACGATGGACGGGTCGGGCGCGCATCCCACAACAAACGTGTCACCCACCGTGGCCCACTGCGGCTCCCCCCACAGCGCCATTACTTTACCGATGTCGTGAATGAGACCTGTCAGCTGAAGCCATTCCTTGTCTGGATGATTCCTTCGAATTCCCTCCGCCGTCTGGAACGCGTGTAGAGAATTTGGAAAATCAACGTCTGGGTCACTCTCGTCCACCATGTTGTTGAGAGCGTCCAGCGCCTCCATGATGGTCATGTGCGCGTGGTCGAATCTCCCCCACTTCTGCAGCCGGTCTTTCACAAACGCCATCGTCTGCTTCGTGTGCATCTCTTCGTACGTCTTCCTCACCCTGTCGCTGACGTTGTGAATTCTGAAATCACGGAAAGCTGTGACATCTTTCACCTCTGGTCTGTATTCAGAGGGGTCCACCAATTGCACGCCTTTGTTTGCGTCAGTCATTTTCTTTTGTAAATTTTCAAACTCACTCTTTCAGTGTGTCGACCCAAATTGCGATGTTCACGGTGGTAACGCTGCTTATATACTGCCACACCAACACTAGTGCGAAGAATACCGGATCAAACAGGTATGAGCCAATTTGAAATAGCATAGCAAATAAACAGACCCGGTCTTTTAAAGCTTTTAGCGCAATGTTCTAAATTGAACAACTGGTTTACTGAAAAACGTAATAACGTCGCGTTGTTTACGTATAAACAAGTACACACATGTCCATATGCACAAAAACATATATATACGTTACCCATATGCCTTCACATACACATACATAATTATATACGTACACAGATGCATACATGCAAACAATACAAACACTGATATATATTATATATTATATATACAGATAAACAGAGTGACACATTGATATACAGGAATCTTCCGACCAATGTATTATTTGTATATAACAAAAGCTAATACTAAGAAAAAAAAAAAAAAATATATATATATATATATATATATATACAAATTTGAATAAAGAAATAAAGAATAGCACAAACTGCTACCATGTAAACACAGCTTGATTTTCGTTCTATTTTAATTTAAAGATATCAAACATATCAAATACCTGATAAAACGTATTGAATAAAAACGACGGGTATGAATATACAAGTACTACATTTAAACTTATCAATATGCAAGTACTACATTTAAACTTATGAATATACAAGTACTACATTTAAACTTATGAATATACAAGTACTACATATGAACTGATACATGCATGGAGCACTTTACTGATGAATTTATTTATTTCATAAATCCAGCAATGTGTATCCTTAGAAATAATTACTTTTAATTCAACATATCACAGAAAAATAAATAACAAAACGTGAAGAGAACACGTTCATACGGTCTATTTATTTATTTAATCAGAAACTGAACTGATAAATATTATTATTATTAAAATTTAACAAAAAACAGCTGAATACATTTTAATATGAATTCGACTGCGAAGAAGTCAATATCTTCTCTCTTTTATTTTGTTTACTAACAGCTTCGACCTGATAACCTACATATCAAACCGCACGTGCATATCAAAACTGGATTGAACAAGAATTTTCTCACGACTGTTGTGATTATAAATGGGTGACTGACCTTGCGTAATAACTGGTTTACTAGCTTTCCTGAGAAACGAGTTTAAAGTGGGCGGGGTCGTTATTTACTGATTTTTCAATTTCATCAATTTCTGATCTGCACCACTGACCTGAAGCGTCAGCCAGCGAGCTGTATCGATCACTCAAACATTTCAAACCAGCAGCAGCGTTCTAGTTCAATTACAGCGATATACAGTGCAGGCGTCACTCCGAAATAAAGTGTGTGTGTGTGTGTGTGTGTGTGTGTGTGTGTGTGTGTGTGTGTGAGAGAGAGAGAGAGAGAGAGAGAGAGAGAGAGAGAGAGAGAGAGAGAGAGAGAGAGAGAGAGAGAGAGAGAGAGAGAGATCAGTACTATTTTATTTTATGTTTTATATAATGGATTTTTTTTATTATTATTGAAAATATGATCCTGCAAAACATAATAAATAAGTAAATAAATAAACAAACAAAAATTAAAAAAATATATATTTATCGGTTAATTAAAACAATAATAATAATTTTAAAAAGTATAAGTTTAATAAATAATAATGATGATGATGATGATAAAAAGAAGTAGAAGAAAATGAAGAAAGTTTAAAAGTCTAACTACTAGTCCTTCTTCTACTACTATTATTACTATTGTACGAATAACAACAATATTATGAATTAAGTAAATACTGAAAAATAATGGTGAATGAGTTTTTGCGTGGACCAATGAAACGAGAAGTAAACAAAATATTTCACAGTCATGCTACAACTGACCTAGTTCTCACAAAACTGCGTCTCGTGATGTAAACCAGTTCTCACGTGTTTACGTTTTCAAGTGCAGATATCAGTATTACAGCAAAAAGTGGGTCTCATCACAAGTATTTGTTCATCAATAAACAGACACAATCCACATATACATCACACATGCGCGCGCAGACACACACACGCACGTTATAAGACGCAGTAGTGAGTCTATGAATATTTAACTATTATAAAGAGATACTTACTATCTATGCAAAATAAACGTCATTAAACCTAACACTTTCTTTTTTTAAATCAGATAATTTGAAATATCACATTTTAATAAATTATATATATAATTTTAATTTTTAGTAACCACCATAATTCACGTATTTACTTTGTTTAAAAAAATAATAATAATAATAATAATAATAATAATAATAATCATATTCATCGTTATCATCATCATCATCATAATCATAATCATCATAAATAATAAAATAAATAAAAATAAATAAATAACTAAATAAAATTACAACAAAAAACATCAATATATAAATAAAAGTAAACAACGAATAAACACACACACACATTTTGGAAAATACACGTTGGATTTTTACTGCTGGATGTCAGTCATTTTATAACTAATTAAGTTTGTCATCATGAAGCAGTGGTTATCACTGTGAGTGCATCAGACTCAGTCTGGGAACAGAAAAATGTGTCTAAGCTCTTTTGTGAATCAGTTCTACAGATAAATAAATAAGGTATCCATGCAGTATGAATGGTCTGTCTCACTACTGCTATTTAAAGACCTCAACAGCTATACGAGTATACTGCAAGTTACGTTGTCAGTGCATGACGTTATGTTTACGTTATATTCTTTCACAGCCACAGTAAATATTATTATAATGTGCTAGATATTTCGTTATTTAAACTAAATAAATGGCGATAGTTTCCTCCCAAATGCATACACACGTGCACACATGCACACAGTCAGACAGACAGAGACAGACGCAAACATTTACAAACTCATTCTTTCCCCAGCAGGCAAGAAAATTCGCATAATTACATCATGCACTACATATTTCAGTTTATACACGTTACTTCAGATAGACTGCATAATGCTTAGGGTGTTTTCGTTTGATGTATGACTAATACACGAGGTGATACGGTGCATTTGTACGAAGCAACGCAATCAATAAAATGTGCAGTCTAGCTAAGCGCTGAGAGGAGAAAAAAAAAAATTAATAATACCTAAAAAATTAAATAAAAAATGTTAAATAATAATTCTTCTGTCATCTGTTGTTGTAACATTATGTTACACGAAAGATTTTATGGTACATTGCAACTGAATACAAAAATCTTTCAGGGGGTGCGTTGCTTATAGAAACTAATGGAAAGGCGTCGTGATCATTTCTATTTTTCGGTGCCAGACGACTGCTTTTATCACAGGTCGTGTAGTATTAAGGATGTTTTTCACTTGTTTATTTCTAAAGAGATTATTTACACACTTCGATATTACAGAATGTTACAGAACTATGTATATTGCGCAGCAAATAGACAAATTATATTCTGTAGAAAGAATACTAATGTAATTAAATAGTGCAAATCCGTTTAAAGAATCTCTCTCAAACATACAAACATTAAACACGAACATAAATAGTTTAAAATAAAAAAATATATATATAAATTAATAATAATAATAATAATAATAACAGTAACTGCAACATCAACAATATATTTTATTCCCTTTAATTAACCTTTGAAATTTGTAATAATGTAAATACACTGGATTTTAGTTTATTTAATAAATGTGTTCATTTAATTCTCTCTTTCTTTTCTGAAATAACATATATATATATATATATATATATATGTGTGTGTGTGTGTGTGTGTGTGTGTGTGTGTGTGTGTGTGTGTGTGTGTGTGTGTGTGTGTGTTTCTATAATCAGTTTTAAATTTGGGAGGAAGAATTTGGACTCAGGGTATATTGATATGATTTGTTTATAGCTAAGTTAATATTTAATGGTAACGATGTAAACATAACCAAACATGGCGCCATCTTGCGCCTGGAGCCGTTGACATAACAAAGTACATCCCACAGACATATGATGAATGGAATATTCCTGTGTTCTAATTTGAACAGTATACTGTATGAAATGGCTGTAACAAACACACTCCAGTCACCGAAAATATCTAATACTAACCGGACTAAACAGGTATTTCCCTTTTACGTGCTGTTAAGTTCATCGACCGGTACTTGGGTGCACGGTTGCATGCTCTATTTTCTAAACAACATGTTACGCACTATTGATTGTAGTTTCTTTCAAGTCATAAATAAGTTGTGCATAGCTGCAGTTACTGAGCCGTGAAGTGGAACGTATACATTAGATTAACAAATACAAGTAAATTAAGAAACATCCTTGAATAGATTTTATATACATATGTGTGTATGTTGTGTGTGTGTGGGGGTGGGTGGGTGAGTGTTTGTGTGTGTTTAAGGGACGAATTTTATAAATAAAATAAATAGAAAAAAGGAAAGATAAAGAAATTAGTATTGTCCTTTCTATATATTTGCAGGCAACAGCATCAGCAACGACAACATTTATTCTTGTCTCTTGTTGATTAACTAAAACGCACTTGTATCATTTTAACATCAAATAACACACACACCACACACACAATTTTAAAACATAAATTTAAATTCATACGCAAACTCATAATATTATATGAGGCCTACGCAAAGACACACACACACACACACACACACACACACACACACACACACAACATTAGCAAACATGCACACAGCACATTCACATAACACAAAGAGCGCAATAATACATCTGTACAAACAAAATATATACAGAGAAAACACATAGAAATAACAACAATATTCGAACACATACGCACGCACACTTACACAAAAGTCAAAAGTAACAATGATATGCAAAACAAATAATATGTACAAAAAACACACAAAACAATACCACAAATACACACGCATATTCAAATAGAAGCAGCACATACAAATATCACTCTTTTTGTGAAAACAAACACAACAGATTACACTTAACATAAACAGAAAGAACTCGGAAAACGCAAATTTAAAACATCAATAAAAAGTAACATGTAAACAATACAAATATAAAATGCAAACCTCGTATACAAACAACACACACACACACACACACAGAGAGAGAGAGAGAGAGAGAGAGAGAGAGAGAGAGAGAGAGAGAGAGAGAGAGAGAGAGAGAGAGAGAGAGAGAGAGAGAGAGAGAAAACACCCATCCAGCCACACACACCTCGTTAAGCATGATCTTAAAATTATTGAAGGAATTTAAAATAAAGAAGAAAGAAGTATGGCTGCTCCCATCTCAACGTGACATTTACAGATTGCATAATCTTTTTAAAAGTGCCGTGAAGAAAAATGCGATTTTTATATAACAAAAGTCAGATTGGCCGTCTGTGCCGGTGAGCATTCTGTATATTAAACAAATGTATATTTGCACATTCGTGAGTGTACAAATGCTGTGGGTTAAGAAACAAATTGTTCTGTCGCCAGCGTCCACTTACTAAGTTACTTTAATATTAAATACTTAAGTGACAGACTCAGCGTTTCACTCAGTTTGGCAGTATGAATATGAATTTAGGTTTCATTTTAGAAAGAAACTTAACAATATACACCGAACGTAGAAGATAATATTACATTTTATTTCAGTTAAATTTACTACTCTTATTCTTAATAAGTTTTTCTTTTATACCCTTTACTGTTTACGGATTCTGTGGTACTTTGACGCTATCTGACTATGAATATGAATTAAGACATAAGTCATTTGCGAAATTAATCTACCACAAGGTACCCAGTTTTGAAATAATATCGACGACTGCTCAATGCAAACCTTGCTTGTTCCAGATCATAAATGACATAATTATGTGTTATACCTTAAGTAGCCAACGGTTTCGTATCCTAAGTTAAAAGACAAACTTAAGAAACATACTGTCATACCTTGAAAATAGGAACTTGTTTGTTATTGTCAATGTAATATGTATGTGTATGTATGTATGTATTTACGTATATATGTTCATGTATTATATTATTATATTATATTATTGCAGTCAATACTAACAATAAATATTTAATATTTTCAAACCAAAACAGTGAGCTTAATATAATTAATAGTTTTCTAGTGAGTCTAGTAAAATGGTATATTAGTTTATGCATATATAGTGTATATATTTTACGTATGTATATGTGTGTGTGTGTTTGTATGTATGTATGTTTGTATGTATGTATGTATGTATGTATGTATGCATGTATGCACTAACAAATCAGTTATTTCAGATATTGTAGTAAAACATTTCTATCTCACTTTTATTTAGATACCAGCAATGGCAGCACTACAGTCGAGTATCCCAGGATGCTTTGAAAACTCTGAAAGAAGGAGATCAGCTTCATGGTTACACAGTAAAAAAGGTTTGTCGATACTGAGGAATTTTACTGGATTTCACTTTCATTTATGTTTACACTTCACTTTAGAAAATACTTCAAATGCACGAGTATTGATATTACTCATTTTGGAAAAAGAAAAAGAAAATCCTTTACACAATAATTATTTAATTAAATATGTATAACTTAGGCAATTTTGTCTGTGAGTTCTTTAAAGCAATAATAAAGATAATATAAAAAGTTACCAAGAAAGCCCAAATAAAATAACAAAAACCCCACAAAACAACAGCCTAACAAGTTAGCTGATTTTGGTATCAGTATATTTATTATGATTATTATTTATACAAAATGTTTGTTTAGATTACAGAAATTCCAGAGTTGTATCTGACAACAGTAGCTCTACAGCACGATGTTACTGGTGCACAGCATCTTCATGCAGCTCGTGATGACAATAACAACACCTTCAGGTTATATACATCAGTTTTCTTACACTTAACACACACACACACACACACACACACACACACACACACACACACACACATTGTGTTTTAACATTAAAATTAGCCTAGAATTCATAAACTGTTCACAACATAAAATAATTGTTGTCTTTAATTTTGTAGAGTATTGGAGTACAAAATAACTTTATTTATTTATTTATTTATTTGTCTGTTTACTTATTTAATTATTTATCTGTCTGTCTGTCTGTCTGTTTTGCAGTGTTGCATTTCGCACTACTCCACTAGACAACACTGGGGTGCCACACATCCTGGAACACACAACTCTGTGTGGTTCTAACAGATTTCCTGTCCGCGACCCTTTCTTCAAAATGTTGAGTCGTTCTCTAGCAACATTCATGAATGCTTTTACTGGTGAGTTTTTTTAAAACTTGTTACCTAGCAACCTTCATGAATGCTTTTACTAGTGAGTTTTTTAAAACTTTGTTACCTAGCAATCTTTATGAATACCCTTACTGGTTACCTTGATACCTAGAAACCTTCATGAATACATTCATCGGTAAACCTTTAAAATCTCACTTCATTAGATTTTGTGAGAATAAATATAGCTCCACCTTTTAAACTTCAGACAATTTTCTAAATGTGTTTAATATTACACACATATAGTATATGAGATTGTTACAGTACACATCAGTTATTCCTAAAATTGAATTTTTTTTCTTCACAGCCTATGATTGGACAATGTACCCATTTTCTACCCAGAATCCCCAGGACTATCGCAATCTGTTGTCAGTGTATCTGGATGCTGTATTTTACCCAAAACTGCGAGAGCTTGATTTTAGGTACAGCACTAAATGTAAATACAGTGTCATGTAAAGTTATCTCAGACTTGTGACTGATAGTGGAACTGTGAATATCCGTTGGTATCATAAACTATACTGACTTGATTTTAAGTAAAATTTAAATATAAATTTTGTGGAAAGTACTGTCATGTCAAATTATCTCATTGTTGTCAGTCTGACAATAGAAAAATTATCTTTTGTCAGGATCTGTATAAACAAGATTTGAGATGAAATGACAAATATTACAGATAAATATTGCCATTATTACAGTTAAATATTCAGGGTTTATCAAGAAAAATCAATACAAAATATTATTATAGTCAGGATTTTATCATCATTTGTTATTATCAAAATAATAGTTTATTAGATTTCCTTTTTGAATGATGTCTCTTAATGACATCTGTATATATCTGTATGTACATTTATGTTTTTTATTGTTCATATTTTTATTTATGGTTCTGTTACAGTCAGGAGGGATGGAGACTTGAATACAAAGACCCAAATGACAAATCTTCTCCCCTGGTGTTCAAGGGAGTGGTCTACAATGAGATGAAGGGGGTGTTTGTAAGTGATTATTACAGAGATAGTGATTGTTATAACTTAATCTGTAGATGTTAAATACCACCAAGCTATCCTACTTAAAGTAATAAAAATATTAGCATAGTATCAGTAGTAGAAGCAGTAGTGGTAATAGTAGTTGTAGTATTTGCAGCAGTAGTAGTAGCTGTTGATATAGTAGCAGTAATGACAATAATAATAGGAAGTAGAGTAAGAAGAATAAAAATAATAACAGCAACCTATTAAATGCAGAACAGTTTGTTTAAATACAAATTATATTTAAGTGTGAAATGCAAATTACTGTCTAATTAACACTAATATTTTGTTAAATGTATTTAAATATGTTTTAATTTAAATTAGCATTTTTTTATGTATATTTAAATGTATTAAATAAAAATTACTATTTAATTATTACTAGTATTTCTAGTAAATATATTTTAGATATCTACTATTGTTTTATTAAAACTAATATTTTGTTAAACATTTAAATTTTGTTACAATTTATTGTTTTATTAATACTAATATTTTGTTAAAGACATATCACTGTTTATTTAATATCTTGTTAAATACATTTAAATGTGTAATATTTGTTTGTTTTGTGATTTCAGTCAAGTTCACATGATGTGTTCTCCCAGGCTGCTCACAATCGACTATTACCACATCACACGTATGGGGTGGTGTCTGGGGGGGACCCCGCCCACATCCCTGAACTCACCTGGCAACAGCTGAAAGAATTTCATGACACACATTACCACCCTAGTAACTCCAGGTAATTATATGTATAGCCAGTAAATACAGGTAATATAGTAATTATAGGTAACATAGGTATTTGTATTAATTGCAGGTAACAAATATTTCTAATGATTACAGATAACATGTATTTCAAGTAGTTATAGATAAGAGATAGTTCAGGTAATTCCTAGTAATACAGGTATTTCTAATCATTAAAGGTGACATAGGTTTGTCTAATAATTAATTCTACATGTTTATAAAAAAGGTTGTGATTTTCGTTTATTATTATTCAATTTGTGATATATGTTTTATTTTATAAATATTTTAATTAGTTGAAATGTTTATTTATTTTTCCAGATTTTTCACGTATGGCAGTTTTCCAATGGAAGACCACCTGAAGTTTATTAACGAGAATTACCTGAAACATTTTAAACAGATTCCTGTCAGCACAGCAGTTCCTGCTCAGCCACGGTGGAAACAACCAGTAAGTCTGTTTACAAATACCAGATTACAAATACCAGATTACAAATACCAGTTTACAAATACCAGATTACAAATACCAGTTTACAAATACCAGTTTACAAATACCAGCTTACAAATACCAGTTTACTAATACCAGATTACAAATACCTGTTTATGAATATATTACAAATATTTATACACCTGTATTGTTAATTTTTAATTTGTCAGGTGACATCACAGACAACTTGTCCCCCTGACCCGATGGCCCCTGACCCACAGAAACAAACAACAGTCGCAGTCAGTTTTCTTTTACAAGAGTAAGACCACCTTTATTTTACTTAATTCTTTTTTTTTTTAATTGTTTTTCTTTGTAGCATCAGTTGCAGGTATGTATATTAGTTGAAGTCATTTTATTATTATTATTTTTTTAATGTTAAATTTCTTTTGAACTACTTAATTAGTATATATATTTTTTCTTTTTTTCTTTTTTTTTATTAATTATTTAGTTACTTATGTTAATTTAACTTGATTAGTGAATTTTATTTATTAATTTATTTATAAAAAAAATTAAACTTTTTCTAAATAATATATATTTTTTTTATCTGAATTACATTTTATTGCTGATATTAATAAACTTAATTCAGTTTGTTTATTGAGATTATTACTATCATTTCAATTTTCATGTTAACATTTTTTCTCATTTTACAACCCATTAATACAAAATGATTTAGTGTCACACTCAAATGACAGCATTAGTGATACATACAAAACATTATCTACAGTTCATGTTATTATTATCCTTAATAATAATAATATTTATCTAAGCAAAACAAAGTTTGACATTTTTTCTTTTCTCAAGATGTATTTCTGTTATTTAAAAAACTGAAGTTCTTTTTACTGTATATTTACTCTTATTTTGAAGAAAAGTAAATAAATATTCTGATCAAATTAAAACTGTTACTAAGTAATTTGTTCATGTCTACAGTATCACTGACACATACGAAGCATTTACAATGAGCATCATTGCGAACTCCTGGTCAACGGCGAGACAGCTCCGTTTTATCATGCTCTGCTGGAGGCAAACATTGGCAGTCGGCTACGCACCTGTGTTAGGGTGAGCAGATTTGTTACTTAATTTGTGTATGAGAGACACACAGACAGACAGACAGATACTTACAGATAACAATGTATACAGAATTATTTCTAAAAATTTTATTTATTTTTTATTTATGTTGTATTGGGTTAGAACAAAAGTTTGTAGCATTTTTCAGTACGTGGTATTTGAACACATGATTTCATTTAATGTGTGACTGAAATATATGACAAGTATATGCATATTCTGAAAGGTAAAGAAACGGCACATTTGTTGTTGAATAAATCTTTGTACAAATCTCTAAATATTGTCTTTGAATTTAATTTTAAAATGGTAGGCTCCAATCCAGTATAAGTTACAATCAAAAGTTTACAAGAAAATCTGAAAAATTTGTTAAAAAAGAGAAATATTTGTAGATAATATTTACAGTTTGGTAAAGATTTTAACACTAAAAACAAACACAAAAATGATTTATTCAGATTTGACAAGTCAGTTATAGTTTATGTGAAGCTGTTTTACTATGAAATGTTTTATGAAATGTTAATTTTGGTGTGAAATGTCATTGTAGCTATGACGGTCACACGAAGGAGGCGACATTTTCTGTTGGTTTACAGGGAATCAGAGACGAAGATGTAAACAAAGTGAGACAGATCATAGCAGAGACGTTTGACAAAGTCATCAAGTGAGTTTTTATTCATTGTGCAGTGCCCCCTCTGTGACTGAATGAACACACATACTTTGTGAGCATGTATGTATATATGTGTGTATATATATGTATGTGTGTGTGTGTGTATATATGAATACATATTATATATCTATATATAAATACACATGGTAGACACATCAGACATTGTACAACTCATACTGTATATAACTCACACTATTATAGAGTCATCTGACAAATGTATCAGTTCATTTTGTTTAAATATTTTTTATTTAAGTAATGCCATTTACTTATTATTGATGTTGTTAAGAGTTGTTTTTATTGTCATTATTATTATTATTATTATTATTATTATTATTATTAATTATTATTATTATTAAAATTATTAAAATTATTGAAATTATTTTGCAGTGAGGGATTTGACCAGAAGAGAATAGATGCTGCTTTACATAAAATAGAACTTGCTCTGAAACACCAGACAGAGAACTTTGGTCTAGCTCTGGCAGTTGTAAGTTTTCTGTACTTTATACAAGTCACTGAGTTGATTATCAACCTAACCGTACATCTGTATGTTTGTGTGAACCTGACCTTTATTATCAGGATGAAATTGTAAAAATATAAATTTGTTTTGACAGTTTAAAAACTGTAAAATAAAAATTTAATTAAATTCGAATTTTAATTGTAATATTTAAAAATAATATAAATATAAATAATTTTGATCTCAGCTCTATGAAATATAATGAATGATATGTAAAAATTTAAAACAATGAGCTGTAAAAATATAAATTATTTAGGGTGCGGTTTCCACATGGATACACGATGGTGACCCCAGTGAACTGCTGCAAATAAACAAACATGTGAAAATGTTTCAAACAGAACTGAAAGAAAACCCAAGATTTCTCCAAGACAAAGTGAAAAAGTATTTTAAAGTGAGTGAGAGAAATATGGCTTATCTCTAAAATGTTTTAAAACTTGACTAATCAGTTCAATTTAACTTTGAATGAAAGGATAACTATTTGTTTAATATTAATGTTAGCTCTTTCATAATTATAAATGTGTGTTGTTTACTTCAAATTTATTTCTGCTGAGTTTCTGATTTTATTAAAATGGGTATAGATTTTAATGATCTTATTGATTTGTGTATCTGTGTGCATGTGTTAAAACAGAATCTTGATAAACAGTTTCTGAGGTTTTTTTTGCTTTTTACCATTTGTATTATTTTAGTAATAGCAGTAGTAGTATTGTTATTAGTATTACTACTATTATTATTTTTTTTTTTTTTTTTTATTTCTGTGATAACCTATTATAAATGATTATTATTATTATTATTATTATTATTATTATTATTATTATTATTATTATTATTATTTCTACTACTATAAATTATTAAATTATGATGTGTTTATTTCTGTGATAAATAAAATAGGAAAACCCACACAATCTGACACTGAGTATGAAGCCAGATGCAGACTATGAGAAGAAAAGACAGGAAGGAGAAGAAGAAAGACTTTCTAAACTTGTCTCAAAACTCACAGAACAGGAGAAGGAAGATATCTTTAGCAGAGGTGGGTGTAATACACAGTGTGGTAATGGTCAGTATTATGTAATACACAGTGTAATACACAGTGTTATGTAATATAGAGCACTTTAACTGTGTTTTCTTGATACACATTCTAAATGATTTAGAGTTTATATAAAATGTTAAATGATATTTTTGCTGTTTTGTTTGGCAGGACAGGAGTTGATGAAACAACAGATGTCAGTTGAGGATTTTTCATGTCTGCCCACGTTACGCTTGAGTGACCTTGACCCAAAGATCAAACCCGAAGTGGTTAAAACTTCATCTTTCCGTGAGTTTTGTGTTCAAACATGATTGGTGAATCTATTTTATTTATTTGTCTAATTGTTACTTGTTAATGACAGATAGTGTACCAGTCATGGTGACTGTATATTTATTTGTTTGTTTGTTTATTTATTTGTCTACAGATTGTTACCAGTCATGGTGACTGATATTTGGTTTGTTTTGTTTACTTGTTTACCAGTTAATGACAGATAGTGACTGTCATGGTGACTGTATATTTGGTTTGTTTATTTATTTGTTTACTTGTTTACTTGTTAACGACAGATAGTGTACCAGTCCTGTACTCACCCCAGCCCACTAACGAGGTGACGTACCTCAGCTTTGTGTCCAGCATGGACGACGTCCCAGACGACTTGAAGATGTACGTCCCACTGTTCTGTAGCGTCATCACTAGGTGAGTACAGTCTTCTACTACTACCTCTACAACAGCTTCCATTAATACTTCTACTAGTGTTACTACTACCACCAACAGCTTCCATTAATACTACTACTAGTGTTACTACTACCACTACAACAGCTTCCATTAATACTACTACTAGTGTTACTACTACCACTACAACAGCTTCCATTAATACTGCTCCTAGTGTTACTACTACCACAACAACAGCTTCCATTAATACTACTACTAGTGTTACTACTACTACAACAACAGCTTCCATTAATACTACTACTAGTGTTACTACCACAACAACAGCTACCATTAATACTACTACTAGTGTTACTACTACTACAACAACAGCTTCCATTAATACTACTACTAGTGTTACTACTACTACTACAACAGCTTCCATTAATACTACTACAACAGCTTCCATTAATACTACTACTAGTGTTACTACTACCAACAACAGCTACCATTAATACAACTACTAGTGTTACTACCACTACAACAGCTACCACCAGCTTCCAGTGTTAATACTACAACAGCTTCCATTAATACTGCTACTACTACCACTACAACAGCTTCCATTAATACTACTACTAGTGTTACTACTACCACTACAACAGCTTCCATTAATACTGCTACTAGTGTTACTACTACAACAACAGCTTCCATTAATACTACTACTAGTGTTACTACTACCTCTACAACAGCTTCCATTAATACTACTACTAGTGTTACTACTACTACAACAGCTTCCATTAATACTACTACTAGTGTTACTACTACCACTACAACAGCTTCCATTAATACTACTACTAGTGTTACTACTACCTCTACAACAGCTTCCATTAATACTACTACTAGTGTTACTACTACCACTACAACAGCTACCATTAATACTACTACTAGTGTTTACTACTACTACAACAGCTTCCATTAATACTACTACTACTACATCTGCTACTGAGACCACCACTATCACTACTACCATTACTACTACAACAGCTATCACCAGTCCTTTTATTACCACTACTATTACTACTATATTTCTTCATCTTCATCTTCCTCTTCCTTCCCTTCCTCTACTACTCATACTTTTACTACAGCTACAACTACTGTAATGCCATTTCTACAACCAACATAACAAACAAACAGAGAGGTTTATCTCATTTTGTAACAGAGAAATGAAATCTCACTGACTCTTTATTATGTTTAAATTATTTATATCATTTTTACAGAATTTAGATACACTTAAAAACAGATATTTGAGTTCATATACAAACTCTTTATCATAAAGAAATATATTACAGAATTAAATCTGTTTTTATTATTTTTAAATGATTTATATCATTAAATACCTTTATTAATATATTTTATATAGAGGCTTGACATACACATATTTGAGTTAGTGTACAAACTCTTTTGTGTAAAGAAATGTTTTTCAGATTATTTTTCTTTCAGGATGGGGGCTGGTCCGTACGACTTCAAGGCTCTGTCACAGGAGATGGATCTGTACACGGGGGGGCTGGGCGCTCACCCCCACCTGTCTTCTCACCTTGCCTCCAGCAATGAGTATGAGCAGGTAAAACTACTTTAACCATGTCTATGAGTATGAGCAGGTAAATATTCAGTAACTTTAACAATGTCTATGAGTATGAGCAGGTAAAACTACTTTAACAACGTCTATGAGTATGAGCAGGTAAAACTACTTTAACCATGTCTATGAGTATGAGCAGGTAAATATTTAGTAACTTTAACCATGTCTATGAGTATGAGCAGGTAAAACTACTTTAACAATGTCTATGAGTATGAGCAGGTAAAACTACTTTAACAATGTCTATGAGTATGAGCAGGTAAAACTACTTTAACAATGTCTATGAGTATGAGCAGGTAAAACTACTTTAACAATGTCTATGAGTATGAGCAGGTAAAAAGTAACTTTAACAATGTCTAAGAGAGTACTGATGGATTTCTTGTAAGCATTAGGTTGTCATGGCAACCATTTATTCATTCATTCATTTTTCTTTCAGGGAGTGTTCTTTGTGTCGAACTGTTTACAGAAAAACACGGAGAAGATGTTAAGTTTGTGGTCACACATCTTCCAGAGGTAAGCAAACTTCTGTTTACTTCTACATTTATCTGTTAATTAATGCTTCACTCTGTCACAAAAACAGTTTAAAACCTCTGCCATATAGATAAATAATAATAATTAATAAATATTAGTTTTAAATATGTATAATTAAAAATATTTGTATGTCATATCTCTAAATGTGATAATAAGATGCACAGTCATACAAACATTCTGACATATAAAATTTTATTTTATTATACAGTACTGATATTTAAACAAAGAACTGTTATAGATTTTACTAAGTTATATTGTTTTTATAAGTCTAGAAAAACAAAAATTAACAATTTATCCTAAGCTTCAGTATTAAAATTTAATTTGTGCACTATGCAAAAACATCAGAATTTATTACTTGTATTAAAATGTTAAAATAGACTTGTGTCAAGGGTGTAAATGTTTTTTTTTTAAATGAACTAAAAGAGTTTAGCTATGTCTAAATTGTTTTACAATGAAATAAAAGTTTATGCTGTGTAAATTGAATTACAACAGTAAAGTAAAAGTGTATGCTAACTGTAAATTGTATTATTAAAATGAACCAAAAATGTATGCTGTGTAAATTGTTTAAATACAATAAACTAAAAGCGTATGCTATGTGTAAATTGTTTTATTACAATAAACTAAAAGTATGCTATGTGTAAATTGTTTTATTACAATTACTAAAAGTGTATGCTATGTGTAAATTGTTTTATTACAATAAACTTAAAAGTGTATTCTATGTGTAAATTGTTTTAATTACAATTACTAAAAGTGTATGTTGTGTGTAAATTTCCAGTCCTGATTTCACTGATACAAACCGACTGACGACGTTGATACACATGAGAGCCAGTGACCTAGCAAACAGTGTTGTGTCTGTCGGCCACTCCTACGCAATGACATACGCCAACTCCAATCTCAACGCTGTCGGAAGAATCAAAGAAAACTTCTCTGGAATTTCACAGGTAAAAAAAATTACAGGTAAAATAGTATCCCAGTAAAAACAAAAATATATATTTTTTTGTTCTGTAACATGTTAAATTATTAACTTTAAGACAGGCTTTGTTTGAGCCACTAGCTGATCTCAATCTTACTATTAAAATATAAAGACAAATGTGTAATTAAAACAACAAGATATGGAAACATAATTTGATGTTTATTTACTTTTTCAGATTTCATTTATGAAGAAAGTATCAGAGTCGAGAGATCTGGACGACATTGTTTCTAAACTTCAGCAGATTGCAAAATGCTTACTTAACAAAAACATTCTGAGGTGAGAGATAATTCTACAAAAAAAAAAAAAATAATTGATTATATCCACTGATCTGTCTTGTCTGTTTGTCTGTCATCTTGTAATTCTTCCTTTAAATCTATCTGTTTTTCTGTCTTAGTGTATATACAGCATGTATCTGCAAGAAACATGAATATATGTTGCAAAGAAATAATAAAAATAATTACATGTAATTTTAAAAATTTATATAATAAGAATGTATTTCTATTTACTATGATAAAAAAACGTTCCCTTTGACCTTATTAAAGGAAAATGTAATGTTAAACTTTAAAATTAAAAATATAAAATGAATATTAAAATGTTATATAGCTAGTTACAGTTTGCAGTGAACTCAAGTTTACTGATAATTTGTCTAAATATAAAGGCTGTTTTGTTAAATATTTAAATTATGAACTCGTAATGATGATCAATGTGACTCCAGAATCTATGCTAATTGTTCAAATCAAAACAATTGTTTATTTGTTTACTTAAAAGTAAAACAAAGCAGTTTATTATTTATTTAAAAAAGAATAATAATAATAACAGTAGGTTAATTTGTTTAATTGTTTTTTTTTTAATAATAAAAATAAATATCTGTTTATGTAAAAATAAAAATATGTGTTTATTTAAAATAAAAATAACTGTCTGTTTATGTAAAAATAAATATGTGTTTATGTAAAATAAACAGGGTGATGGTGAATGGGACGCCTGAGTCGATGGACTCCACGTTGAAACTTGTAGAGAAATTCACAGACAACCTGCCAGGAAGACCTACACTAGCAGACGGTTACAAATACGTTAAGGTAAGTGAGTGTCTCTCTCTGTGTGTGTGTGTGTGTGTGTGTGTGTGTGTGTGTGTGTGTGTGAGTGTGTGTGTGTGTGTGAGTGTGTGTGTGTGTGTGTGTGTGTGTGTGTGTCTGTGTGTGTGTCTGTGTGTGCCAGTGTTCATAACTATATATCTGTTTTTGTACTCTATGTACTGTGTGTATCTGTGAATTGTATGTGTTAATGTATTTGTATATGAATAGTATTTCTAATGTGTGTATAAATTTGTTTTTATGACTGTATGTATTGTGTGTTGTGGTGTTGTGTAAGAAAAGTGATCATACAGAAATATCAATGCTATAGATCTGTCAGTAAAAACATTGTAACAGTTTTAATTTTTTATTTTTCTGTTTTTTTTTAAAGTTATCTTTCTCTTACAGGACAGCACATTTGAGCCAAAGAGTTCAAAGACTCAATTTGAGTTGCCTTTTTCAGTCAACTACATGAGTAAAAGTTTCTGTTCGGTTCCTTACTCACACCCAGATTTCCCAGTGTGAGCAGATCTGTTTTTATAATATTACTCACATACTGTCAATCACAGAGCTTTTATAATTACTTTCAAATAAGATGAGTTTTTCTTTAACTTAATTTAACATGGTGTACAGTTTTATAAATCAAGAGTTACAATAAACATAAGAGATATAATATTTATATTTTATTTAGTTAATCTGAATGATGTTTTTATATGAATTAAAATAGTTGGGGGGTTTTTGTTATGTTTTTTCCTAATTGTAGTTAATAATGGTACATTTTAAATAAATAAATAATACATAAATAAATATAATTTAAATAAATTATTAAATTCAGAAGATTTATTTTGTTATTTTTTGTTTGTTTTTCAGGCTCAAAGTTCTGGGCAATTTGCTGTCAAGAAAATATCTTCACAGAGAAATCAGGTGAGAAATAAATGTTTAAAATATTTAAATTATAGGAATAGGAATAGGAAAAAAATTAACGTGCTAATCAGAGCTAGCTGTTGTGAAGCACGTCTGCGACGGGCAGGCTTTCTGACAGGTCAGCGGGCGTGTCTGTCGAGATTTAAATTATGTATCCTGACACCTTTAATACTCCTTGTTGTTTTCCTTTTATGAAAAGTATACATTGCTCCTCTATATATGCTACTTACAAATTTTGTAATAATATACAGTACTTCTAAATTTTATTTAAAAATAAACACTACTTCAAAATTATGTTAAAAAAAAATATATAGATACATATATATGTCTTATAGTTAATTCAAAATCTTCTAAAAATATATAGAACGTCTAAATTTAAAAAAAAAAAAAAAAAAAAACAAGCAATATATGGTAATTCTAAATAGCACTTTTTACTGCTCATTTTAATTTCTTGCTTCTTTTAAACTTCACATTTCAGACAGATCAAATTAGACTGAAGTATTTCTTTATTCCTTGTTAAAAATCTGTTTAAAATTTCTAAGTAGAAAGTTGATTATGTTGCTAATAACCAACACTGGTATTTACACTATTTTTATACAGAGAGAAAGGTGGGGCCTATGGAAGTGGGGCACTGAATTCCAGTGGCTGTTTTAACTTCTTCTCCTACAGGTGGGTAGTAAGA
This sequence comes from Chrysomallon squamiferum, assembly GCA_012295275.1. Taxonomy (NCBI): domain Eukaryota; kingdom Metazoa; phylum Mollusca; class Gastropoda; order Neomphalida; family Peltospiridae; genus Chrysomallon; species Chrysomallon squamiferum. Next base: position 1,875,812 of record CM022668.1, on the reverse strand, counting down.
CACATAAGACACATTTAAATTCTTTGTTATATTTATTTTAAATGATAATTTCCATTTAAGTCAGAAAAGAAATTGTAGGAGTTGATTGATAGTAATGGTATCAACTAAGATACCTGTAATATTACTGAAAGGATCTACTGATGTTTGTGTATATAAACAATATATAATTGAAATCATAAACTCTATTTTAAGAAATTGTAAACATGTTTACTAGAAAATATCTAAATAAATGATAGTAATTATAATTATTAGATATTCCTCTAAATTTAAAAATTATGAATTCTGTTATAAAGAATTGTATACACATTTACTAGAAAATATCTAAATAAATGATAGTAATTATAATTATTAGATATTCCTCAAAGTTTAAAAATATAAACTCTGTTCCAAAAAATTGTAAACATTAACTGGAAAATATCTAAATAAATGGCAGTGATTGTAATTATTAAATATTCCTCTAACAAGTCTAAGTATTAAAATTAAATTATAAACACTATTATAAAAAGTTGTAAACATATATACTGGAAAAAATCTAAATAAGTAGCAGTAATTGTAAGTATTAGTATTAGTATTAGAATGTTGTTGTTACACTGGAGGGTGACTGGAAGTAATGAACTGTGTTGTAGAGATCCTCGCTCACTGCAGACGTTGAACGTGTTTGACGACGCAGTCACATGGGCAGCCAAAGGAGACTACAGCGACACTGACGTCGATGAGGCCAAACTTGGAGTATTTCAGCAGGTTGGTTTTCATTTGTTACAGTTACTGCAGCTACTACAACTACAACAACTACTACTGACAGTGCTGTCACTTCATCATCACTACTGCTATGTATTCTACCATTACAATGGCTGCTACTAATATTCATAAAATACTAATTTTATATTCATTAGTACTTCAGATACCAATACAGTTATTTCTTCTACCATTTTTATTCTACCACTACATGATTTTACTTCTTTATTACAACTACCAATACCACCACCACCACCACCACCACCACTGTCACCACTATTACCATTACCATTACTACTACTACTATTTCTATTACAATTACTACTACTGCTGCTGCTATTGCTACTACTACTACTAATGCTGTTCATGTTGCTACTACTGCATATATATTATTTTTACTACTAGTTTGTTGTTGTAGACACACAAACCTGCACCTTTAGGAAAGATAACAAGGGTGTTACTTGTAGAACAGTGATAATAATAATGATGATGTTGTTGTTGTTGTAGACAGACAAGCCTGTACCTCCAGGAAAGATAGGAAGGACGTTGTTTCTAGAACACATCACAGATGAGATGAGACAGAAGTCACGCGACAAGCTGTTTGCTGTCACTCGTAACGACCTCATGCAGGTTGCAGAGAGGTGAGTTAAGTGAGGATCCAGTGGGGTGTACTCAGCAGATGGGTGTCTTATATCAAGTTACTTTATCCAATGAAAATTGTATGTCACTGTCACGCTTACCTGATAGAATTAAGTCTTTATACCACTCAGCACTGCTTTCATATTTTTATCAAAAAAACAATCATATCATATTAAAATCTACATTTTCATTAATGTTCTTAAATCTTTAAATTTTATATTTGTCAGTTTTAAACATCTTTATTGAAAAATAGTTTTAACTTTAATCATTTTTAATAATTTATTTTTTAACTTAATATTTTCATTCATATTTGTTGACTGGTTCTTTTTCTTACTTTGTTTATTTGTTTATTTATTTTCTCACTTATATATTTATTTATTTATTTATTTATTTTTAGACATCTGGTGAAGACAACATCACCAACTGCAATCTCATTTCTGGGACCAGCCAATGAGGATGTAAAGAAAGATTCAACTTGGAAAATTCTTAAAGGATAATTTTAAAACACCAAATAGGTTTTAAAATATGTCTAACTTAATCAATAATAGAGACAATCCCAAAAGAACATATAATTAAATAAAAATTGTTCTAAAGAATTTATTATTATTATTATTATCTTCTTCTTCTTCTTGTGCTCCTCCTCATTATTATTGTAGCAAATTATCTGATCCTAACTTTATAGTAATTGGAGTGATCTCCCTTGAATTATGTAACGGACACTTTATAGTAAGCTTTAGGCTTGTTTAGTCAGATCTATCCAGGTTGAGGCAGTTTTGCTCTTAACATCTGGATGGTGTTAGTGTGTTATCAGAGTTAAGATGAGACATCTGAAATTTAATCAATGAAGTCCCAAAACAACTTATTATATATTTTACAGATTATTTTGCTAAATTTACTTTCTACAGTAACAATGTGCTATTTGATCTTTAAGAATTTGTTTTGCTTTATTTTTTGTTTGTTTTTAGTGTTATTTTTAGTGTTGTTATTATTAATATTATTATTACCAGATATTGAAATTTGCACTAAACTTAAAATAAAAAACTTGTTGTGGTTGATGTATAATCATTTTTATAAAATTTATATTAAAAGTGCAGGATCTGACAGGTACAGGTGCACTAAATCAGTTTTTGATAACAGCATTAGACAATTAGACAGTTATTTTTAATAATATTTAGTTTTGTTTTGGATTTGGAATATTACTACTCAAGAAAAAACGCATCAAAATCTTTGTGTTCATATTATTTCTTTTAGATGTATTGAACTGTGTATTACTTGAGATGAAATACAAGTATATACTTTTTTAAATATCTGATATTTCATCTCAAGTAAAGTTACATTCTACTTGAATGATCAGGGTGAAACGAGTGTATTTACATTTGTACTGAAACCTTTTATTATTAAAGTGATAAATAATTATTTAAATTCAGTATTTTATTTTGGAAATCACCATTTTTGTTAAAGAAAATTTACAAAATTGCTAAACATTTTTTGTCTTAATAATGTATTTTTTGGTGTTTATTTAATATATGATGTAAAATTTTATAAAGATTTATTTCTTTGTGAGGTTTGAAGACTAAAGTAAATAACATGTTATTTAAATATTAAGAGTGTGTGTTAAATGTTGATATGACACAATGAATAAAAATATGTTGTTAGATATTTTTGTTCAGATTTTATAATTATTACTATTATTATTATTATTTATTGGGTGTTTTTTTTTTCTTCTGTATTACAATCAGTTTCATCCATTTTAAATAGAATGCTTTTACATTCAGTATATATACAAAAAAAATTAAATCATTTATACTGATTAAATTTTAACTTGTACAGAATAACAAAGTATATATATTAATAATCAGAAGTGGTGTCAAATAAGAATTTTATTCACACCTGTAACATACAGTTGTTATATCATGTCTTAGTTTAATTCTTGACTTGGAACATTCCTTCCTTCTGTGTGTAGAACATTCTGTACCTCCTTTTATTTTGTACCTCTTCAAACTAGAAACCTTTTGACTAGAACATTCTTTACCTCCTTCCCATGACTAGAACATTCTTTACCTCCTTCCCATGACTAGAACATTCTGTTCTAGAACATTTTCTGAGAACATTCTTTACCTCCTTCCCATGACTGAACATTCTTTACCTGGGCAGTGGCCTAGAAATTCTTTACCTCCTTCCACATGAAGAACATTCTCATCTAGATCATTCAAATCTTCACATGAAAAGCTCATCTAGGCCACTCAGATCACAGCTGATTTGTAATCATCAATCACAGTTTGTAAAGTTTCAAATGATTCATGAAAAGCATCCTGGAATTAAAAACAGAATTTTAATTAAATAGAATCATATTGGAATATTGATGTCAAACAAAAATGGAATTATCAACTGAATTAATATTAAAATTTCCTCAGCAATTACTACTGAAAAAGAATTAAACATTTCTATATATTACATTTTACACTTGTATGTTGCCCAAACTTGACATATAAACAAAACTTTAACATTTCAAAAATTAACTAAATTATAAAATTTTACAAATACCTTTATTACACAATTAAAAAATAATATTTTACAAGTATCTGTGAGACAAACCAGTAAATCATTTTTTAAAAATAATATTTTAAAAATATTTTTGTATATCACTTAAAATAGTAATGATATTTCACAACTACTTTCTGAGACAATTAAAATAGTAATGATATTTCACAAATATCTTTGTGAAACAATTAAAATTTCAATATTTCACAAATACCTTTGTGAGTCCATACTTCCAGTACCAGTGTAGATAAGCCCCAGCATCCAACATAGTTTTTGATTTTTTTAAAACACTTTCAAGATGTTCAACGATGCTGCTGTAGTTAGATGCAACTGTCAGCGACATTGATTCTTTTGTGTTGTTACTGCTGGCTAAAAATAAACAAAATTACCTATTTACATTATTGCTGCTAATTTTAAAAAATAACAACATATAATTATATAAAAAGTGATGTAATTACATCCATGTTTAGTCTGTGTATTTGTCTCTGAGTGTCTGTAAGTTTGCTGTTGTTTATATGAAATGTTCTTTATGTGTGTGTATGTGTGAATGTGTGTGTATGAATTTGTGTGTGAATGTGTGTGACTATGTGAGTGTGTTTGAATGTGTATTGTTTGTGTGTGTGTATGAAATGTGACTGTGTTTATGTGTGTATAGTGTGTGAATGTGTGTATGTGAAAGTGTGTGAATGTGTGTGTATGTGTGTGAATGTGTGTGTGAATGTGAATGTGTGTATGTGTGAATGTGTGCATGTGTGTATGTGTGAATGTGTGTATGTGTGTGTGTATGTGTGTAATGTGTGTGTGAATGCGTGTGTGAATGTGTGTGACTGTGAGTGTGTATGTGAATGTATGAATGTGTGTATGTGTATGTGTGTGACTGTGTGTGTATGTGTATGTGTGAATGAGTGTGTGTGAATGTGTGTATGTGTGAAAGTGTGTGAATGTGTGAGTGTGAATGTGAATGTGTGTATGTGTGAATGTGTGCATGTGTGAATGTGTGTATGTGTGAATGTGTGTATGTGTGTGTATGTGTGAATGTGTGTATGTGTGAATGTGTGTGTATGTGTGAATGTGTGTATGTAAACTGACCTGTCCAGACATCTACTGGACATGGGTTCCACTTGACACAGTTGTAGGATGTGTGTACTTTAGCTCGTAAGTGTTGTTGTTGTTGACGTAATTCTTGTTTATCTTGTCCACCACGAGCAACAACAACATTAGACAGACTGCTGAACTTGTTTTGTTAAAGACAACATCAACAACATCAACATCAATATTGTACTGTTAGTGTGTTTATGAGTGTGTGTGGTGATGAAGTACTGAGAGTACAGATATACAAATATATTTAACACATAGTATAGAACTAACTTAGTAACTGCATGTAAACACTAGAAACAGAAAGAAGTAAAAAGTTATAAAAATTTGTAAAAGATACAGGTTTTCCCTGAGAGTCAAATTTTCTCAGTTTTTGTAACGTTTCTTTAGTGAGATCCATCCAGGATGACTTCCTATATTGTAAAATATAATAATAATAATAATAATAATAATAATAATAATAATAATAATAATAATAATAAAAATATTATTATATACCAAAGAACCAAAAGAACTCAGTTGAGACACACACAACACACACCACACACACAGATATGATACATACATATGTATGTGTATGTGTATATATTATAAATATATGTGTGTATGTGTGTGTGTGTGTCTGTATAGATGCACACATATACATATTTATAAAAAACAATGTGTATAAAAAAAACAAAAAAAAAAATGAATGCAAACATTCAAAAGAAAAAGAAAATGTTTATAATTTACTAATTTTCATATATTTACAGTCTAGTGACACACTGTTTTCACTTACTTCTTGCTGTGGTGTTGAAGATGTACAAATTTACACGCAGGCATCGGACACACAACACGCAACATTTCAAACGGCTCCAGACCTGTGCTGTATCCACTAGAAAATATTTATTTTTAATTTACATTTTAAAAAAAAAAAAAAAAAAAAGGCCTATAACCATTAAAGATGTTTACAAACTAAATTTTATAGCAAAAACAAATTATAAAACAGAATTTCAAACCATGACTATAACCACTAGAAAATATTTATAATTGAATTTCAAAATCAATAAAGTAGAAAATCAATTTTCATTTTAAATATTTATTTTCCTGTTTAAGCAAAACTGCTTGTAAATGATCCTTACTACTATGTGACTAGAATTTACTGTCAGGCCTACATCACACAAGACTTTTGTTTGTAGTCATGTTAGAGTGCTTTCCCTTGAACTATATAATGGACACTTTATAGAAAGTTTTAGACTTGCTCACTGCAGATCTATCCTATTTGAGACAGTTTTGTTCCTAAAACCTGGATGGTGTTAGTGTCTTAGTTCTTAAACTGGGTATGAGATGAAAATTAAGATAAGACATCTGAAGTTTAATTAATAATCAAAATAAGTTAATTGGTGAAGTCCAAAATGAAGTTATTTTATATTTATATGTTTTACACATTATTTTGCTAAATTTACTTTTTTGACATAAATCAAAATTAAATTATACTTTTCATATTAATAAATAAAAAAAGTTGTTAATAAATTAAAATATTTACTTTTTTGACATGAGTGTATCTGTAGGTAGAAAAATTCCACAAAGACTGGATGCCATGTGTTTGTTGATGTCATCAAAGGAAACACTGGCATCAGATGTTTTCTTCAACCTCATCAGTGCCTCATCATTGTGTAACAGTATCACCCCATCACAGAACCTGTAACATATCATAGTGTCTGATATCACAATATCTGTAATATATATCACAATATCTAACATACATCACAATATCTGTTATAACAATATCTAATATATTTCATATATCTGTAATAAACATCACAATATCTGTAAAACTGATGTGTTTAGGTGTGACAGAGTTAACACACAGTTGTAGTGTATACATTACACATGTAGAACACACCTGTGTAGGTGTGACAGAGCTAACACACCTGTGTAGGTGTGACAGAGTTAACACAGAGTTAACAGAGTTGTAGTGTATAAATTACACATGAAAAACACACCTGTGTAGGTGTGACAGAGTTAACACACCTGTGTAGGTGTGACAGAGCTAGCACGGAGTTGTAGTGTTGTAGTGTATAAATTACACATGTAGAACACACCTGTGTAGGTGTGACAGAGCTAACACAGAGTTGTGGTGCTGTAGAGGGGACTCGCCTGTGTAGGTGTGACAGAGCTAACATGGAGTTGTGGTGCTGTAGAGGGGACTCGCCTGTGTAGGTGTGACAGAGCTAGCATGGAGTTGTGGTGCTGTAGAGGGGACTCGCCTGTGTAGGTGTGACAGAGCTAGCACGGAGTTGTAGTGTTGTAGTGTATAAATTACACATGTAGAACACACCTGTGTAGGTGTGACAGAGCTAACACAGAGTTGTGGTGCTGTAGTGTATAAATTACACATGTAAAACACACCTGTGTAGGTGTGACAGAGCTAACACGGAGTTGTGGTGCTGTAGAGGGGACTTGCCTGTGTAGGTGTGACAGAGCTAACACAGAGTTGTGGTGCTGTAGAGGGGACTCGCCTGTGTAGGTGTGACAGAGCTAACACACCTGTGTAGGTGTGACAGAGCTAACACGGAGTTGTGGTGCTGTAGAGGGGACTCGCCTGTGTAGGTGTGACAGAGCTAACACGGAGTTGTGGTGCTGTAGAGGGGACTCGCCTGTGTAGGTGTGACAGAGCTAACACGGAGTTGTGGTGCTGTAGAGGGGACTCGCCTGTGTAGGTGTGACAGAGCTAGCACGGAGTTGTGGTGCTGTAGAGGGGACTCGCCTGTGTAGGTGTGACAGAGCTAGCACGGAGTTGTGGTGCTGTAGAGGGGACTCGCCTGTGTAGGTGTGACAGAGCTAGCACGGAGTTGTGGTGCTGTAGAGGGGACTCGCCTGTGTAGGTGTGACAGAGCTAACACACCTGTGTAGGTGTGACAGAGCTAGCACGGAGTTGTGGTGCTGTAGAGGGGACTCGCCTGTGTAGGTGTGACAGAGCTAGCACGGAGTTGTGGTGCTGTAGAGGGGACTCGCCTGTGTAGGTGTGACAGAGCTAACACACCTGTGTAGGTGTGACAGAGCTAACACGGAGTTGTGGTGCTGTAGAGGGGACTCGCCTGTGTAGGTGTGACAGAGCTAACACACCTGTGTAGGTGTGACAGAGCTAACACGGAGCTGTGGTGCTGTAGAGGGGACTCGCCTGCGTAGGTGTGACAGAGCTAACACAGAGTTGTGGTGCTGTAGAGGGACTCGCCTGTGTAGGTGTGACAGAGAGCACGGAGTTGTGGTGCTGTAGACACACCTGTGTAGGTGTGTGGAGTTGTGGTGCTGTAGAGGGAGAGCCTGTGTAGGTGTGACAGAGCTAGCACGGAGCTGTGGTGCTGTAGAGGGGACTCGCCTGTGTAGGTGTGACAGAGCTAACACAGAGTTGTGGTGCTGTAGAGGGGACTCACCTGTGTAGGTGTGACAGAGCTAACACAGAGTTGTGGTGCTGTAGAGGGGACTCGCCAGTGCTGCACGGGCTGATCACACAACTTGTGACGAAGTTGAGCGGGTAGTCGTCCCGCAGACTCTCACACAGCACAGAACCAAGTCCTGAAAGTAAACACAACAACACATCAAATGTAACAACACAACACATCAAATCTAATAATATAACACATCAAATGTTAAAACATAAAATATCAAATGTTACAACATAAAATATCAAGTGTTACAACATAAAATATCAAATGCTATATCAGAATACATCAAATGTAATAATATAACACATCAAATGGAATAATACAACACATCAAATGTTATTACACAATTACATTAAATATAATAACACAATACATCAAAAGTTATAACACAACACTTTGAATGTTATGATCAGAATATCAAATGTAATAAAACAACACATCAAATATTACAAAATAACATCAAATGTAATATAAACATATAAAATTAACACAACACATCAAACATAACATATCACATCAAAAGTAATAACACAACATATTAAATGTCAAAAACAACATATAAACACAGCAAAGTAGCATCAAACACAGTGACAGGACAGACACAAGAAGAAAAAGAACACCATAATGAAAATATCTGTTGTGACATTTGTTATTTCAAACTGTAGCTAAAAACAGGTACAATTCTCACCTGAGCCTGTTCCACCTGCTAAACTGTGCATCAGAACAATCCCAGAAAAATTATCACACCTGTAATATAACAATAACATTAATAACAGTAACAACAACAACAATAATAATAACAATGACAGTAACACAGTAATAAATATATTAACAACAAAAATAATAATAATAAAAATATTAACAATGGCAGTAACACAAAAATAAATATAATAACAATAACAATAACAACAACAGAGTAATGATATAGCAAAAACAACAATAATAACAACAACAGCAATAATACAATAAAAAAAAATTTAAAAGCAAATAATAATGATGATAAAAATAATGACAAGAAAATAAAGACTATAAAATTAAATATAAAAAACATTATATAATTGTAAATAATTATAATTACTAATATCTTCTTTTATTTTTATCTATCTATAAAATCTGTCTGTCTATCTATCAATATATCTTTATATATATATAATTTAATTTGAATTTGAATTTGAATTTGAATTTGTTTGAAGTAGAACCTCTTGTTTGCTAATAATAAATATTAAATAAAATAAAAAAAACTATTAAAAAGTAATAAATAAAAAATTAAAAATTGAAAAACTATTAAAAAATAATAAATAAATAAATTTAAAAAAGGATCTCTCAGAGATATAGCAATTTTATTTGAAAGGATATAAAATAAATTATTTGGTTGAATCACCACAAGTATTCTTAAAATCACAAACCTTTCAATTTCCTGTCTCACAGACTCCATTGTAGTTTCCACAATAGAGTTGTCTCCCATGCTTTGTAAACCATAATAACCTTAAATTAAAATAAAAGTTTTTAACTTTCATTATCTGAAAAACTGAAAATTAAATAAAATTATAAATAAATAAAGTTTAATAAATAAAATTACTTCTATCAGTCTAAATCATAATTATACATTAAAATTTGAAACTAAATAAACATATGTAATAAAATCTGCGTAAAACATTTTATTATAAATAAAAACATTTCTGGGCAAATTTTATCAGAATAAAATCTTTATAGTCAATATCTGAGGTACATTTAAAATAAAGGGAAAGAAAAGAAAAAATAGTTTCAAAAATTCAAAACAGTATATAAAATTATTTGATGACATGATGATGGTGATGACGATTTTTATTTATTTATTGCAAAACAGTTTAAATAAACTGTATAAAAACAAGCCCAGTTTACTAATTAGTAAAAACACCATGAATGTTGATTTTCTCATCAAATATATAATTTTTGAGGTGTGTGTGTGTTTTTTACTGCAGTATAGCTGTGAATAATAAATAATATAATTTAACAAACCCATCGCCCAGTTTGATCCTCTCCCCCTCTTCCCTGATATAACATTTTTCTTTCTGTAACAACAACAAAACATAAAATAATCATAGCAGCAGTAGTAGGAGTCACAGCAGTAGTACTAGCAATAATAACAATAGTAACAGCAGTAGTAGTAGTAATAAAAATAATAATAGTATTGGCAGTAATATTGCTAGTAATAATAGTAGTAATAGTAGTGGTGGTAATAGTAGTAGTAATAGTGCTAGGAGTAACACTAAAAGTAGTAATTAGGTTTCCTTGGGCTGTCAAAATTTCCATAACTTTTCCAAAACTTTCCACAGCCCACAAATCCAAATTTCCAAAACCATTTCCAAGAAAACTGAAACACAACAAAGTGTTTTTTTCAGTTTTTAGACATGACTAAGCTATGTGGTATTACTAGTAACAACAAAAAATTAATGTAGTTTTATTCTTAGAGTGGACATGACTATGATCATATGTAAGGCATATTGTCAGAATTATGAATACAGAAGTACTGCCTCACTAAAAATTGTTGTGTTCCTTTCTTCTTTTTTAATTAATAAACCCATGTGTTTAAAATGCCCCAAATCCTGTTCCTTACTAGTTTGTGGCCTGAATTATCAGTTGGATTCTCTCTCAGTTTTTTCATTTCACAGTTTGTAACCTCAATTTCAAGGTATTCTTCCTGAACTACTAGATTTAGTCAAACCATTTTTTTTGGCTAGGCACCTCATTTCTGACACAGCTTGAGTTAATCTTTTGGGAGAAGGCTATAACAGAACCACTACCAAAATGGTACTATTTTCTTTGGCTACACTATAACAGCAGCTCATTATAGTGGCAAAAACAGGTCATTTGTTTTTGGGGCTAAATATTGGAGAAACAAACCAATTTTTCTTACATTTTATTTATGGCAAGGACATAATTTTCCATAACTTTTCCATAACCAAGGTAACAAAACTTGATTTACCAAAACATTTAAGGTCCTGGAAAACACTGTGATGAATTTCCAAAACTTTCTTAGACTTTCCAAAATGTGTTTAAATGCTGAGTAATAGTAGTAACACTAGCAGTAGTCGTAGTAGTAATAGTAGTAGCACTAGCAGTAGTAGTAGTAGTAGCTGTAGTAGTTGTAGTAGTAGTAGTTACAGCAGTAGTAGTTGTAGTAGTTGTAGCAGTAGTAGTAGTAATAACAACAACAATAATAATAATTAAAATATTCCTTTCTGTAAGAATAAATAAAATGTACTGTCTAAATTTAAAATAAACATAATTTACTTTCACTCCAGATTTTCTACAAATAACAAATTATTTCAAATCATGAGCTTCAAGACATTTTAAAAAACAAAAAACAACTCAGGAATAATATAAAATAAAAAATAAAACAACTGTTATGAAAACAAGAAATATAAGATAGAATGTCAAGAAATTCTGTCTTATATTTCTTGTTTTCTTCTTTATTTCTGTTCTCTCCTAGTTTTTATTCTAATTTCTATTTCTTTTTTCTCTTTAGATTTCATATTTGAACTTTTTAAAATTTAAATTTGATTTTCTTTTTCATTTTCTAGTTCTTGTTTTTTAATGTTTTTAATATATTTATGTCATAATTCATTTATTTTATTTTGTTACCCATTATTTTCCTTTTTTCTTATTATATTTTTACAAATCAAAACTGTTACAACAAAAGATCAAAAATAATGTCTCTGTAGTTCATTGCAGAAAGGGTAACCTATATCAAATTTTCCTTTGTGTATATATTTCCCAATCATGCCATTGTTCTACAAAATACATATATACGCACACACAGGGACACACACACACGCATGCATACGCAGATGGGTTGTGTATGTAATTAATGTTTTTTGTTTAAAATTTTTAAACAATTAATGCCTAATAACTTCTAATAAGTTATGTTGTAGTGCATTTAAACAAATATGAATTAAAATTTTAATATAAATTCCTTAAAAAAAAAAAATTTTGTAAATTAGAATTTGTACGTCTGCTGTTGAGTATGAATCATTTTACACTATACAAACTAATTTATGTTTTATGTTCCCTGTGACGTGTGAATGACGTCATAAAAATTTAAATAAAATAAGTTTTACCTGATCCGATTTCCGCCGTTATTAAGTAAAGTGTTGACAACTTTTGGTTCACTATCAACATGTACAGATCTCTGCAGCTTTCCACTGTCCAAAAAGGTCGCACTGAAATCAGATTTCATATTTATGTACTTCATGGTTCATCCTTGTAATCATTAAAAAAAAAAGAAATAATAATAATAATAATAATAATAATAATAATAATCCTGCAATCAATGAATCATAAAATTTTATGTATTAAAATAAAACTTAAATTATATTTACTAATCTTATAATAAAACTATATTACTTGAAATACGTTTTGTATTGTTAGATATTAATGCTCTCTCTTTCTTATACATACATGCACACATATAAGCACACACACACAGAGAGATATATATACACGCGTCTACATACACTATACATATACAAAATTAGGTTTCCCAAACAATGTGGAGGAAATTAATAGAACGAACATACAATATGGCAACCGACTGTAAACAAACCTTTTTTCCACATTCTTATCTTGATTTACGAGTTTCCAGAAGTTTCGTCCAACTTGATTGCCGCATTGACCAACATGTAAGAAAACCGTCGACATCGTTCGTCAGCGAAATAACAGCAAACACTTTAATATTTTCATTAAACTTTTAGGTATTGTACTCAGAACATTTCGCTGAGCTTCGGATAAACCGCGCTGTCCCGAGACGTTACGAAACAGAACAAAACTCTTCCTCGGGGCTAACACTACTTCCGTTATAACGTTATCTTTCAAAACATGTTTGTATATTTTTTGTTGATTTAAAAAAATATATATATTTTAATTATTGAAAAATAATTTTAAAATAATCAAAAAAATACATAATTAAAATAGAAGATCGGTAATAAGTAAATCAATAATTAACGTTTGGTTTCCGTTCTGAGATATCCAACTTCAAATCGTTGTTCTTATTAATGTTATTTTATGTTATTAAATTTCATTCCGTTGAGACTTTTAAACGTATGAAAATAAATTTCTAAAAAGACATAAAAAAAAAAAAAAGAAGAAAAAATATAAAATGTATGTTATAAATGAAAAAAAAATAAAATCATTTGTTCAGTGCATTCGATGTGCCTCTCTAAAATAGCAAGGAAAACGTATTTAAATGAATGTCAGTGTGCACGTCAAATGATTTATACATCTGCATGGAATACTTGTACTATATTTTTTAGAAAATATATATATTTTTTTTTTTTGTCTGTCTGTCTGTCTCTCTAGCAAATATATATATACACACACACGCACACACACCCATACACAGAGAGAGAGTATGGCCTGCGATAAACCAGTCAGACACGCTGACCTGCTGATGGACTAAATCAAGGGGTTCACGAAAGAACGTTGGCCCGCGAGACCTCCGCCTCCCACCTCGACCATTGAACCACGTCTCGCTTCAGAACAGTTACCAGACATGACACGAGAAACGCCATTTATAAAATGATGCAAAGAAATAATTCCAGTCGAGTCAGGAAGCAATTTGTGTTTCTCTCCCTTTTCAGATGATCATAAAATATCGTCGTTGTTTGATCATCACCAGACAGCTTTTAGATCAGTCAGCTATTACCACAGTTAACAGTAAAGCAGGAAGATCAAACTTCTTTAAAAATAAATACTTAGAAAGAGCTCATACATCCAGCTCGTTTTAAAGTGTTCTCGTTAATAGATGTTACTTATATTAAGACTCTTAATTACTGACAGTGTTCTCATAGAGCTGTGTACTTTTATTGTTTTTCTTTATGACGTCTAACAAACAGATTTTGAAAAAAAAATGTATTTCAAGCTATAAAACTGATACCTAACTTAATTAGAGCAGCCGCTGTTTTACCAAAAATAAACTTTAAATAAATAGAAAATAAAAATAAACAAAAAATAAATAAAACTGTAGCAAACGATTGTACAAGAACTATTAAGCTTTTCACCTGTAGGAAATATTAATGTTACAGATTATCATTTCAGGTGTGTTTTCTGTTTGTCTAAAGAGGTACATGTGATATTACTTTTAAAACTCCGCTCAAAACAAGTGGATATTAAAGATGAAACATAATCCAATCAAGACTCAAGATGCATTACGTTGTGTTAAGCAGTCCTTAACAAGTCTTCAGTAAACAAGTCTAAACCACGTTAAGTGAATCAGTGTAGAAGATTATTTCAGTTCAAGCTGCACTGTGCGAGTCAGCTAGTGTCATGACGTAATGTCGATTGTCGGTGATTTCCCGTCTAAGCGTGATAATTTAATGGCGTCTCTAATGTGATACTTCTTTCTCTCTTCCAGGATCTATTCCACTGAACACAACATTTGAGAAATGCTTTTTTACCGTGTTTTTAGAAAATATAATTTACACGGAAGATTTGTTTACTATGTCGAATCTAAAGCTGATTATGTAAGATACTTTATACTTAATGTCATAGTTAAAGATATCTGTATAAAGAGTTTGTTATTTAGAAAACTCTGTATATTCATAGTTATTTATTTAAAGATATCTGTATAAAGAGTTTGTTATTTAATAAACTGAGTGTTATTTAATAAACTCTCCATATTCATAGCTATTTATATAAACATATCTGTACAAAGTGTTTGTTATTCAGTAAACTATACATATTCATAGTTATTTATTCACATATATCTCTATAAAAACCTTGTTATTTACTGTGTGTGTAAAGTATATTTTAAAGGCCTCTGTATGTTGTGTGAAACCACGATGTTTGCCAGTCACTGGAGCTTTCTGTGTTTGTGATGATAATTAGCATTAACAGGGAAGATCAGTTTCTATAAATATATCTAATTAATAAATAATTACGGACATGTCAACAGACTGTTTAATAACGCTTATTAGGTGCCAATCATTTGATTTTGTAGAATCATAATGAGAAAAGAAATACAAAACCGTCTGTTTGAGATTTTCGGTTTTATATTTCAGTTACTTACTAATTAGCAAACAAACAATATTATTTATTTCAGAAACACGCGGTAAATAAATGTAAATAAATGAACAGAAGTTGCTTAAATAATTTGTTTTCAAAACATAAAATATAATTTAAGTAAATAACTAGAAACAAACAAACATATACGCAGACTGACACAGACAGAAGAAGGAAAAAATGCTATAAGAAAGAAACAAAAATAAGAGAAGTAATCGTGGACTGTATTAACCAAAAACAAAAGCAAAAATAAACAAACGTAAAAAATAATAATAATTAAAAAATAAAACATCTAAAAGCAGAGCAAGAACAACAAATATATAAAGATTCATTCAGAGACTTGTCTTATTGATTCCTGGCCAAAAATAAAAAGAAAGCAAACACTGGAGAGACTCTACAGTAAACACACTTCTAATATATATTTTTTCTTTTCTTTTCGTTATTTCTTTTTTTTTTTTTTTTTTTTTTTTATTTTTTTTATTTTTATTATTATTATTATTATTATTATTATTATTATTATTATTATTATTATCTTCTTATTTCTGCGAATAATAATAAAAAATAATAATTTGTAATAAAACTCAATTCATGTAAATAATTAACGCGGTCGGTTGATTGAGAGACGTCCATTTTTATTTCATCTTATTTTGAACGTTTGTATTCTTACAAATCGAGTTTCGATTTCATATCTTGTCAGACCTCATTTGAGGCCAGTCTTGGGGTCACGTGTGAGATGAGTGTTGCCGATATAGTTCTGACAGGTTCAGCATCTTTACAAATCGTTCTCCAACGTTTCATTCACGAGGTCGCGTTTGATTCTGCACACTAATGTAAACTGTGACAAACACTGCTTGATAATCGAACGATAACAAGATTGAGGAGGGAGAGATTGGCTTCGTCATTACAAAGTTCACCAGCCACTACTTACATAGCGTTATTCTGTAACTAACTAAATAAATAACTATAACCAACTAACTGATTAAGTAAACAAATAAATAAACACACATGTAAGTAACTAAATAAATAAACAAAACTAATATTTCAGTCAACCTTTAAAAGAAAAATCTTATAGGGAAAGTTTTATTTTACGTATGAATGTGACTATTTAATGCTGTCGTTTTATTTTATTTATGTATTTATTTCATCGTCATCATCATTATTTTTATAAATTATTTTTATTTGTTTTTATTATTATCTTAACTTTCACAAAATCCTTCTACATCCATCCTTTCTACATCCCTCTTTCTATCCAGTCCTTCCCTCTCTCTCTCTCTCTCTCTCTCTCTCTCTCTCTCTCTCTCTCTCTCTCTCTCTCACACACAAGTAAATGTTTATTTTTAATATTTACTATAACGTATAACTTGTGATGTTGTTGTAATTGCTGGCATGGCCTTTACCAGACGAGAGTGTAGCCATGTAAAAACTCGTGATCGATTGCATCTTTATTTCTCTCTTCTTCCGGCTTCTTGCTGCTATCTTATATTAATCTTTGAAGTCTTTTCCGAGCGAGGCAGTTTCTGATCTATGACGTCATATCATTGTTCCGAGCCATTAGTTACCAGCCTAATTTGACGTCAACATAACGCGAACAAAGACAAATGTTGTATTATAGCCGTAGTTTTGTACGCTACGAATCTTTAGTTGTATGTATGAGAAAAGAAACTGCCTATTCAGCTGGCAAATCTGCTAACATTTGTATCTGTCTCAGTAGAGCAGAATTCTTTGTACTTTATTTCTTCTGATTCTTTTTCTCGCTGTAGTCGATTTGTTGTTCACGTTCATTTCATGGTGTGTAATCTTTTAATGAATAGGCCGATATGGATGACGTTCTAATAATGATGATTGTTATTGATGTTATGGTAAGTAATGTTTTAATAACGACGGCAACTATGAAAAGGATAATAATTAAAACTACAACCAGTGACGTCACTATATCGAATCTGCGCTCTAGTATTTATCAGTATTGTAATAACAGCTCCTTACATTTCTAAATTATGAATTTAAAACAACGTCTGTTAATTACTTTAAGCAGGCAAATGTTTTTCTTGTTTTCCTTTTACAAAATGACGTGACTTTTCAGTAATGTGAAGAACTTTCGTTGTTTGTTCATCGTGCATGGAATTTCAAATATCTCGTTTTAATTTAAATTTTACGTGCAAATATTTAAAATCATTTATACAAATTAAAAACAAATTTTATTCGTCATTTTTCTACTTTTTCTTTTCTTTTTTTTTTTTTAATTTCGTTTTTCTTTCCTTTTTATTTCGTTTTTTTTTTAATTTGTTTTTTTACTTCATTCATTTATTTATATTTTCTATATCTGTCTCTATATAACTGTGTATAACTAGCTATACGTACATAAGACTTACTATGTTATTATATGATTGTCTGTTACTGCCTCTCTGTATATAACTATGCTATAATTTTATACAGTTGTTTATATAACTCTGTTTAACTGTCCCCATGCCTATAGCTCATAATAACTGACTAAATGTATATAACTGGTATATAACTTTAGTTGATTGTTTGTGTTTATAACTATATGTGTGTATATATATAAAACTATGTAAATAACTTTATTTAACTCTTCTTACAGCTATGGATTATTTCATAGACTTCAAAAATGATTTGTAACTAAGATATTAACTGTTATTCTGTGTAACCGCTTCTTGTAATAACTGACAGTGGAATGTAGATTATTACAAAGTTTATGGATATTTTTCTTTTTTACTATATTTTATTTATTTATTTGTTGTGTGGAGGGCACGATCGACGCTAGAAAAATGTTCTGTTAAAATTGAACAAGTTTTATTTAGCATGGACAGTGTCGATGGGGTATAGACACAGGGATATAATTAAGACGTGCATCTTGTTGTGTGGCGGTCTTTTGAATGAATGATTCCCAAAATGCTTCATTCTGAAGTGAGAAAATCTATTAACTAATTTTAACTAGAAATGTCGCGCCAGACCGGATGAAGTTTTAATTTGTAACAGCTCAGAGATCCGAAAAAAAAAAAAAAAAAAAAAAAAAAAAAAAAATTCGTAGTTTTTCTGTCCTCGTAAATCTTTTTCACATCGAGCAGTGTTCAGTTTCAGTTAGATTAAGAACGAGCGAAACTAAAAAGACCGATCGAAAAATAGATACACCCTCTCTCTCTCTCTCTCTCTCTCTCTCTCTCTCTCTCTCTCTCTCTCTCTCTCTCTCTCTCTCTCTCTCTCTCTCTCTCTCTCTCTCTCTCTCTGATTACGTGCTCAACAGTTTGATACTTCACTGTGTATGGCGTCACACATCCGTGACTACAGGCAGGTTAATGAAATCAGAAACAGCCATTTGCAGCGCTGTACCACACATTCCGCCCTGTTTGCAAGAAACTCTTTAATAGACATTAAAAATACATAGATTCCTTCACGTTTAAAAGTACAAAACTATAAATATTCTGATAAGAATAGTTCACTCAATGAACGTCTGGTTAAATAAACATCGTTTTTAGGATAGTAGTTCTGTTCTTATCGTTCTACGTCCGTCACTCAGTAAAAGCTAAGGAAAATGGCAGATGGAATGGCTGTGCAATGTAGAAAACTTGGAGGTATTTATTTGCTTGTTGTTTTAGGCGTCTGGCCAATATTTCGTGTTTCAGAAAGACTACATGTTACAGTTAAAGACAGCAAGACCACAAGCACGCACAAACTTATATATGTAATCACAACAACAACAATAACAACAATACTAATAATAATAAGAAGAAGAAAAAAAAAAAAAAGAACAACAACCACAACAGTAATAACAAAACAACAACAACATCAATACTACTAATAACAAGAAGAAGCAGAACAACAACAACAACAAAAAACAGTTGTTAAGACAAAACAATGAAAACTCTTTTTCTCCTTTCGATGTTCTAAATTTACACAACTTCAGACTTAAAACAAACAAATTAACAACAAGAACAAAAGTAAAAAATAATAAATGATTTATAACGTATCGTACGAAACAGTAATAATGAAGAAAAAGAAGAAGAAGAAGAAGAAGAAGAAGAAGAAGAAGAAGAAAAGAAAAGAAAAAAGAAAGTACATATACTGTATATTTATCCCCTTGACAACTATTTCATTTTATTCTTTGAAAATAATTTTTAACACAAATTTAGAAAAATGAAGTTAACAGATTTGTAGTCTGTGAATAGATGGAACCTATGATATATTTCAGTACACTGAAAATCTCGTGATCTTCTTATTCAAGATAAATGCATAATCAATTTCTGCAAACACGATCAATGGCGAAGCGGACTGATAATAAATAAATTTACTAATCGACCTGTGATGGACTTTACATGAAAAGGATTTAGAGGTAATTTCGTAGACTGGTATCATTAATAATCTATTTACAGAACTATCACAATTCAGCTCTAACGTTTGTATTTTGATCGGTCTTGATATAAAAACCTCTCCGATAAGCACAGCTTCTCATTAAATATTCATTTTTTTAACGTAATTGAAAACCTTTCAAGAAAAATATTAACTGCTTTATCAACGAAACAATTTATAACGTTCCTTCGTAATATCTGTTCTTCCTTCCACATGTTCTGTGTACAAAATACTTTTCATAAATTTAAACTTTTAAAATAATATTTGTTTTATCTGCATAAATCTAACGACGGTGACGTTTTGGAAAAGTAAGATTTTTTTTTTTTTTAGTTTCTTTCATTTTTTTTTTTTTTGTTATTTTTTTCTTCTTCTTTTTTTTAACAGAAGATTTTAAACAAATTACTAGTAAGACAGCTATAGTTAACACTTTTACTATGTGACCAGATAAATGCGATGAAGTGATCTTTTAACAGCGATATAACACAACAGTCATTGTCTATGGTAATATTAAGAATAACGTTTCTAGTTTATATCACAACATTTAAAGCACGCCTATTTTTAAAATCACTAGTTAATAGAATAATTCAAAACTCTTCCTAAGAATAAATAATTTATCTTTTAAAACCCTTCTACGCTTCACACTTTGTCCCCTTTTTAATTAATTAATTTATTTATAATGTGTGTGTGTGTTTGTGTGTTTTGTGTGTGTGTGTGTGTGTGTGTGTGTGTGTGTGTGTCTGTAAAACCACGATTCACTTTCTTTCTATAAACTCATCGTATCTAGATTTCTCTAATGTTAATGTTGTTGTTGTTGTTGTTATTATTATTATTATTATTATTATTATGATTATTATTAGTATTAGTATTATTATTAACTATAAAACATCAACGTCATCACAATCAACAAAAGCTAAAACAACAACAACAACAACAATATAAAAGATAATAAAACTGACATGTCAATGATTAAGAAAACGCCGATGAAGGAGAAGTAAAATTTGCAGTGATCAGATTACTTTGTGTAATACTGATGTGATTTGATCAACATTTTACAGCGAATCGTTTTCTTAAAGCAAATTTCAAGTTAATATTTGTCTACGAGTCACTTCCATCTTGCTCTCCTTTTGATTGGGTAATTGCTTTTTCTTCTTGGCTGAGCGAGCCAATCAGCTCAAACGATACAGGTGTACAGTAACAATCTGTGTGTGTAAATTGCGCGGCTAGAATACGCATTACTGTTTTATTTGAGTAAGTGAAACTTTGAACGCGAGTAGGACGCGGAGTCGCGGTCTCTGTTAATGTACTTTTCTTGTTAGATTCTAAATCTGCACGCTTTATTGCTACACTAAAAAAGAGCAGTAAAACTGAGTGTGTAAAAACACGAATAAATAACTAGAGTACAAATTAAGTATTGAAGAAAGTGAAAGCAAAACTGTAAAAATAAACAATTAACAAACATTCATTAATTAAACAAGCAGACAAACACACCAACAAACAAACAATCAAGAAAAAAAGAAAGAACGATAGAAAGAATTACTGAATGAAACTATTAGGATTTCAGCGAAAACGTATATCATCAGTCAAATACCTAGGCAGTAACATCTGTAAATTAACATTGATATTGAGAATGATGATGGTCATGATAATGATAATGATAATAATAATAATAATAATAATAATAATAATAATAATAATCGCCTTACTCGCCTTACTGTGCTCTGACGTTGACATAAAACAATCGAGCTTACGTCGCGTGACGTCATACGTATAGGTAACACGGACATATAAACAAACGAGAGTCAGCAACAAGAAAATAACAGGCAAACAATAACAGTTGGTATGGTAAAACAAGGTAAGATAGAACAGTTTGAAAGGGAAGATAGAACAGTTTGAAAGGGTAAGATAGAACAGTTTGAAAGGGTAAGATAGAACAGTTTGAAAGGGTAAGATAGGATCTGATAAAATAAGACAAAACAGAATTTGTTAAAATTATTTACCTATAAAGTTACATTTAAGTCGCTAGACATATCTATTTACGACATTGTAAGTTATAGATAGTTGAAACTAAAAAACTGTATATTGTATTGTATTGTATGTAATGCATTGTATACTTTGTACAATACACTAACATTTCTTAATTCTGTGTACAGTATTTAAATAGTATCAGAACAACAACCTTATCATCATCATCATCAATCACAACAAAATTAATAATAATAATAATAATAATATTAGAAATCATCATCATCCTATTTTTGCTTAAACCAGTTAACTCGAAATTAAATTTTCTTTGTTCAGAATTTGGTCCATAGTTTGCAGGAGAGAGGAGTATATTTTTTATTTAGTTTTTACGCTGAAATCACAGCGTTTTGAGAAAAACTGCAGATCACAGTGAGTGATAGTTTGAAAATTTAATAAACAAGATAAAAAAGTAAACTCGCTGTAACAGGCTTGTGTGGCAAGATCAGTTGATGTGCTCAGATCAAAGTGCATGTTTATTTTTGTCTCCAATATTTTCTCTTTATCAGCTCACTGACATTACTCTTTGTTGCGGTAAATCATTAGAATAAGAATTAAACATAACAAAAAAGAAACTGATCAAAACAAAGGCGACTTTGATTGCAACATAAAAGAGAATTAATCGAAAAATATTTTATCACCTGACATTTTTTTTATTTATAAATACAGACATGCATGATACGTTTCTTAGTTATTTAATTTTTATTTATTTTTGTGTGGGGCTATTTTTATTTTTCATTTCTGGGAGGGGGTTTCTAAAAAGGAAAAGAAAGAAAAGAAGCATGAATTGCATGAAGTGTAATTCTGAATGAATAAATCATTATTTTAACCCAAACTGTACTTCCAATCTGTCTCAAGTGACTCCAGTGTTTATTATTTACAGTATATATATATATAATATTGAATGAAAAACACATAAAAATATATTACGACACGAGAAATGATGGTGTAAGATTGAAGAAGATTTTATCGGAGAAATCACTGACAAGTTAAACGTCTCTTCACTTTGAAAGATTTGCAGATTTTAACTCAAGTGTGTGATATATCGAAAAGTAATAATCACAACCTGTGTTACGTCTAACGTTTCAACAAACTGAGATTAGTTTCCAACAAGACTGTCACAAATGTTTCTGTATCGATTCTTCCACACTATCGCCTCAGATCTCATATTAAACTTGAAAATAGTAAACTTAAAATAAAAAATCTCAAAGTTGAAGAAATCTAAGATAAACTTTAAAAAAAAAAAAGATAAAAGAAAAAAGCAATAAACAAACAACAGAAACATTGAAAATAATGAGACACATGAGCTTTCTTCAACTACTGATTTTTTAAACACTTTTTTTCTGCATGAAATAAAATTATGATAATCAAAAAAAAAAAAAAAAAAAAAAAAAAAAAAAAAAAAAAAAAGCAAAAGAAGAGAAAAGAAAAAAAGAAACAAATTTTGTTTTCTTTTGCGTATCTTCGACATGAGTGATCATTTAACAGTTTTGCCATTTGAATTTAGTAATTAGTGACGTCATTATGACGTAAATGATCGTTCAGCCAGGAAAGCCAGAACCTATCCTTCAGCGCGAAATATATACCGTTATTATTTTTTATTATTATTATTATTATTATTTTATTATTATTATTATTATTATTATTATTATTGAGCATAAGAGATGAAGAAAATAAATAAAGAAGTAAAAAGAAGCCTTTAGACAATATTTGTTAAAATAAAACAGAACCAAATAAAAGAAAGCAGAACGATAAATAATGAATTAATTTATATAGCATTTTAAAATAAAAATAAAAATGAAGGGATCATTTGAAAATCGAATTTAGATAGTTTTGTAATTAGTTAAATTTGGAAGTAACCGAAAGTGCAAAGTTAGGCTTGGTTAAAATCAGAAGAAATGTACTTTATAATTTTATTTTATTAATAGTCGATTAATAATGACATGAAAAAAAATTAAGAAAGAATGAAAGAAAGCAAGAAAGACAAAGAAAAAGATAACGAACAATTTTTTCACTAATGTCTAGAACATTTGCCTTTAATAAATATATATCAGTTTTCTCTCAGACTAAAAGTGACAGCTTATTAAATGTATTTTTTTTTTAATAATTATTTTCCTTTCTTCGTTCGTTGACATTTCTCGTTTTCAATTATTGTTTTCAGATGTCGACGCGACTTTTCTAGTTCTCGTTAAAGTTCAGGAACCTCGTCGGGTCCAGACATACGAGTTTTTATTAAATTTGTGTTAACAAGACTACTTTCTAATTTCACTAAGATATGTATATCTAGTTAAGCTGCTACTTCATACTTTTACTACTACTGTTACCACTAATGCTGTTGTTACTTTTACTACGTGTACGTCTACTACATAATATTAATATAATTACTACATTTAGTCTACTATTTAACAACTACTACTACTACTATCACTAACACTACTACAACTACTACCATTACTACTACTACTAATGCCACTACTATTACTTCTACTATTATTGTTTCATTACTATTTCTACTACTAATACTACAATCATTACTATTACAGTTACTAGAACTAGTACTATTGTTAGTGTTACTATTAATACTACTCATAGAAAAGTGGTATTGTTATATTTTAACAAAATTCTGAGGCAGTTGCAGTAACTGTATTGTTATAATTATTGTCAGTAGTCATAGTAATAATAGTAGTAATGGTAGTAATAATAATAATAATAGTAATAACGTTATAATAATAATAGTAATAATAATAATAATAATAATAATAATAATAATGTTTAAGTAGTTGTAATAGTGGTAGTAACAGTCCTAATAGCGTAGTAAAAATACTAGTATAAAACAAAGAAACAATGCTACATTAGTCTGACTCAGTTTCGATAGTGTATGTGTGTCGTGGTTGCTATAGAAACGAGTACAAATATTTTTCGTGTAACACCAGATTTCGCTTCTGGCCGGATTGTTTAAAACAAGTCAAAGCCTGTGAAGAATTTACTAAACTCAGACTTGAAAAATATTTTCCTCGCTGGCGGTTACGGACACTATTCTGGACAGCGCCAGGAAAAGACTGTTGCCGGTAGAAGTGTTGGGAAGAGGTTGGTTTTGCAATCATTCGCCCGCCAGCCACAGTTCAAAGATGGCGAAGTCACGAGTCCAGCTAATTGACGCCAGATTGAGGCTGCAGGCGGTAAAATCACCTTTCTGATTGCTTGTGTATTTTGTCATGTTTTTTTTGTTAATTATTTTTTTAATTATTAGCATTAAGTTTCTAATCTAGTGTTGTGTGTGTGTGTGTGTGTGTGTGTGTGAGAGAGAGGTTTTTGAACAGTAGCAATGAAAGATATTTTTGTTATTATAATTCAGATCATTAATATCTTCATCATCATCATCATGCTATTATTATTATTGCTGCTGCTGTTGTTGTTGTTGGTGGTGGTGGTGGTTATTATTATTATTTTCTGTTTCTTTATCTTCCGCTTTGATTTTCTTTGACTCTGTCGCTCATTAATAAAACAACACATTTTAATATTAACAGGATGATATATCTTACTGGTGTGTTTACTTACATGTGTATAAGCTGCAACTGTGTATTTTTCTTTTAGTATTTCATCATCTCTGTTTTAATGAGACAGAGGGGATAGGTAGATAGATTGACAGAGAGACAGGCACAGACAGAGAGAGAATTGATGCTTTCTTCATTTAATCAAAAGAAACCATATCATTATTTGAAAATTTGAAAATTAAAATGGAAGTATTTCATTTTTGTCAGAATAGCTGAGTGATCACACGATTGAAGCAAGAAACTCAGATCACAGTGACATTTAACCACAACACAGCAATAACAACCAGTACTATTTACAAAAAACAACTGTATATCATAACAACACCAGCAGCAGCAACAACAACAACAACAATTATAATAATAATAAAAAAATGTTTAGTCACTGAGACCGTTTGTCTGATACTTAGTCATTACAATAACAACAATAACAATAATAATAATAATAACCGTAACAACAAAGTAACAACAAAAACAACAACAACAATAACAGTAATAATAATAATAGTCAGTATTCATTCAGTCAGTTTGTCTGATAAGTCAGTCAGTCAATCAATCAGAAAATCAGTAAATCAGTCAGTAGGTTAGTCAGTTTTTGAGTGAGTTAGCCAATCGCCATAACTAATTACTATTTAAATCATGTTTCGCACTTTTATCAGTTTTGTTAAATGAATCGTATTAAATAGTCTAAGAACACATCCTAGTTTTTCAATTTTTTTTTTTTTTTTTCTTATTTTTTTTTTTTTTTTTTTTTTTTTTTTTTTTAAATGTTACTGATTTTGATAATTTCTGGATGGTTTACTTCAATTTATTTCATATGATTATGACCTTGAAGCAATGAGAATATTCTTATCTTTAAAAGATTAACAACCCCTGAAGGACGTGAACAAATATCAAGGTCAGTGAATTAAAATTAGATCTGGTTAAATAATATCCTCCTTACATAGGTGGGAAATAACACCACGTTTTTAAACCACACTTTACCAGTTCGATTTAAACGATTTTCGCTGACTGGATTAACAAAGAGAAAAATGAGAAATACTGTGAAAACTGGGTTTCTGTTATCGTGCAGAATCAACAACAAAACAAATTAGTATTCGTTGTTTGCTTGAATTTTCTAGATACAGTTAAATGACAGTTATTGTTAACATTATATTTGTTTAAAATTAGAAATAATTACGTAACAGCTGTTTAGACTTTTGAATAATGTCTCTTCAGAATTATGGAGACAGGTAAAGAAGAAATGTTTAGAATTTTAAAGACAATTAATTAATAGTTGCTTAGGACTGCAGGAACTTGGTTAGCATTTACTAGAAACAATTAAGTGGTTAATAAAAATGATAAACATCTTATAATGTCATTTATTTGAGATTAATGCCAGAATATCATCTATAATATAGCATAAACCGGAATCTGTAATCGGTTTACCCTTAAAATATATACAACATGACGGTAATTAAAAAATAATTTAAAATGTTTTAAAAGGTTGTCTGTGTGCTCAGTATCAAGGGAATTATATTTTTAATCTATTTTAAATTATTATTTATTTCATGATATGAAGAGGAAATAATTTTCACATCTACGTCATTCAATCTTATTTTAATCTAGTTAGTTTTATTTAGAGAACTGACTTTAACCTTTTATTTTTTATTTTTAGCAACGTCAAAAGAAGCTGTTCAGGTAATTTGGACGTCCCAGTTGCATATTTCAGTTCTCATTAACTTAATTATTATTTTTCACTAATTCTTTTTCATTTTATATATAATTAGCTGATGTATAGTTTTATACATTTTATATTTTATATGCAGGTTATTGTTACTACTACTACTAGTAGTAGTAGTAGTAGTAGTAGTAGTAGTAATAATAATAATTTAGGTAGCTGACTGATAGTTCTTTAAATTGATCTGTTTATCTAACAATTCATCTCTTCAGTCGCAGCTCAGATTCGGGATGATGGTTTGACAAAAACTGTGTGGCACGTAAACAACACTGCACACTGCAGCCTGTCACAGGCCACACTCGTTCTGTAACCAACAAATACTTGGTGAGCAAATGAAGCAGCGATTTGAGGTCGCCATTGTGTTTTCCGTCAGATGAAATGACGTTAGAGTTGTCCACACGTGACCTTGAGATAAAATGAAGTATAATAACAGTGAGCGTGAAATGATAAAAGTAATGTGCTGATATTCACTAACAGTGTTAAAACGTTGAAGTGTTTATTTTAATGCAGTGCACCGTCAGTCAGTTTATATTTACACACGTTTACAT
>CM022668.1:1778136-1845636 GCA_012295275.1 Chrysomallon squamiferum | reverse complement strand
CAGTGCTGATGATTCTGCTGATGATGATAACTGTTATAATGTTTTTGCAGTTATTTTATTTTTCTTCGACAGTAAACATTAATTTTCGTATCAGGGAATTAACACTAACTGAATTACCGGTAATAGATAAAGGTGGCGACTTACATCCGTCAGAGAAACTGCACCTGCGGATGAAACGCATACTCACAGACAAGGTAAATCATGGACTGTGAAAGAGCTGCACGTTACGCCTACGAGACTTACTGTGCATTGTGCGCCACAGAATCAGTCTATTGATCTCACTCGGAGGAAAGTCTTACGTCGCAAAGCATTCCTCGTGTAACCCATCTGTCAGAGAGGTAAGCCTGTGTTATCACCAGTGTTGTTGTTGTCTGCTTACTTTTCATTTGTTTTATTTTATTTTATTAATATTTGTTTTATTAGTAGTAGTAGTAGTATTTATTTATAATTATGATCTTAGCTAAATAATTTCACAATTTTATACCCGTACTTTTGTCTCCCGAGTAATCCAACTCTACAAATCATTTCTCTCTCTCTCTCTCTCTCTCTCTCTCTCTCTCTCTCTCTCTCTCTCTCTCTCTCTCTCTCTCTCTCTCTCTCTGTATGTGTGTGTGTGTTTTTTTCTGTATGCGTGATTGTGTATGTACTTGCCTCTGTTTCTTTTTGCATGTTAATATGAAATAAAATGGTTTCAATTAGAACTAGGATGCCCTACGTCAAATAACCGCTTTTTATTTGAGTGAGTGAAAATGTTCATGGTAAAAGACAGAAAAAAAGAAGAAAGATAACTGATATAACTGATGTTGAAGTTTTATATATATATATATATATATATATGTATATGAGCGTATCTGTCGATCTCTCTGTCTGTCTATCTATCTATCTATCTATCTATCTATCTATCTATCTATCTATCTAGAAATATTCATGAAATTATTCACGTCCACAGTTAAACCAGGCACTGACTGGTTTGATGAGCTGCTGTCAGTTTCACACTACAAACTGATTTGTTTTACTTATCAGACCACTTCGGTTTATATCATTTTGTTTGTGAACAAGTTTTTTGTTTTGTTTTTTTTTTTTTTTTTTTTTTTTTTTTTTTTTCAAAACTAATAAAGTTAAACAGAATTATCTAGAAATTAATAAATGAATTAAAAGATGATAATAATAATTATATATATTAATCCATCAAGAAATAAAAATAATTAAATAAATAAATTAATTAATTAAATTAATTAAATTAAATTCAAAAAACAATGTTAGAGATATATTTAGAGAAGGTTTCAGAAAACTAACAATATTTAAATATTTGTCAGGAGTATTTCTACCACTTAAATCAATATGAATACTATGTGGAAGGGAGGTTTAAAAGATGTGGTTGAGCCAAGAACTGTTATCAATACGCAGATATTTCAGTGATGTTTCACCTCTGACTCGATCAATTTCCTCTTGAACCATGTTTTCTTGCCTCATTACGAGATAAGAAGTGAGTTATCATGTACTCACTGCGCACAATCGGCGTGCGACGTTTTTTATATCACATTGATGACTTGTAGCTAACAGTAATATGAAACACTACGTGACACGCTGTAAGTGTGTTATTACACTATGCAACACTCACTATGATATATTCGAGTTATAACACGTTACAAATGCCATCTCCCTATGACGTATTCGTGTTGTTACAGGACGTCAACTCCCAAAGATATATTCGTGTTATTACACGTAACAAAACGTGCTCTCGCTATGATATATTCGTCTTATTACACGTTGCTCTGGTTATTATATATTCGTGTTATTACACGTTACAACACATCATCTCGCTATGATATATTCGTGTTATTACACGTTACAATACGTGATCTCGCTATGATATACTCCTGTTATTACAGATTACAACACGTGCTCTCGCTATGATCATTTCGTCTTATTACACGTTACAACAAATACTCTCGTTATGATAGATTCGTGTTGTTACTACACGTTACATCACGTCATCACACTATGATAAATTCATGTTATTACACGTTACAATACTTGATCTCGCTATGACGTATTCGTTTTATTACACAAGACGTCATCATGTTACAACACGTCATCTCGCTGTGATATATTCCTGTTATTACATGATATGTGACCACTCTTTTATATTTTTCTACGAAAGTCAAACAGTTATGAGTTTTTGTGTTAAATTAAAATACATCTTTTGCTTTAATGTAAATATTCTGTGGTTTTTCATCTTGCTAAAACTGTTATTACAAATCTACGTTTTAGTAAAGAGTGACATGTATCAGAGATATTAAACAGAGTAAAATATAAAACGTGTTTACCTCATGTTTATCATTTTCACTAAACGGTGTAAATACAACACATGTTACCTCAGGTTTATCATTTTCACTAAACGATATAAAATACAACAGGTTTACCTCAAGCTGATCATTTTACTAAACGATATAAAATACAACACATTTTTACGTCAAGTTTATCATTTTGACTAAACAGTGTAAAATATAACACATCAAGTTTATCAGTTTAATTAAACGGTGTAAAATATAACACATCAAGTTTATAAGTTTAATTAAACGGTGTAAAATATAACACATCAAGTTTATCAGTTTAATTAAACGGTGTAAAATATAACACATCGAGTTTATCAGTTTAATTAAACAGTGTAAAATATAACACATCAAGTTTATCAGTTTAATTAAACGGTGTAAAATATAACACATATTTATCTCAGATTTATCATTTAACAAAATATAACACTTCGAGTTTATCATTTTAACTAAACAGTGTAAAATATAACACGTCAAGTATATCAGTTTTACTGAACAGTGTAAAATATAACACATATTTATCTCACGCATATCAATTTAATTAGAAGTTTAGATAATCAAATACAAGTTTACGTTGCAAAATTATGATATTGATTTTAAAGTCCATTACAGATTTTATTTTTCATATCCGAATAATGAATATTTTTTCAAGCAATTGCCATTTCCTGATAAACGCTCTTCTATACTATAGTAGAAGAAAAGAACGAAAGAAAGAAATAATAAATTTTTAAACAATACAGATAAATAAATTTCAAAATAGTTTTAAAAAAAGGAAAAATAGTAAACAATAGTAAAATAAAAGAAATTAACAATAAAATAAATAAAATATATACAATAAAATTCAAAATAAATAAATAAATGACATTGTATTTAAAGTGAGTTATTTTCTAATAACGGTAACAGTTTATGGTTTAAACAATATTTTTCCAGTTCTGATTAGTCACTCAGCGTTGAAACAAGAAAACAATTACATGAAATTTTAAAAATAGTTTTTATGTTCTCTACACTTTCTTTGCTGGATTTGTGCTAAAATATTTTCGTCATAAATTTAGAATACTGTTTGATCTTTTCTCATTGACTCGGTAAAAGCATAAAGTCATCACAGAATACCGTAATAGATTCTAAAGATTACAGGTCAAAGAAAAAAAAGTAACAAAAAACAAGTAATATATCAGATCGCAATTTCTCTCTTCTAGAAAAGATTTCAAATCTGAGTACATTCGTCACAAAATGTAATAGAGACAAAAGACAGAGGACAAAAAAAAAAAAAAAGGAAAAAAGAAAAGAAAGAAAAAACAGGAAGGAAGCGACAAATACTCATTTTCTGGTGAATAAGAGCGCTATTTTGGAAACATTATCCAGTTTTAAACAAAGTAGACTTGTCAAGAATTCCTGATCTGAAAGTGTGATGAAAGTTTTCTCCTCTTAGACTAACTGACATTTAAAAAATGAGAACGGCTTCCAGCAGTGACGGATTAACTTTTGGAGATAAATTAATTTAGTAAACTCTCGCCCACAGCCGAGTTCAGTGCACAGCCTGTTAGAACGTACACGAGTTTCAGCAACTCACTGCAATCAGCTCTCCGTTAGAGAACAGTAATAAAAATATAATAGAATTCGAAGATATCAGTAGAAGATAAGTAGTAATAAAAATAATAAATATAGAAAATAATAATAGAAGTAAAAGTAACAATAATAAAAAATAATAGTAGAAAATAATAACAGTAGAAAATAATAGTAATAAAAATAATAAATATAGAAAATAATAATAGAAGTAAAAATAACAATAATTAAAAAATAATTATAGAAAATAATAGGAATAAAAATAATAAATATAGAAAATAATAATGGAAGTAAAAATAACAATAATAAAAAATAATAGTAGAAAATAATAACAGTAGAAAATAATAGTAATAAAAATAATAAATATAGAAAATAATAATAGAAGTAAAAATAACAATAATAAAAAATAATAGTAGAAAATAATAACAGTAGAAAATAATAGTAATAAAAATAATAAATATAGAAAATAATAATAGAAGTAAAAATAGCAATAATAAAAAAATAATAATAGTAGAAAATAATAAATTATAAAAATAATAAATGTAGAAAATAATAATAGCAATAAAATGATAAAAGTAGAAAAAATAATGATAGAAAATAATAGCAGTAGAAAATAACATTAGTAGAAAACAATGATAGAAATGTCAAATTCTTGTCAATATGTGGTTGTTAATTATCTCCGGGTTGATTATATGAGGAGCATAGCTAAATCTGTATTTTATCCGTATTTGTAAATATTCATTTTAATCTAGTTTAACCTATTTTAATCTGTATGACACACATACACACATACACACACACACACATACACACACACACACACACACACACACACACACACACACACACACACACACACACACACACACACACACACACACACACACACACACACACACACATACACACATACACACACATATACACACACACAGCATTCATATTTAAATATTCACTTTAATCTACTTTAATCTTTTTTAATCTTTATTTTATACAATGACAATGAGAATGACTTTGTTTTCATAAAATATAGGATTACAGTACAGAGAAGAATGTATCACAGATATATAATAACAAAGTTAAAATGCATAAATACGTGTGTATACCTATACCTATCTATATATCTATCTATCTCTCTATATATATATATTCACTTTAATCTCCTTTAGTCTATTTTAATCTGTATTTAATACTGTTACGTAAATGTTCATTTTAATCTTCTCTAATCTACTTTAAACTGTATTTTATACGTTTATGTGAATATTCAGTTCAATCTACTTTAAACTGTATTTTATACGTTTATGTAAATATTCAGTTTATTCTATTATAATCTATTTTTATACACATAATGTAAATATTCAGTTTAAGCTATCTTATGTTTTATACGTATTTGTAAATATTAAAATTAATCCATTTTAATCTGTTTTTATACCTATATATAAACATTCAGTTTAATCTATTTTAATCTGTATTTTTATACGTATATGAAAAATATTTATCTTAATCTGTTTTAGTCTGTTTTTTTTTATTTTTTGTATACGTATATGTAAATATTCAGTTTAATCTATTTTAATGTTTTTATACGTATATATAAACATTAAGTTTAATCTATTTTGAACTATAGTTAATACGTGTATGTAAACATTCAGCTTAATCTATTTTAATCTATATTTTTATACGTAAACGTAAACATTCAGCTTAATATATTTTGATCTGTATTTTTAAATATGCAGTTAAATCGCGTTTTGAAACTGTACGTACTTGTTCTCTTCAATCCAGTGATTAGTGTTGTCGTACACTAACCCGCGTGTTGGAACAAAACTAAACTGGAGAGTTGAGAACGTGTTACTATAAACAGCAGAGATTAGACGAGGATTTGCAGGTGATGATAATTATCTGGCTTTATTTCAACAACAAAAACAACGTGAGCTGGATTCCTGCTGGCCGCTAACCTCAGACAAAACGTGTCGCCGGATCAATTGTCTTGCCTGGCGACGAAACTGCGCATATTAGTTAAACCGATACCGTGACGTTTCCCCATGACGTCTTTGATTAGCCATCTTCAAGGACACAGGTCAGTGGTTGGTCATTGTGTTCATAATAAATCACATGCAAGTGGTCACTGCTGGCGAGTCAAAGAACGAAATGGATTCTTGTTAAAAACAAGTCTTGTAATTAAAATAAGCTGATGGTAATTATATGTCTGGTTTTCAGATGTTTTAGCTCTGAAAAACAAGACATAGCCAGCTGTAATCCATCTGTTCTACCAAATACGAAACCAAACATTACCAAAAACATCAGTATACATACATACATACATACATACATACATACATACGTCCATGCATGCATGCATACATACATACAAGCATGTATATGTACGAACGTACATACATACATATATATATGTACGTACGTATGTGTGTATACACATCAATATTTACAAGGTTGTTTTGATGGCCGAACAGTAACGACGTCCGCCTTCACAGCTGCGCAGCGGGTGCCATACGTTCAATTCTTGTCAGCGGCATCTGTCGGGGTTTGTGAAGTCAAGGTTGGACTTTGTCCTCCTGCGCCAGTGTGTTCCGGAATATTGTCTATGTGCAGTCTAATTAGACGTACATAATAATGAATATTCAAATCCTAAAATGCATTCCTCAGTATATATATATATATATATATATTATATACGTACGTAATTAAAAACAAACAAAACATACCCAGTCATATTAGCTACACATAGGAACATCAAAAAATTATGATGAAGTAATTGATGATAATTTTATGACGAGCCATGCTAAAAAATTTGACTCCGTACAAATATTCACCTACTAAATTGACTTTTTAATATAATCTAGCGACGTTGGCAGACGACGACGAGAACAACAGCAACAACTACAATTACATCAACAACAACAATAATAATAAAATACAATAGTTTATTGTTACTGCAATTAGAACACGAATCAAAAACAGAACCAATTTAAATGACTTCAAGTGTTAGTGAAATTAGCGTACTTACTAATAAAAGTACTAAATTTATTAGTATTATAGCTTATTGTTATTCATACTTGAACTCACTTGTCTCATTCAAAGGAAAAAAAAAAAAATAGAAACCGAAGAAAAAAGAATAAAGAAAAAGAACAATGAACTGAAAGCATTCTGACGCCCAACAGTAAACGCGGCCAATAAGTAACAAGTAAGAATGAATCGCCGAAGGAGCGATTTCCTCTTGAGTCGTGGGTCGTGTGAACAATGGAGGAAGATAAAAATCTGGTAAAATTAGACAAAGCAGCCTGATTAGAGTGTTTTGCAAGCCGCCAGCTCACGTCTTTATGTGTCTCTCACTGATTGGCGGTTTGGTTCACTCCAAACTCTAAAAATTGTTTAACTGCTACTGGAAAGGTTGGAATTAGCACAGATTAAAACTTCCTACACGTCTCTGATGGGTTTTATCAGACTCTCTGCCTCCATCCATTCCAATTCCCCTCTCTCTCTCTCTCTCTCTCTCTCTCTCTCTCTCTCTCTCTCTCTCTCTCTCTCTCTCTCTCTCTCTCCTTTCTGTCTCTGTCTTATTTTTCTCTTTCTCTTTTCTTTCTTTCCCTATTTCTGTCTTCTCTCTCTCTTTTTATCTGTGTCACAGTGTCTGTCTCTTACGTTCACTCTTTTCTTTCTCTTTCTTTTCTCTTTCTCTCTCCTGCACTCTCTGTCGTTTGCTTACTCATAATTTTGATATAACTTTTACTTTCTACATTTGAATATGTTCATGTACACAACAGTTATGTTTGGACCAATATACAAATATATAATAAATGTAAAAACCATATGGATAGATAGATAGATAGATAGACAGACAGACAGACAGACATTCAGATAAACAATATATTTTAACCAAGAGATTTATTTTAGAATTATGGTTTTGTTTAGAGATTTAACATGACAAAATAACACAAATATGAGATTTGTGTGAAGTCATTTTTGATCTCTTTGTTTATTTCAGATTTGACGATGATCTTGTAAAACAGAAGAAAAAAAAGAAAAGAAAAAAGAAAGAAAAGAAGGAAGGTGGATAAAACTAGCTTGTAATGGAGTTGACAGACTATAAACCGGAAGTAGTCACTTTCGGCGGAAATGACTTAGTGACGTTCACGCTCGGTGACAAGAACGGTAACTCTACGAACGGAAGCGATGCGTTGAAGCGAGACGAGGATTTGGCTAAGATAGAAATAGCCGTGCAGTCAGTGATTCTCTACCTGGCTTTGTTCGGAAACAGTTTCGTCCTCATCGTGTTCCGCGCTCGCAAACAGAAGATGACGCGGATGCAGTGGTTCATCGTGCACCTCAGCCTGGCCGACATCTTCGTCGCAGTCTTCAACGTCCTACCTCAGCTCATCTGGGATATAACATACCGTTTCTATGGAAACGACTTCCTGTGTCGATTCGTGAAGTACTTTCAGGTTGTGGCTATGTATGCGTCGTCGTACGTGCTGGTGATGACGGCGATCGACCGATACACGTCCATCTGCCACCCACTGACCAGTCACATCTGGACGCCCAAAAGAGTCCACCTCATGGTGCTGGTAGCGTGGGTTTTCTCCCTTCTTTTCTCTCTGCCACAGATATTTCTTTTTAGCTATATGGAGGTTCAGGAAGGATCGGGCGTGTACGACTGTTGGGTAACCTTTGACCCCGCGTGGACAGACCAGGTGTACACTGTGTGGAGCTGTTTGTCGATTTACATCATCCCCACGCTTTTCCTCTGTGTCTGCTATGGGCGAATATGTCACGTGGTCTGGCTAAGCGCCACGTCAAAGGAAAATGGCATCACTACAAACTGGAAGCAGAGAAGTATTTTACTGAAAATTCCTTTTCGCAAATCTCATCGCTCGAACAACCACCTCAACGACGACGATGACCAGCGAACTGCCAAAATAAGAAATGTCAACCCCAGAGGTCACACTAGGTCAATGTCCAAGTCAAAGGTCAAAACTATTAAAATGACCTTGACGGTTGTACTCTGTTACGTCATATGTTGGATGCCATTTTTTTTTGCTCAACTATGGTTTGCTTTTAAGCCGACCTCAGCAATTACAAGTAAGTAATTTACTAAATAATTCATTCATCATCATCATCGTCATAAAATTATACTAATATAAAACACACCCTCCATTCCCAGATGCAAACCAACGATTTAATTTAAAAGTTTGATTTATAATGGAATTAACCAATGTTTACTGATTTAACCTTAAAACAAGAACGATTAATTACTACTATAACGACATTAGTAATACCATCAGCAACAGCTTCTGCTATCATTATTATTACTACTATTATTGGTGGTGTTACTGTTATTTTTTATTACTGTTGCTGTTGTTGTATCTGTTGTTGTTGTTACTATTCTTCTTCTTCTTCTTCTTCTTCTTATTATTATTATTATTATTATTATTATTATTATTATTATTATTATTATTATTATTATTATTATTATTATTATTATTATTATTATTATTATGTTTTTGTTTGAGAGTCAGACAATGTCTATGTATACGAGTATGTATACATAACTATTTTACTGTTAAATCTGGAGAAACTTTGAATGAGTTTGTGAGTTAAGAAAACAGAAGATGACACCATTTAAAGAGCTATTTAAGGCTAATTATTCAGAGTAATTCTCTGTAATGAGAGAAACTTTCTCCTAAATTTAGACTTCGGAAAATCGCGCCGCTCAGATACAGACGATACTTGGAGACAAATCACATTAACATTACAATCATTTTAAAATTTGTCTCGTTTCTTGATTAATGTGATTTCAAATTGAGAAGATTGGCACAGTATGTATCGTGAGTAATCATGTTACATGCATATTTTATATCTATATTACACATTCTGTCATACAATAAAAATATTTCTCCAATTTCTGTTCAGTTCAGTCTCGGGTTCAGGAGAATCAATACCAATAACGTAGTTTTAATATTAAAGAGGAATATGACATAGATAGAGAGAGACACATACACAGAGACAGGGACAGACAGACAGAGAGAGAGAGAGACAGACAGAGAGAGAGTCATACATACAGAGAGAGAGACATACACACACACACACAGACAGACAGAGAGAGAGAGAGAGAGAGAGAGAGAGAGAGAGAGAGAGAGAGAGAGAGAGAGAGAGAGAGAGAGAGAGAGAGAGAGAGAGAGAGAATCAATACCAATAATGTAGTTTTAATATTAAAGAGGAATATGACATAGATCGAGAGAGACAGATACACACACACACACACAGAGAGAGAGAGAGAGAGAGAGAGAGAGAGAGAGAGAGAGAGAGAGAGAGAGAGAGAGAGAGAGAGAGAGAGAGACAGACAGACAGACAGAGAGAGAGAGAGAGAGACAAATGATTTGTAGAGTCGGATTACTCGGGAGACAAAAGTACGGGAAAACAAATCAGATAAGTTATGTTTGATTTCTCAGAAGTCGACTCGAGAAACTGGAAAACCATAAAAACAGAAGAAAAATGTTGATGGAATCGCAAGAGTGACGCAATATTTTATTTTATTGTGACGCGATTGTGACGTAAATGGCGCTCTAAGCTCTTATAAGACGAGATTATCGCTGATTGGTGTATTTTATATACAAATAACAAATTATTCTCCACAACAGATGACTTCCTGTTGAATTTATTTACTGACGAGACACTAAAACACTTTCCGCATCTTTAGTTATGGAACAGTGATAAAATAAAATAAATAAATAAAACAACCCGATAGCAATATATATAAAATAATAACAGCAACAAATAATACCTTAAAATCAACTATTTCTGTATGCGTGTAGATATAAACTGAACATTGTAAACCAATAATAATAATAATAAAAAGAAGAAGAAGAAGAAATAGAAGACGAATAAGAAGAATATATCAACAAATAAATAAATAAAAGCAGAGTCATTAATAATAAAATAAAATAATAATAATAATAAAATAAATTAAGAAATCTATGAATTCTCGTAACTCTTTTTTATGATGTAATCACCCACATGTTTATTAAACAAAACTTTTTGAAAGTTTCTCTCAACCTGCATGAAGCAGCCACTCCTGGGAAATTACTAAATGGCTGGATATAAGTGGTGGTTATTTATAAAGGTCGGCTTGTATGATGTGAAGTGATCTAGGGAGGGGACGCTGTAGCTGCATAGGTTTGATTTATGGGTGCAGCGTAATGTAGTTGAATGACGATGTCGTGGCGAGGTTTCTGCGCGAGTGGTGGTTTTAAAGGTTTTGCTTGTTGAAAATGTTCTCGTCTGCTTTCAGAGAGACAAATCTAATACGTATTCATAAAAAACACTTAACAAGAAAAGAAATCTCAGCTTTATTACATCACGTCTTCAGCATGACAAATGTGTTTTATACTCTACTGATTTTTCAGGAAACTCCATTAACAGGGAAAAAGTAAAAAGAAAAAAATAATAATAGTAAAAGTAAAAACAAATTCTTAAATAAAAAGAACAGAAATAACCAAACATTTCAGTGTTTGCCGGGTTTGTGAGAATAAAAAGGAAAGCTAAATAGTGTCTGGGTGCAGAGTCTAACAGAAGTAATTAAGACATTAGAATACTCATTTCTAACTACTTACATTATATATATACACAATACACACACACACACACACATATATACACATACACATACATACACACACGTTACAAACATAAAACATACACACATACATATATATATATATACACACGGGTGTGTTACATACATAAACTTATAGAAACACCCACACTTATAGATATACCTACCTACGTACATACTATGTGTGTATATGTGTGTGTATATGTGTGTGTGTAAATAAATATGTGTACACACATATATACACACACATAAGACACACCTATATACTACATACATGCGCAAGAATACAAGCCACCATTATACAATTATCATATAATGACAGAATTAAGTTTATAAAAACTATGACGTCACTATAAAAAAACCACGACATTACATGTTCGTTGTATAATCACCTGTTATAACGATATGTGACGTAAGACTGGAAGATACAGCACACATATATATACTGCTGTTATATCACTGTATGACGTCACAGAATGGAAGTGTTATAATTTTATAGGCTATATATCAAACTGTGACCTCAGACTATGGATGTGACTGTTATAAAGTTTCCAGATTCTCGTGCTATATCAAGAGATATGCTTGGCCTCAAGAAATGAAGCGAGAGAAACAAATTGCTTATTTCATTAATAAATCAATACCAATACGTTCTGTTGCTAAATTTGACCAAATTTCAAAGCCGGCTTATATGTCCCGAAGCTAAAATTACCATACTTGACTGAGATAAATATATTAAGAATAAATAATAATCAAATTAACAAACAAACAAATTAATTAATTAACAGATATAGATAGATAGATAGATAGATAGATAGATAGATAGATAGATAGATAGATAGATAGATAGATAGATAGATAGACAGATAGATAGACAGATAGAGAGACAGACAGACAGACAGACAGATAGACAAATAGATAGATAGATAGATAGATAGATGAACGAAAATAAATAATTAGCAAAATGACGAGAAACCTATTTCCATAGGAAAATCTCAGAGGTGTTTTCAAACTGGAAATTAAACTGGGTTATATTAAATACTTAGATTTTATCAGTATGACAAATACTCAGATAGGTCTCTGTTATGCATATATATGATTGTTTATACCTCTTTGTGTGTTTGTGTATGTATGTGTATATATTTATATATGTACGTACGTAATCACAGGTGACTATGTAATACGTATATCTGTATGAGTGTGCAGTTCCCTGTGTTGAATTAGTGTATATATACGCACTCACATAGCTTTATGTAGTGGGTGTATTTCTGTGTGCGTGCATAGGTGTGCGTGAGAGAGAGTGAGTGTCCGTGTTTGTTTATATGCTAACAGACCGTTGTGTGATTGGTCTTCTCATGGTTCAGTCCCACCTAGCCTAAAACTTAAAAAATCTGTCTCCGACATAGCCAAATAATGTTGGGATACCTGGGTTAAATGTTTTGATAGTAAATTGCTATTAAGGGCTATGGTCCGTTTTTTTATATTAAGTGACTATAGCTCAGTGGATAGCAGTACTCTGGTAGTGATATTGATGAGTGTATATGAGAGAATAAAATTCAGGGAAAATTATCATTTATATTAAGGGCTATTGGCCGTGTTGATATTAAGTGAGTATAGCTCAGTGGATAGCAGTACTCTGGTAGTGATGTTGATGAGTGTGTACTGTTTAAAAGGTAATCAAGTCACTCGTGTACCCAACTTTTGTTATTACTAATAGATGTACCATTACCCAAACAGGTGTTTTTTTCATTACACCCAATGTATCATCCAATACTCACGAGAATCATGCAAACTAGCCATCCCTTTAGGGACAACGCTGATATCCAGAGGTACTGATACAGACTTTAACACGAATACAACAGACTGACCAAATTTAATCCGATACCACCCAACTCCCGCCTAGCCAAAACCCAATGTTGTTGTAATAGACTGATTTGGTTAGGTTTTTAGCTAAGTGGAAGACGCTCTTCTAATATACCCCCATTAATTGTTGTAATTATTAGAGATTATGTTGCTGTTGTTAATTAAAATAATTGTTGTTGTACTGAGTATCTTCTCCAAGATTCGGATATTATAATCGTCATCATCATCATCAGCAATTATTATTGTTGTTGTTCTTGCTATTATTATTATTATTATTATTATTATTATTATTATTATTATTATTATTATTATTATTATTATTATTATTATTATTATCACTGAAATCAAGGGTAACACAATAGCTGATCTGTAAGAAAAGTAATGATTATTTTCTCAGAAGATATGTTTTGTGGTGTGAAGTTACAACGTTATTGGTTGTTGATTTTCAGACGCTGCGATGGTCATCATTGTGTTGATGGCGAGTCTGAACAGCTGCACCAACCCGTGGATCTATCTCGCCTTCAACGGTCGCGTGTGTTGTCGCAAGCAGATGAGATCAATGTCAAGGTCATGGACACATTCAACGGAAGTAAATCACACCATAGAGACAGACATTCGCTCTAGGTCATCAACCTTTGACATGGGATTTAGGCCCAGTCGTGACGTCACTTCCAGCTCAAAACTGTCAGGCACAAGTTCATTTTAATTTCTCGGGAAACCCAGCTTATGACGTCATTATTTTTACACACTGTTGCATATCTGTTGTAGGTTATGTGTTTTTGTTTTCGGTAAATGAAATCTGAATTCTAATTGTATTTTCTCTAACTACTCACGAATTTAACCAACAAGTTAGGCTTTCTCTAATCTGAACTTTCCTACCCATAAGAAATTGCTTATTCAATACGATTAGATCTTTACCCGAAAAAAAGTAAATTGATTTTAATTACTTTCGAAAATGTGTGCTATTTTAGTACAAAAACCTGGTAATTTTAGCTAAAAAAAATATATATATAATAATAAATAATCTTGCATCATTACTCAGTAAAATCTAGTTATCTTCACTCAGGAAAATCTAGCATCTTCACTCAGGAAAATCTAGTACTCTTTACTCAGCAATTTTTTTTACTGATCTTCACTGACGAAACTTTGGTGTTGTTTACACCTTAGTTTATATTTCTTTGCTCACGAGAATCTCGCT
The DNA here is from genome assembly GCA_012295275.1 of Chrysomallon squamiferum. Taxonomy (NCBI): domain Eukaryota; kingdom Metazoa; phylum Mollusca; class Gastropoda; order Neomphalida; family Peltospiridae; genus Chrysomallon; species Chrysomallon squamiferum. The sequence continues at coordinate 1,831,052 of CM022668.1, read as the reverse complement.
TTTTCACGAACATTGCCGAGATTGCTTTGACCTGGCCACGACTAGTATCAGCAAAACTTTAATCGTGATTCGCTTTGTGTTGCAAGTACTTTAAACAAGAACGTCGTTTTGTTACAGTCTTCACTCATGTCTTATACACTTCTGACAGAATCCAACAAAATGTTCCTTCACTGTTTCAAGTCCGGCAGAAACATGTCAACAACAAAGCAACGCAGTAAAACACGTCGTGTTGACACATTGTCTGGCAAACCTTCACTGAGTCACACACTTTTCTTTTTTCTTTCTTTCTGTATTATTATTATTATTATTATTATTATTATTATTATTATTATTATTATTATTATTATGTGGTAAATCATCATTTGAGTCATACACTTTTCTTTCTTTCTTATTACTGCTATTATTATTATTATTAGTAGTAGTAGTAGTAGCAGTAGCAATATTAGTAGTAGTAGTAGTAGTAGTATTGTTGATTTTGTATTTTTATTATTATTATTGTTATTGTTATTATTTAAATTATTTATTGCTTTATCTATCAGTCTGTCTTACGTTTGTTATTTATTTATTGTTTATTGATTTATTGATTTTTTTTTTTGTCGTCGTTGTAGGGGTGACATCAGCTGAGGGTGAACTGTGTTTACATCAGCTAAACTTACAAACTGTTAACGCTAATATTCTTTTATCTGACATCTTATTCATCTGTGTTAAGTGGTATCAGTGTTGTGACTATAAACATAATTTAACAGTGTTCAACTTAACCGAATCACTTGATAATTAAATCTGAAGTTTTCTTACTCCACATAAACTGAAATGGTTCTTTTTATACAGAAAATGTAGTATCTATATCAACTGAATGTATTCTGATGTCATAAAGTAAACTGTAGCTATAAGTATCCTTTTCAACTGAAAACAAGTTTAGTTCAAACTGAGCTCAATGTATAAGTTCACACCAAGAGCACATACTAATAAACTGATGTTTGAACATGATGTCAGTATTTTAGTTATTGGTATCATTATATTGTTTTCATGACTTTGTTAAATTACTAAAATAAATTGGATAAATTTGTATAATTCTGTTGCTGTGTACTTTCAAATGGTATTGATAACAAAAAAAGTGAAATATAAAAGAAAAGTCAGAAATAAAAGATAAATAATAAAAAAAAAAAAAAAAACGAAAAACAAGAAAACAACAGTATGTGAAAATACATTGAGGCTAAGTTTTTATTTATGACTTTTTTTTTTTCTTATATAGAAATGTAAAAGACTAATAATAATAATAATAATAATAAAGATAACAGACGAAAAAAGGAACAAAATAGACAACAAAAAAGAATAACAAAGGACACAACAAAATGTGTTTGTGGCTGATTAGATAAACGAGAAAACAGTTGTAAGCTTGTGTGCTGTACAAGTTGTTTTTTAAATTACTTGAAACTTATTGTCTGAGTCAATAAACAACTGAACTGAAAAATCTGTAATAATATTGGCCTGAGATTCCTGTGTTCACAAAAGAGGTTATCCGATTACTTTTCTCATCCATTCCAAGCTATCGGCAGAGATCAGCTGTCCCGTTACAGCAGGGAAACCAAGTAAAACACGTCTGAAATAACCACACTGCAAGTAACAGATTCCAGCAGATCTCGAGAACCTGTCAGATTGTTTTAATTACATTTTTTATATATATATATATATTTCACTAGTATATATTGCCATAAAAACATTACATTATTAATCACGTTATCATTATGCTCAGTGTTGTCATAGAAACATTATATCATTAATCAATGTTAAATAAAGTTTTATTTTTATGAATATTGTGATAATGTTTTAACATTATTATATTGTTATTTATACTTCTACTTTAATTTGTATAATTATTGCTTATTTAAATGTTTAAGCGTTTAGTATGCGAATACAGCAGAATGCAATAAATGTTGAATTAAGCATTCTTCATAGGGCATAATCAGCTATCCTTTTAATTGTGCACACATGAATTTATTATTATTATTTAAAAAAAATTAAAATCATGAAGCAAACTTCCAATTTAGTTTGTTTTAAAGTGTTTGTTATTTCAGTTATTCGTAAATAAAGTTTCGTTTGTAAAACGCACGTTTTTTTGTATTTTCTTTGAGTTATAAAAACAACCAGAAGTAGGTTAATGTTATAGTGACATAATTAATCAATGGTGTATATGTGAGTCATAATATTAGATGGTTGTGACGTCATTCATTAGCTGTTCCTTTAATTTAATTTTGTAGATATTTAATGCAATTAATTTCGTTGCTTATTTGTTATGTGACATTTGTTATCATTTGTTCGATTTAAATAATCTTTCAGTACTGATACAAATAACGTCATAAAAGGTACCTTTTCTATATGAAGCATTTGAATAATTACATAGTGAAAATTTCAGTTTGAATCTAGGAGATTCAATGTTATGGTATGTTTGACATGATGACTACAATATGATGAATACCGTAATGTGTTTTTCATATGTTTATGTTATACATGTATTAAAAATGTTTTATTATAAGATAAATGTGTGCATGTACATGTATATAATGTTTGTAAATATATATGTGTGTGTGTGTGTATATACACAAACGTACATACATACATATCCATAAAATGTTTATATTAATATACATCTGTTACAAGATACTAAATATTCAGTTTTAGAAAAAAAAAAAAAAAAAAAACTAGTATTAAATATATGCTAAATGTATATATATTGAAGTAAATTCAGTTTTGTTAAATTTGTAAGATAAATAATATTTTTAAAATGTTTATATACCAGATCATTAATATCGCTATCGTTCGTGTTATCATCATTATAATCATCCTCTTCTGTTAATACCATTATCATCATTGTCACAAGAAAGTTACAAGAAAGATTAACCAAGATTGAATTAGAAAAAAAAACCCCCATTAAAACAACAAAATCAACAACAACAATAAAGAAACAGACAATGAAGCTAACCAACCTTCAAACAAACACACGAGTTCTCTTCACTTTGTTTACAAAAGTTACTTTCAAATATACATTTTAAGATTATATTAGATGACATAGTTGGAAGGGACATAACTCTGCTCTTGTTCTTATACATTAAAATATTGGGTTATCTGATTTGTCTTTCTATGAAAATTTAACAGATTTATATATTTTTAATGCATTTTTGACATATGAACGATATTTTATTATGTATTATATATTATACGATATTATTGTAAGATGTCCTATTATCAACATCGTATTGATTTGATTGTGAGGTGTAGCACAAAATTTCATATTATTCTCATATCATTCTAAATTGATAGATCTGATATTTTTATCAGTTGATCATACTCTGTATTACGAAAGTGACATTTCTATTATACTGACGTCATTTCGTGCTGTAAAGCATTTGTATTGTTATAGCTGTGATATTTTGCCGTACATTTTATTCTATGTGAATATTCTTTTCCTTCAGTAAACATCAACATATTCACTTTTCTTTATTAGATTTTTCAGTCCACTAGTACATGCCATTTATTTCATAAATTACTTTGTTGTGATAGAAATTCCAGACAATAAGCACATATCAAATATATTACCACCCACAACATTATAATCATCGTCATCAGCAACAACTACAATAACAATCACAAACCAGTTTATGTCAGTAAAGAGATATCAAATCCATTTGACATTTTATCATTCTTCATTGTTACTGAAATACGTCTTACAGAAATAAAATATAGGCATTTAGACATGCATTCTTTAAGATACTTAGTAGTCTATTATTGAAATATGATCTTACAGAAATAAAATATAATATGTACTCAGTCACGAACACTTTAAGAAAATTATTAGATAAATGCGAAGATTAGACATGCAGCTTTAAACACTATATCATGAAATAAGAAAATAATAATGATCATAAATAAAAATGAAAAAAAGAATGAAAAAAGAGAGAGACAAAGATTTGCTGGGATTAAGAAAAGTAATAAGAAGGAAGGAAAAAACATGTTTTTTGTAGACAATTTGTAAAAAAAAAAGCGTGTAATTAAAGACAGTTACAGTGGTTGATGGTTTTGCGAAGTGATGTGTATTCATCATGTGTTTCTCTTTCCAGACTTCTGCCGATTAAATCGTTTCCGTCTCTCGGTAAGTCGATAGACGAAATAACTCACTGCCAGTTTCACATTATTTCTTCATAAATATCGATTTGTCACAAACCCGATCTGTGCAGAAAAACAGCTTTGTTTGAGCTTTTACACTTAAAGAGTTTTGTCTTAGAGTCTGTAACCTTACATTTAAAAATAACACACAAATACTGGATAATGGAAGATAAATTCACCCAGAGATTTGCTTGCACAAAGACATTCTTACATATAGAGTTACTCTCATACACAAACATTTACAAATACATTCTTACATATAGAGTTACTCTCATATACAGGCATTTACAAAGACATTCTTACATATAGAGTTACTCTCATACACAGGCATTTACAAAGACATTCTTACATATAGAGTTACTCTCATATACAGGCATTTACAAAGACATTCTTACATATAGAGTTACTCTCATATACAGGCATTTACAAAGACATTCTTACATATAGAGTTACTCTCATACACAGGCATTTACAAAGACATTCTCACATATACAGGCATTTACAAAGACATTCTTACATATAGAGTTACTCTCATATACAGGCATTTACAAAGACATTCTTACATATAGAGTTACTCTCATATACAGGCATTTACAAAGACATTCTTACATATAGAGTTACTATCATATACAGTTACATTCTCAGTTACTCTATACAAACATTTACAAAGACATTCTTACATATAGGCATTTACAAAGACATTCTTACATATAGAGTTACTCTCATATACAGGCATTTACAAAGACATTCTTACATATAGAGTTACTCTCATATACAGGCATTTACAAATACATTCTTACATATAGAGTTACTCTCATATACAGGCATTTACAAAGACATTCTTACATATAGAGTTACTCTCATATACAGGCATTTACAAAGACATTCTTACATATAGAGTTACATTTACACATTCATACAGGCATTTACAAAGACATTCATATAGAGTTACATATACAGCATTTACAAAGACATTCTTACATATAGAGTTACTCTCTCATACACAAACATTTACATTCTTACATACATATTCTCTCATATACAGGCATATACAGGCATTTACAAAGACATTCTTACATATAGAGTTACTCTCATATACAGGCATTTACAAATACATTCTTACATATAGAGTTACTCTCATATACAGGCATTTACAAAGACATTCTTACATATAGAGTTACTCTCATACACAAACATTTACAAAGACATTCTCTTAGATACACATATGTACACAGACAAACTTACATACATATGCATTCATTCATGACAAACACAAACACACACGGATTTACAAACACACAAAACAGTCATACATAGATATACTCACACAGTAGATATACTCACACAGAGATATAGGCTCATGCAGATATACTCATATACAGACACACTCAACACAGACATACACAAAAATATACTCACTCAGATACATTCAAGCACAGCATATTAACACAGACATAAACTTAATCACAGACTTATTCCCGCACACCTGTAAGCAGACAAATACTTATGCACATACTCGTACATAGATATGCTCTCACGGATATAAACAGAGTCATATCTTCACACAGAGATAATCATACATACATACAGACGTACAAACACATAAATATACTGACACACACCTACCGACAGAACTGATATACATGCTAGAAACAGTTTGAGATAAACTACACACTAAGAAAAGCAGAACATTCACACACACACACACACACACACACACATACACACACACATACTATGCATATTTACTCAAGCAGCAAACCCTATTATCACATTTTCTCAAACCACATTTTAGAAACTTATCAAATTTCATATTTAGATATTATCTTCTAAATATACTGTATAATTAATTAAACATGTACGTCATTATACGTTAAATTAGTGTATAAGTAGACGTGTGATATATTCACGTATCACACGGTGGACATCATGTTACAAATCGGTTTAATCCTTGGAGGAGAGAAACCAAACAGACGTGACAGAAACAGATCTGTTGACTGATCTATATCTATCACAGCGCTACAGTGATACACAGATATACAAAACATACAACCATAGATACATAAACATACACATACACAAACAAAACATATACAGTGATACACAGATATACAAAACATACAACCATAGATACATAAACATACACATACACACACACAAACAAAACATATACAGTGATACACAGATATATACAACTGTAGAAAACATACACACACACAAACAGAGTGTAGATACATAAACATACACAAACAAAACATATACAGTGATACACAGATATACAAAAACATACAACCATAGATATACAAAACAATACAGACGTAGATACAGATATAAACATACAACCATAGATACATAAAAACACAAACAAAAAAAACATATACAGTGACACAGATATACAAAATTTACAAAACATACACAGAAACAGATACATAAACAGATATACAAAACATACACATACACAAAAAAACATATACAGTGACACACAGATATACAAAATATACAGACGTAGATACATAAACATACACAAACACAAACAAAACATATACAGTGATACACAGATATACAAAACATACAAACGTAGATACATAAACATAAACATACACAAACAAAACATATACAAACACAGAAACAAAACATATACCAGATACATGATACACACAGATATACAGATATACAAAACATACAACCATAGATACATAAACATACACGTACACAAACAAAACATATACAGTGATACACAGATATACAAAACATACAACCATAGATACATAAACATACACATACACAAACAAAACATATACAGTGACACACAGATATACAAAACATACAACTGTAGATACATAAACATACACACACAAAACATATACAGTGATTATACAGATACAGATAGAAAAACATACAGACGTAGATACATAACATATACACACAAAAAACATATACAGTGATTATACAGATATAAAAACATACCGACGTACATACATAAACACACAGATACACACACAAAATATATACAGTGAAATACAGATAAACGAAACAAACAGGCATACATATATAAACATACACATACACACACAAAAAACATATTCAGTGATACACAGAAAAATATAAACATATACACACATTTATATCCACACATATTTGCTCTAAAACATGGTACAGAATCAATCAGAAACATAAACACACCAACGTCGTTTATACAGGAGTTCGTTATTTTAAGATATCAATCTAAACAAATGATTTCAGGTTCCATTTTGTTCATCAGCAAACACAGTAACAACTACAACAGTCTCACGTCCAGGCGTTTTAAAGGAGTAGTCTTGAATTAGCTCAGATCAGACTTCATATTTGATTTTTTCTTCACTCACGTTTTCTTTAGACTTGACAAGATCACAATGATTTCTTTTTCTACAGTGAGAAACTTCAGAAAATAATAACCTTTCCGGCGCAGGCCTCCGTCTATCTGCCGGGTGTAATGACGTCCATCCATCAAGTGTACAGTGTAGTGACGACCCTGATTTTATCCCTCGAGACACTTTGCTGACTTGTCAGGCGTACAACAGCGATAACAAATTTCTTCAGCCATTCAAAGTCACAGGCTAAATTTTAATACGTTAACAGATCAACCGACATCGCCTGTTTTTGTTTGCATAAAAAGTATAATACACATACACAAATAAACTGGTATTTGATAACCTTCTGACACTTTTATTCCTATTTTTTAAATTTTTTTGTTTTGGTTTTGTTTTGAATTCTTGTTGTCATTTTGTTGTTGTCGTTTTGTTGTCGTCGTTGTTTTCTGCAGAGTAATATAGGTATATGTAGATGATATATAACTGATATTAACTTCTGTACGTATTGATATTACATGCAGCTTTCTGAACATGAAATTACAGGATATCTCTTTGACAGTTTTTCTGGACAGTCATATCCTGATATCTCATTGACTGTTCACTGTATTGGGTGATATGCGAGTTTACGTATGATGTGTTACTGACAGTTTACAATACAGTGTGATGTAAAATAGGTGATAAATAACTAATTTGTAGAAATGCTAAATCTGTTGATATATAAAACCAAACTGATAGTTTACTCTATATAACTATATATGTTTTTATATGTGTCATTGATTGTTCTTTGTACAGTATGATGATATATGATAATATGTAATAATGATAGTTCCCTATACAATGTGGTATATGTGTTGATTATTATATATATTCATTGACACTTTTCTGTGTAGTTTGATATATGTGTTGATATATGATATATCACTGAAAGTCCCCTCTTATTACACAATATAGTATATGCGATATGTTTCTAATGATCTCATATCTGTCATGTATTGTTTTCAGAATAGTTTGCTATCTGTTTACAACGTTGTATCTGCTACAACGTCATTATTATTATTGTTATTATTATTATTATTATTTTCATCAATTTGATTTTCGTAGCAAATATTTACGTTGAGTAATGAGTATTAAAGGTATTTTTGTATCAGTATATGACACACAGATACATAAACACGTACACAAACAGATACATATTAGTAACAGAGTCTGGGCTAGCTTAGTGTCCATGCAACCAATACTGAGATTTTAAGTCTTTGCACTGAAGCGAGAGTCTGGTGAATCGTGGCTGAGATTCTACTTGAGTGATTAATTGTTGTAATCTGGTGAAATCTTTCACTGTATTCACACATTCAGACATAACGACTGCTAACCCTGCTGACCAGACTGATAAAGTTTTAATAATAAAATACTTTAGTTTTTATATCCAAACAGCGATATACTCACGCACAGTGTTGTATTAACTGACTGCCTACTGATTTCAGACAAAATACAGATATCTGATTTCAGACAGTACAAACGTAATTGATTTCAGGCAGTATATAAAGAACTGATTTCTAACAATTCATATATAACTGAGTTCAGCCAATATACATGTCAGTGATTCAGACAACAAACCTTTAAGTGAGTTCAGACAATTTAAAACTGATTTCAGAGAATACACATAAATGATTTTAGAAAATACAAATTAAACTGATTCAAGACTGTACATATAGATTTCAGATCATCTAGATATACTGATTTCAGACTAGATGCATATAACGGATTTAAAACTGTATATTTATAATTGAATTCAGACAACACCTATAGAACATTTTCGGACAGTATATTCCTAACGGATTTCAGAAAAGATATGTCACTCATAGTAAGATACTGAGAACATGTTATACAGTTTTACATAATAAAATCACTGATGCGAACAGTTACTGACTCACAGTGTCTACTGACCCGTATCAGGAAGGTTTATACTTTCAAAAATTGTCGCTGGTCGAATCACGACAATAAAATAAGTTTTATGTTATAATTTAGTTTATTATTCTTGTCATGTCTGACTTAGCAAGTACATCAGTCAGAAGTAATTCTAACAGCTATATTAACAATAACAGCAACCACAGCAACAACGTCAACAACAACAACGACATAATAATAATAATAATAATAATAATAATAATAATAATAATAATAATAATAATCTTTATTATAATCATAATCATAAAAGAAACAAAAAGCTGATGGTAATCATTTGTTTATTTTTATTTTTTTCTTCTCTTGCTGATATATGACATTCAGTACAATTTGTATTATATTTCTCTGAAATAATGAAACAAAAAATGTTAACGTAGAATTACAAAATTTGACAAATTAAAGGGGCTTTATCTCTGAAAGGTTTAAATCGTTAAAAATAACAATGAAAACATCGCTTAGGAATTTGTATTAGAAATAGACGTAGACAAATCAAAACACTAAAATATACGTTTTTGATAATAATAATAATAATAATAATTAATAATAATAATCATAATAATAATAATAATAACAATAACAATAATAATAACGATGAAGATGATGATGATGATGATGATGATGATGATGAAAATGTTTGTAATGATGTTAACTTTTGCTGTTGGTGAAACAAGTTCAACAATAAAAAAATAAAATAAAATAAAGTGATCTCCACTCATGTATTTAGAATTAGATTTATTACCAATAAGATATTTTTATTTTTTTATTTATTAATTTACTGTCAGTGTTTTCTCTGCAGTAATTCGATACGTTACGTTTCACCATTTGCCATTTCTTTAGCAGCATCAGCTTCAGCAGAAGATTACCAGTTATAACCGTATTAAAAAATAATAAAACCTGGCACATTTGAGAATTGTTTATACAGAAAAATCACATTTGCAATGAATTCTAGAAAGAAAAAAATAATAATAATAAAAAGAAAAAAAAATCTTATTTTTTCTTAAGTTTTATTTTTACCACAAGAAAATTAAAATAAATAAAAAAATAAATTGAATACATAGTACATAGAGAAAATCAATATAAAATAAATTACTACAAGTTACAGACAGAGAGAGAGAGAGAGAGAGAGAGAGAGAGAGAGAGAGAGAGAGAGAGAGAGAGAGAGAGAGAGAGAGAGAGAGAGAGAGAGAGAGGTTTATAACCAAGTTTTACATTTTTGATGTGTGATTAGTTTTTCTTTCTCTTTTTTCTTTAACCATTTTTTCCGTGTTAAAAGCAAATGACAAAATTATGTGACTGACGCAATAACACTTTTTTGTCAGTTATCCTGAAGTGTAAAATTATGATTTAAAGCTGCAGCTCACGCGATGCTGTATTTTGTGCACGATTAACTTTATCATAAATTACAACTACCACAACAACTACCACGTCTCAGCTGGCAAAGATCGAAAAAAAAAAAAAAAAAAAATAAATAAATAAATAAATAAATAATAAAATAAATAATAATAATAATAATAATAATAATAATAATAATAATAATGATATTATTATTATTAATAGCAATAATATATATAATTAATTAAGTAATCAACTAAACAAATGAATGATTGAATAAATAAATAAATAAACGAATAAATAAGTAAATAAAATAAATAAATAAACGAATAAATAAACGAATAAATAAATAAAAGAATAAATAAATAAATAAATAAATAAATAAATAAATAAATAAATAATAAACAAAGAAGTTATTTTTAAGAAGTTTAATTCTATGAACTGTAGACAATTAGATTTTCCCTAGTCGATTGAAAAAAATAAAATGAAAAAGAAACAAATTAACTGAAGAAATCTCTGTATTGCAATGGGTAAAACTGACATCTACATTACAGGCAATGTCACAAGGTAAAATTAGCTCATTCTAAGCAAAACTAATAAGAGAAATGAAGACGAAAAAGATGAGAAGGAACTAGAAGTCACATGTTGTCAAATTTAAATAAATATAAGATAAAACCAACAACCAATAACACTGTAATATCAAACACTGTGTTGGTGAAAATGTATACTATATATTATGAGTTATTCTTTACACAGTGTATCATGCCATCTCCATGATATCTAGTGTATTAAGAGTTGCATTGCACACTGTATGATGTCTAGTATATTATGAATTGTATTGCGCACTTTATGATTCTAGTGTATTATGAGGTGTATAAATTCCACTATTATATCTACTGTATTATGAGCTGTATTGCACACTTATGATATCTATTGTATTATGAGTTGTTGCACACTATGATATCTAGAGTATTATGAGTTGTATTGCACATTATGATGTCTAGTATGTTATGAGTTGTATTGCACCTATGATATCTGGTGTAACATGAGCTGCATTGCACACAATGAAATCTAGTGTATTATGAGTTGTATTGCACCCTTTACGATGTCTAGTTTATTATGAGTTGTATTTACACAATGTGTATTATGTTTAGTGTATTATGACTTGTTTTGCACACTCTATGATGTCTAGTTTATTATGAATTATATTGCACACTCAGTGATGTCATGTATTATAAGGAGTATTGAGCACTCTATGATTCAAATGTTTTATGAGTTGTATTGCACACTATGATGTCTAGTGTATTATGAGTTGCATTGCACACTTTATGACTCTAGGGTATTAATAGATGTATTGCACACTGTGATATCTAGTATATATTATAAGTTGTATTGCACACTTATGATTCTAGTGTATTATCAGTTGCATTGCACACTCTCTGATGTCTAGTGTATTATGAGTTATATTACACACTGTGTGTACAAAATCCATGTTGAATATCACTGTTTGAGTGTAACACTGTTTTTTCACAATCACGTACTCTAGAAAATCCTGAATCATTACCGGTCTCTCTCCTATTGCGCATGCGTATCCGGAAGAAGTCTTTGACGCTGTCTAGTATACTCTCACTGAACGCCATGTAGATCCACGGATTTGTGCAGCTGTTCAGACTCGCTAGCAGTAAAATGATTGTGTACGTAGGACCTAGAAAACAGCAAAATCGTTAATGAACAAGAGAATAATATTTGTCTGCATGTAATACCACGAGAGAGAGGAAGACAAAGCGATAGTATATATTCAGAGAGAGAGAGAGAGAGAGAGAGAGAGAGAGAGAGAGAGAGAGAGAGAGAGAGAGAGAGAGATTAATTAATGTGACTGTTCTGTAAGGACAGACTTTATTTTAGATAATTAGTTGTTGACATTCTGAGTCTGCGCACGTTTCTGTTTTAATGTTTTTAATGAGCTGTGTTCTCTGCCACCGCCGGCCAACTGCCACTAAACCTTTTATTAATTTAGACATTACTATTATTATTATTATTATCATCATTATTATTATTATTATTATTATTATTATTATTATTATTATTATTTATTTATTTATTTATTTATTTATTTATAATGTACTGAGTTTATTTCCAAATGATTATTTTTAATTCCTTTTTAAAAAGGTTTAACTTGTTAGCAAGACAAACATTTGACGTTTTTGACGTCTACATCCGATTTTTTTTTTTTTCCTTGTTTATCTGTTTGTTTCCATTTGTAATCCAGTATTGACTTTCTCTTGATACAGAACACGTACACATGGTTCTTATTTTAGTACAGAATGTAGGCTTGTGGTAATGTGCTGAGGGGGGCTGACGGAACAGCGAGGGTTTGAAGATGCACGAACTCTGCGTTATCCCCGAGCTCTAACGAGTACTGATAGTTCCACTGTGACCTTTGACCCGCTCTGTATTATTTTTATTTCGATGACAAACCGGTAATGAAATTCATCAAGATGTTTATCTTGAAATCGCGATTATCACATGAAATCAATTCAGTTTTCTATGTTTATCGGATAATGGGGACGTTCTCACTGCCGTTGTTAGCACTGCTAGGCCAGTGGTCATTCCGGCAAATGGTCAATTTATAAAATAAACAGACAGAGCGGTCACTATGGTTCATCGCAGTTTCACCAGGCGATTACTTACATCGGTTGTCTTACACTAAATCAATAACCAGTCGTAGTAATGTTAACATTTTTCAAATAACACTGTTACAGGCTTGTAAATGTGAGTAGTTTAATAAACTAATGAATAGTTGTCTGTAAACGAATTGATTTACTGTTAGATATAACCCAGTTACTGTCAGTTACATTTCAGCAAATACAGAGAAGATGATTTAAAATAAGTATAAAAACAGCACAACAGCGACATAATAATATAATGAAAATGAAAATAATTAATTTAAAAAATTAAAAAAGAAATTAATAATAATAATAATAATAATAATAATAATAATATATTTTTAAAAATAGCATTGCAAATAAAATAAATAAATGCAGCTCAGTACTTACCATAAAAAGGAGCGTTTGGATCATAAGCGGCCCACATCTGTGCGACGAAAAATGGCGACCAGCATATTAAGTAGCAGACGATAACCGTCATAGTCAGTTTGATTGTTTTAATCTTAGCTCGGGAAATTCCGTGTAGGTGTTTCCCCTGCGTCACGTTCTCCTCTGATATTCCACGCAGCAGACCTCTGCCACCTGACACTTTGGTGTGTGACGTCAGTTTCGTCACAATGTTTGGCTTGTTACATCCGGGCGCTAGCTTCTCGGCAGTTTTTCCACTTTTCCACACTGCGATGCAGATGTTGGAGTAGAGAACGACTAGCATGACGGTGGGAATGATGTACACAGAAACTGTTATCCACGTAATGTACAGCTGCAGCTTCCACAGCGGTTCAAACACCCCCCAGCAGTCGTAAATCCCCGAACCTTCTTCAATTTCCATGTACGAGAAAATCACCATCTGCGGCACGCTGAACAGAAGAGCCAGGGTCCAGGCCGCAGCCACCATTCTGTGGATCTGACCCGAGCCCCAGCTGTTTGTGGTCAGAGGGTGGCAGATGGCGAAGTAGCGGTCTATTGCGGTGGTGATGAGCACATAGGAAGACGCGAACATCGCCAGACCTTGAAAATATTTGACAAGTCTACAAAGAAAGTCGCCTCCTTTGAATCTGAACGTGATGTCCCAGGCGATCTGAGGCAGAACCTGACAGAACGCGACAAACAGGTCGGCCAGACTGAGGTGGAGGATGAGGAAATGCATCCGTGACAGCTTCTTCTTCCTGAGAAACAGGAACAGGACGACGAGCGAGTTTCCGACCACGGCGAGGACGAGGATAGTCACCTGCACAGCGATTTCAATCAGCGCCAACGATTCATTTCGTGACATCCTCTCCGTGGACGCGGAGCTGTTATTGTATAAGGCGGTAGACACGTCGTATGTACTTCCAGTGTGATTAGTGCTCGTCCCGCGAGCGTGGCCTGAGTAATATTCCATTTTAACACTAACACTTTCACTAACACTTCATTTCAACATTCACACATCAATCCTTTCTGGGCTTTATTATTATTATTATTATTATTATTATTATTATTATTATTATTATTATTATTATTATTATTATTATTTAATTCTCGTTTTAACAATACTTTAACATCGTCAAACATCACAGCAACACGAAACACAGTAAGAAGGCAGCATAATCTGATCCGATTGTGTTATAGTCTGAATTCTATTAAATCCAATCCAGAGAAAAATAGAAACATAATCCTATTATAGATTGAGGCTTTCATTATAACTGAATAATATGTAGCAAGCACGTTTAGAAATTTTGTATAGACTTTTCATTCCAAATGTTTCAAACATGTTTAGAACATTTTTATGAATTTTCATTACAAATGTATGGAGTGCAGTTACAAAATCTTTCACAGATTTTTCATTCCGATACGGGTACGTTTAGAAAATATTTCACAGACTTTTGTTTTACGAATGTATTAAGTTTAGAAATTCTTTTATAGATTTTTCATTCCAAATGTATCAGGTACATTTAGAAGATGTTTTATAGATTTTTCACACATCAAACTGTTACACAATAAGAACACGGCAGTTCGAGAAGTAAAAAAAAAAAAACCCAGCTCTATCATATATTTTCTGTTCACACGATTCCAAATGGCGAGATTGAAATGAAACAAATATCTTCCAGGAAGGAATGTGACATATTTACGACAAGCCAGACAGAAGTGACGTCCTCCAGTCAACAGTGCTTACTACGATTACTCGTTTCGTCGACAAACAGATAATTAAATATGTTCATTTTTCATCACATAACATTCTTGTATATCACTAGACGTCTCTGAAGCAGTGTTCCTAGAATTCCCTGCGATTATAAGAAACAAACACTTTTATTTCCTAGAATTCAATAATTACAGAATATAAAATAACATTAAAATATTATTCAGAACATATCTAAACAACAACAAAGTAATCTAGATGAATAGCAAAATTTATACTCAAGTCCTCGATTGCTGTCTATCAAAAAAAAACGAAAAAATTAAAAAATTAAAAATTAAAAATAAAATAATAAATAAAATAGTTTTTTAAATAAATAAATTAAGTAAGTAAAATATAAATAAATAAATAAAATAAAATAAAATAAAATAAATGTAAAAAAATGAACCATTCGTTAATTAACTACTCGAATATCTCAATTAGACACTAGTTGAATTACTAGAATATTTTTTAATTAAACTAACTACGAGGGTAACTATAATTAACACTCATTAATTTTAACACCTATAATATTAATATTCAAGTTGGAGTGAATCTACATTATTCTCTATTCTGTCGTTTGAAATTAGGTGATACTATTGTCAGATTTAATGTCAGGGTAATGCCAGACTGATGTCAGATGTGACGTAATTGTTTAAATACCTGTTCGGACTCTTGTCTCTGTGATTTCCTCCCTTGTTTATGCTGCATCTGCGCTCTTAAAATAGATAAATAAATAAATAAATAAACTCACAGAAAAACAACTAATAATAATAATAGATTGACTACTACTACTACAACAACGACAACAACTAATAATAATTATAATATTTATGTTGATGTTGATGATGAAGATTAAAATAATAATAATAAAAATAATGTATAAATAAACAAATAAATAAATTTAAATTCTGTATAGAATTAGACATACACCTAGAGACAGAGACACAAGGAATATCGCTGGTTCAGTGTTAATGTAAGAAACCACGTTTTAACGAACTATTATGTCTATAAACAATTCTTTATTACGTTCTAGTGTGAGGTTCGTGATTTTGTTTTGTCCATGGGTGATTCATTATTTTGAAATGAAGACAGGTGATCTGTTAGATTGTTGGAAAAAGATATTGTGTTGGCTGGTGCATGTGAATATATACATGTGTGTGTGTGTGTGTGCGTCTGCGTGTGTATACATGACTGTAGGGATATTTTTTCTGTTTTCTACATAATGTTTTTCTTTTTGTTTTTGTGTGTTGTTAATAAGGCAGTATCGACGGGTTTAATTAAAATGGTGTTATGTGTCGGTTATGATCTGATACGAAAGTTTTGGTAAATGGCAGGTGTAACTTGTTTAAAATCCACCTCGTGGCTATTAGTTCTAATGTCAACGTCTTCTAATTGAGACGTGAACAATGGCTGCGACAAAACCCGAAACACGGCGTTAATTAAGAAAATATCCTTTTCCCTGCGTAGGTTTTTGTACAGTTGCTGAGACAGACGTCAAGAACATCTTTCTTGTAAACAGACAGTATTTAGTTATGAACACTTCAAAAATACTGTTTTCGAAATCAGAGATAAACAGTTGTTTGTATCTGGTCTGATTTGGCTAATTACATTTAATACTTTAATTATCACCGCAGATTTCTTCAGTGTCAGAACAAAAAGAGGAAAAGGAAAGAAATAATAATAATAATAATAATAATAGTAGCAATAGTAGTGGTAGTAGCAGTAATAGTAGTAGTAGTAGTAGTAGTAGTAGCTGTAGTAATTGCAGTAGCAGTGCTAGTAGTAATAGTAATGATATAAATAAAAAGACACAAAACATTTTTACTAATTTAACAGATAAAATGCCGAACAAATTTAAATGATCATTTATAACAGAAATTTAATTAACAGTTTACAAAAGTAATTCAGAAAATAATTTACAACAGAAATTTTAATAATAAACTGGGAGAGAAATGTGAAGATAAATGACTAGAGAAATTTAACTGAGTGGTAATTTACTGAATGAAAATACTGAATGAAAACGTACAATAAAAAAACAATATAAAATAAATAAATAAAATATTATTATTATTATTATTATTATTATTATTATTATTATTATTATTATTATTATTATTATGAACAAGAAGAAGAAGAAGAAGAAGAGAAGAAGAAAAAAAGAAAGAAGATGGAGTAGAACGAAAGAAAGAAAGAAAATCCCATTTTAAAGCAAACAGTTTAAAACAGATTTTAAAAAGTATATGTACAAAGTCTTTATAAAGTCCTTGTGTAATTTTACATTTTTGTAACTTCTAATCTATGCATGACCGAATTGACCTGTAAAAAGGACGAGAGAAAATAATATTTGGATTTATAAATATATAATTTTACAGTTGAGAATCTTAATTTTCAAAATGACCGCTGTCACTGTGGTATAACTGAGAATCGGCTACAAAATATATTTCTATAACTTCGGAATTGTGTCACGATTTGTATCCATAGTTTATACATCTTTAAAGCGAAAAGAGAAACACAGTGAAAGTATTAAGTATTACATGTAACGTGCAGTATATTTTAAGTATTACACTAATGTACAGTAAATATACATTATATTTAAATGTTTTACAAATAACATACCATACCTCTGAAGTTCTATAGTTTACATACATCTTAACTGTTACATGTACTATAGATCTAAATGTAATATACTATACATGTAAATGTGGTACATGCACTATACAATATATCTAAATGTGTTACAAATAATACACAATACCTCTAAAATGTAACACTTTATGTACAATACACCTTAATTGTTACATGCAATACACAATATATTTGAATTGTAACACGTAAAATATCTAATTTACAATACATTTATATACAATACAGTTAGTATACAATATGTCTAAAGATTATAGCTTATATACAATACCTATAAAGCATCACAAGTAAGATACAATATATCTGTGTTACATGTAATATTTAAGATATCTGTTACATTTAATATTGATATATTATAATATTAATATATCTATGTTACATGTAATATACAATACATCTAAATATTGCAGTAATATACAATGTCTAAAGAATTAAATTTAAAACAATAGATCTAGTTTTATAAATAAAATAAAGTGCAGCTAAACTGTTACATAAACAGGTAAAATAGTCACGCTGAAAATTATAAATAATGACAGGTAAAAAATATCAACATTTACACCTCAGTACGTTAATTAATTACGAAACCAGTGTTTTCATCAAACATTACTAATAATAACCTCAACTTCAGTCACACTATTAAATCATCATCTAAATTTTGCTTGTTTCAATTTATAAATATACTGAATGATTCAAAACGTTAAACTGATTTATTCATATGTCAGATATGTATAAATGATTCTCAGAAAATTATTTTTTAAATTTCACTTACCTTGTTTTTGTTTTTTTTAACCCTTGCTCTTATTCCATATGTATGATAGCTATATAAAAACTCTGTTATGTCATAAAAAACACGATGTATAATAACTATGCGAAAACTCCACTAACTGACACGAAACACGATGTACGATAACTATGTGAAAACTGCAATAAGTCACTAGGTGAAATCACGATCACGACCTCAGTATTTGTAAAACTTTCTAAACGACACACACAAACAGTATTGTCGCTGAATTTCTTAGAATGCATGAAGTTTTTTTCTTCTCCTTTCACGTCATCATCTTCGTGTTAATGTTCCATGGAGACCATTATCTGGTTTTCATGCTCACGTCAGCTGGCGGTCTGTGTCGGTTTCTATTGGATACTTAACTGACATTCATTTCATTTCAATTACATCCAGTATTGACAGGGGGAACTCGTATGCTGTAGAGTGGTGCCTCTATTTACATTTTTGGATGAAATAAAGCATTTCATTTATTTAAAAGTTTATAATACTATTAACTTCCTATTTTCTATTGTTTTCTTTTTCTTTTTCATATTTTCTTTCTTTTCTTTCCTTTATTTATTTTATATCATTTCATTTCATTTTATTTCATTTCATTTCATTTCATTTTATTTTATTTTATTTTATTTCATTTCATTTTGTTTTATTTTATTCCATTTTATTTTATTTCATTTCATTTCATTTTATTTTACTTATTTACATATGGATTATTTTCTTCTCACACACGTATGAAAACAAAACTAAATGTTGACCAATTTGATTAAATATTTTAACCTTAGTTAAAGAAAAAAATCTAAAAATAAAACTACAAATTAATATTCATATTTATATACACATATATATATATACTCACAATTTATATTTAAAACTAATTATTAATGTCATTAAATTACTACTAATTTATAAATGAGTGAAATATAATTAAATGGTCCGAAACAAATAAAATGATTTATTATTACAAAATTTTCAGATAGCCAAGAACATGTACAGATATCTGTATTTCTTAACAACACGCTACTAAGATATTAAAGAAAACGCCGAAACAGTTCTTTGTGAGAGTGATCAAGAAAACAAATAACGCATGTCAAGTTTATGACACGTGATTTCTAAACACAGAAGTGCTCTAATTAACCTCACACGCATAAATCCACATGACCAGTCCATGCCGGTCTAAGAAAATACACATCATCGAGACAACGTCAATGCTGATGTCTAAGAAAAGTACTGAATAGACACAAAAGTTTCATTAGTGTAAGAGATATCTTCAAAACCAGCCACTTCTGTACTGGCGTTGGCGACGTTACTTCTACCACAGAAACCATTAACAGCTTTAGTACACCTATAACACTAGTACTGCTTGAGTGATCACGTGATCTGCTTGTACAGATACAGTTATTTGTGACAACAGGAAGCAGGTTGTAACTCAGTTGTTACAGTTAATTGTAACTTACAGAAAGAAGATTGTAAATCCGTTGTTACATTTGTAACAAATAGTGTGCAATCTGTTACTATGTTGTTATATTTGCCTGTATTAAAAAGTACGCAATCAGTTACTCTGTAGTTACATTTGTCTGTATTAAAAAGTACGCAGTCTGTTACTTTGTTGTTACATTTGTCTGTATTAAAAAGTACGCAGTCTGTTACTCTGTTGTTACATTTGCCTGTATTAAAAAGTACGCAGTCTGTTACTCTGTTGTTACATTTGCCTGTATTAAAAAGTACGCAGTCTGTTACTCTGTTGTTACATTTGCCTGTATTAAAAAGTACGCAGTCTGTTACTCTGTTGTTACATTTGTGTATTAAAAAGTACGCAGTCTGTTACTCTGTTGTTACATTTGTCTGTATTAAAAAGTACGCAGTCTGTGTTGTTATTTGTCTGTTGTTACGCAGTCACTCTGTTTTACATTTGTCTGTATTAAAAAGTACGCAGTCTGTTACTCTGTTGTTACATTTGCCTGTATTAAAAAGTACGCAGTCTGTTACTCTGTTGTTACATTTGCCTGTATTAAAAAGTACGCAGTCTGTTACTCTGTTGTTACTTCTGTTGTTACATTTGTCTGTATTAAAAAGTACGCAGTCTGTTACTCTGTTGTTACATTTGCCTGTATTAAAAAGTACGCAGGCTGTTATAATCTGTTGTTACATTTGCTTGTAATAAAAGTACGCAGTCTGTTATAATCTGTTGTTACATTTGCTTGTAATAAAAAGTAGGCAGTCTGTTACTCTTTTGTTACATTTGCCTGTATTAAAAAGTACGCAGTGTTACACTGCCGTTACATTTGCTTGTAATAAAAAGTACGCAGTCTGTTACTCTGTTGTTACATTTGACTGTATCAAACAGGACGCACTTTGTTACTCTCTTATTAATTTGATTATAACACGAGGAAATTACTTATTCTGAAGTGCTAAAGGTAAAGTGATTATTCCCGTTCCAACCAGTGCGCCACGCATTTTAATGTTTTTATAAACACATTTTATTTATAGGAGAAAATAGCCATTAACGCAGTTACTATCTCTACTCAAATAATGACGAGGTGTTTATTTTAACATTAACTGATTTGTTTACATCAGATCATGAAAAGATATGTCTAACAGCAAAGCCAGTGATGAAGTGTAGAGCTGAACGTAATTATCTACAGTGTGACATAGATCTAGAGTTTTACATTGTTGATGCGTGCTACGTTACATGCATGGTACCTTTACAGTGTAACAAATTACCCGTTTGTCTGAATATGGACAAAGTTTGTCGCTGTTGACTGAAAAAATGTAACTGCATAGCAGGTTACTTTGATTTTTTTTTTCTTTATTCTACTTTTTTCACTTTCTTTCTTTCTCTCCCACCTCTCTCTTTCTCCCTATCAGTTTATCTGTCTGTCTATCTGTCCGTATGTCTATCTACCTTCCTATCTATCTGTCCATCTCTCTTTCTCTTTCTCTCTCTGTTCATCTCTCCTTCTTTCCCTCTATATATCTTTCTGTCCGTCTTTCTCTTTTTCTCTTACTTTTTATCTATCTCTCTATGTCGTCACTCTCTCGCATACATCAGCAGACTGCAATATACTGAAGATATTCTGATCGCGTTTTCATGTGTTGACGGTGAATACAAATTACATGAGATTATCACCGTGTTTGGGGATCACGGGTTAACGACGTTGCAATCTGATAATTACTAAACACGTTAACCCTTGTTGTCGTAAATCTTTGATCATGATTAAATAAAGAGGATTAATGGGTGTGTAATTCATCTCTGAACATAAATATTCATCACTTAGATTATTTAAACTGACGGTACAGGGCTCCCTAAGTTGACTGCTAGACTAAAAGTATACACAAATTACACAAACAAACATACAAACAAACATATTCATATAAATATACACGTACAGACAGACAGAGAGATAGCCAGACTTTCATACATACATATAAATATATATATACACACACACACCACACACACACAAACGAAAAATACATACATACAAAATATATATATATATATATACATAATTTATAGTGTGTTAAAATAAAATTAAAAGTTTAATAAATAAATAAATAAATAAATAAATTTATAAGTATTTAAATGTATTTAAAATCTTTACGCTAAAATATAAAATTAATGAGTAGTTAACCTATGACGTCACTATGGAATAATTATTTCGTCAGCAGACGTAAGAATATCTTGGCTAACTTCAGTTTCCATTGTCGTTTTATTCAAAACCGTGTGTGAAATCTACGAACAAATAATGTACAAGGTAAAGAATATTTATGTATTTATCAGTTACGTACTCCTTACAGCAGAATGTACCACGATATGAAGAAAATCGCTGCTAACAATTGTCAACTGTACAGGTCTTAAGAATATTCTTTTCTAATTTACTTGCATTTCCATATTATTTTATTAAGTCATTTCAACTTTGTACATGCATATAGAATGCTAGGATAAATAAATAAATAAATAAATAAATAAATAAATAAATAACGATATTATGGATATCAGCGATACATTGTTGATAATATAAGATAGTCATTGATAGTGTTTAAATCATTGACAGATACCAGTCACAGTTGCTGTGTTTACACAAAAATAGTTTGTGTTAGGTCTGACTTACATTAAACAGATTATTTAAGTAAATATGGTACTGGATATTTTGAAAGAAATTAAAAGAATAATAATAATAACAACAGCAAATGATGATGATGATGATGATGATGATTATAAACAATACTGATACTGATATATTGATAAAACGGTACTTAGTATAGTCTTTAGTTGTAGAGGTGTTTGCATCACCCCTCTGTCTCCCTCTATCTATCCTTCTATATATTTATTTTTAAATATGTTCATTATTTTTGTTTCTTTTCATTTATTATTATTATTTGTTTTTCCAGGCTATATATCAATGGAATATCGTGAATGTTTTGTCCATCTTTTCACTCTGTGGTTTGTATAACTGTAGTAGTAGTAATAATAAAAGCATTAATATGTGCCATTGATTGTGGATGAAACAAATAAACTTTATATAATTTTAATACGAATCGCGGGTTTTTTGTTGTTTTTTTCCCTCAGTCTTTGTTGAACTATTGCTTCGACAGGCTTAATTTTTTTTTTTTTTTTTTTTTTTTTTCCTTGTTTCGTCTACTCAGAATTTAGTATAATGACCGATGATCATGATGTTGATACTAATATTATTTATAATATGAACGATGTCAACTACAAAACTTATTACGTATATACTGATGTTGATGTTCTCAGAGGGTTAAACCAGTTTTAATCAGTGCAATAGGCCACTGTTATTCACTGTGGATTGGATTGATTTTAAACTGTATCACAGGCTTAATTCAATCTTACACACTCATATATACCAATCAGTCACACTATTACATACACAAGATCCATCTCTAAATGCTAAGCAATTCAAAGAGAGTCACTTTGTTATTTATATAGTCAAAGATTAGATGTGCATCGGTGTTTGTGAAAAAAATGTATAAACATATCATTACTTTATTTATCAACATTTTAGTTCATATCATAATATATAAATTAATACGCTGAATCCCCTTGAATTTTGTTAGCAGACAGGTGTACAATTAATATAGAGATATTAATATATTTCAGCAAGAGGACAGTGGTCAAGTTGGATTAGTGACCGCTGGGAACATTGTTCTGTAACCTGCGGTGGAATGGGCAAACAAGTAATGACATACAAACGACACTGCAGAACTGAAAAATGTGTTGGTGCAAATAAGAAAAGTGTTTATGAGATTTGCGACACAGAAACTGTGTGTAAAGGTATTCACCAAAAAAATCTCTCTCTCTCTCTCTCTCTCTCTCTCTCTCTCTCTCTCTCTCTCTCTCTCTCTCTCTCTCTCTCTCTCTCTCTCTCTCTCTCTCTCTCTCTCTCTTTCTCAGTATATGTCTTTCTCTCTCTTTCTCTCTCTGTATACACGAATGCACAAACACACACACACACACACACACACACACACATATTCACTAAATTATTTTAAAATATCCACTTAATGTTAATATGATGACTTTTGCGTAAAATACTTGTTTGGCCGATAACGTACTGATATACTTTTATCTAAATTACTTGCATTCTTTGAACATGTTCACTCGCCTTCATGTGAAATAAATAGCCACAATGACACAGAATTAACGAAAGTTTATTTAAAACGTTTCCATTTACTCGAAGTGTATCTGGTTAAATCTTCAGATCCTCCTCTTCCCAGGACCTGCGCGGATCTCAAGAAGCAGGATGGAGTGCAGGCTGATGGAGAGTACTTTCTCTTTCCTGTTTCCTTCGTAGGCTTGTCTATAAAGGTGTACTGTCACAATATGACCGGCGACCCAAAGGAGTATATTTCATTTAGTGGGGCGTCATACAATGGCGTCCATTATCCTGACACAAGTAACCTGAATTGCAGCGGGAAGGAGAAAAAAGCTCCAGCTAATGCAAAAACTGGCTTTGTGCGCTTTTTTAAAATTGGTATTGATATCAAAGTAAGCAGATTATAATTAAGTCTTCTTTACAAAATACGCATATGCTTATCTTGGTTAAGACATTGATAATGAACAGATATATATATATATATATCTGTTCACTCCAATTGTCTAAAAATATACACACACACACATATCTATATATATGTGTGTGTGTGTGTGTATATTTTTAGACAATGGTAGTGAACAGATAGATGTGTATAACTTTAGACAGTGGTAGTAAATATATATGTGTGTATATATATATGTATGTATGTATGTGTATGTGTATGTGTATGTATGTATATAATTTTAGACGATGGTAGTGAACAGATATGATTTTACCTTTGTGTCGGATCATGCACATCTAATTCCCTATGGTCGTGCTATGGACTGCTATAATGACAGCATCGAAGGTGTACCATTTACTTGTGATCTCAAAGGTTCTGCCATGATCAATTTTGTAGAAACAAAACTCACGTTGGATCCTGCTGTATGTATACAATCTAATTAACAATGTTTGTTTCTCCACTTATTTGGTCTCTTTTATCCGTGTTGCTGACTAGCGCATACGTTGTTTCTGAACCACACAGAAAATGTCTTCTTTCACTGACTGGAAGATTTTATTGACTCGCTGGTGGGTACTGCCAAGTCTGATCTAGTTCTTGATTGTTCTAGTTCTTGGTTCAGTATGCAGATATCTGGTGATTGCTTAAAATAAATTCAGTAGAAAATTAAATACGTATCATTTTTAATATTTCTTTACTCTTTCTGCATATAAATATGTTTGTATGCATGTATTTATATATATCACACATACACTGACAGAAAGATAGATAGATATTGATGTAAATATTAAATTACCAAAAAGTTACTATTGTATTTCATACTTAAACAATAATTAAATATCTCACAAGCTGGCGTCATAGACAAAAACACGCAAGAGTGTAAAAGACTGCCGACTGACCAAATTTTATTTTATATATTTATTATTAATAAATTAATTTATGTATTAGATAACTTCTTAAATATATTTATATTTTGTTTTTTCTGTACCCAAATTGATGAAAATTTGAATAAAAAAGGTTTTATTTCAAGACGAAGAGAGGTTTGTCAGCTCGTTGTCGTTTTCTTTGGAGCTCACTTTCCTTTCATAGTAAACAAATCAGTCGATGACACAAACAAGAGGCGATCGATGATTCAACCATTCAGAACGTAGAGCGATTTGTTAATGGTGCAAATCGAACTCTGCTGCATAGCATACACACACACACACACAGAGAGAGAGAGAGAGAGAGAGAGAGAGAGAGAGAGAGAGAGAGAGAGAGAGAGAGAGAGAGAGAGAGAGAGAGAGAGAGAGAGAGAGAGAGAGAGAGAGAGAGAGAGAGATGTTTATTAACAAGCACTTTTATGTACTATTTTAATTTAGATAAAATGGGTTGTCAAAGGTAACAAAACGGTTTTGGGATCACACACTATCAGTTACAGAGGTCAAGTTCATTCGATCAGATGTGGAGGTTACTGTGGTTACTGTGATCCTGATCGTCCTCTCAAACTGATATTTTTTACAGGTGATTTTTTGTTTTCTTTTCTTCTAACTGCATTATTTTACATCTTACATATTTTCTGCATAGGTATTTCATTATTCTTTTTAGTTTCTTTAAAGAAAAAATGATAAACATATATATATATATTATCACGACCTGGCATATTTTAACATCAAGCAATATAACATATTTATAAGTTATCAATCTCTGACACTTTCTTCTTAAACATTCTTAACTGTACTATTGCTATTATATATTTATCTCTGTGTGTATGTATGCGTGTACGGGTGAAACTATTTGAGTTACAGCTATCAAATCTGTAAATCTAAAATAACAATATCTGTCTTTTCGTAATAGTAAAACACGTACATTGTGTAATATTAACTAGTTTACAGGAAACATAATTTAAATTATATTTATTTTCATAATACTCATTAAATTATATTAATATTTGCTTAGCAAACGTTAAAGAGAATACAGAGGTTATATTTCAGGATCTAGATATTACTCAGACTTTTAAATACTTATATTTTTACAAAAGCTAACGAGAATACTGTGGTTATATTTCAGGATCCAGATATTACTCAAACTGTACTCACATTAAACAGGTGGACTGGACTTACATAGATAAACACTATATTCTCTTCCCAGAAGCTGCTCAATTTCTAGAATTTTCTGTATTCTGTTACAATATGTCAGGTTCGCCACGTGAATATTTCACATTCTTTCACTACAATGGAGGGCAATATCCAAACGAAAGTATATTTGACTGCTCTGGTAAAAATACCACTGCTCCAGCTGTTAGCCCCAAACCAGGAAAAATTGTCTTCAACAAAGTCCGCATAGATGTCCGCGTAAGTATTAATACGAGTATAAATAAAACTAAGGATTTAATACTAAGTTATATTAATAATACAAGTAAGTAGTTCATCACTATTACAATAACACTGTACTATTAGTATATCACTGTTAAAATAACAGTGTAACTACAAACTTATAACTGTTATAACTAATAACTCTTACAATAACCCTGAAATACTAGTTTATCACTGTTACAATAACACTGAAACTACTAATTTAATCACTGTTACAGTAACACTGTAACTATTCGTTCATCACTGTTGCAACATTGTAACTACTAGTTTATCACTGTTACAGTAACACTGAAACTACTATTCTGTCACTGTTAGAACAACACTGTAACCACTAGTTTATCACTGTTAAATAACACTGAAATTCCTATTCTGTCATTGTTACAACAACACTGTAACCACTGGTTTATCACTGTTTAACAGTACTATTCTGTCACTTTAACTAACCACTAATTTATAACTGTTACAGTAATACTGTAACTACTAGTTTATCACTGTTACAACACAGATTAATTACGTTTCAGACAATGGAAATTATGTCTGATGATTACACATTTGCTGAGGTAGAAGGAAATCCTATCCCGTATGGATATGCTGGTGACTGCTTTGTGATTCACGGCAAAACAGAGAGTTCGTGTGGTGCTAGGGGAATTTTTGTTATGGATACAAGACAAACACAAATGATTATTGACCCTGACGTATGTAAACACACACACACACACACACACACACACACACACACACACACACACAGACACACACGTGCGACTATATATAAAATAATTAAACCATCAAGAAAAAGCTAAAATATCATTAATTACACAAACACAAACCTACACCATATACACAAGCAAATTAAACAAATAAATAAAATAAAATAAAATAAAATAAAATGAAATAATATAAAACAAACAAAAATTCACAGCTGAGAAACTCTGAACAATATTAGACATTTTTTATGTGAAACTGTTAAAATAAAAATAGAAATATGTTAAGTTCTAATATATTCAGGGTTTCTAGGATGCTGATGCTATTCCTTTTCTCATATGTGTTAGTGATCTTAACTAACAGCAAAATGGGATAGATATATATCCTTCTCCACTCGGTTTTGTCACGGTATTTCTGCCAATACACACAAATACAACAGTAAATGTAAATATGAGGTATACAAGGTATTTTTAAGATGTTTGGTTCATTCAACAAAGTGCTAAAACTATGGCACTAATTGTTTTTAAGGCATGGTGGAAAGCGACAGGCTACAAGGCAATACTGGCCAGATACAAAGTGATTCACGACGGTGAAGTGAGGATTTTAAGATGTGGCGGTTACTGTGGTATGTGCGTGCCTCTGCGCCCCATCAGGTTAATTCATAAGTCACGTAAGTATAATGGCAAAGCCAAGTATCTGTAACAATAAACTAATGTATAAGTATAGCAGTAAACTAATGTACAAGTCATGTATCTGTAACAATAAACTAATGTATAAGTATAGCAGTAACTAATGTACAAGTCATGTATCTGTAACAATAAACTAATGTATAAGTATAGCAGTAAACTAATGTACAAGTCATGTATCTGTAACAATAAACTAATGTATAAGTATAGCAGTAATGTAATGTACAAGCCATGTATCTGTAACAGTAAACTAATATATAAGTATAGCAGTAATGTAATGTACAAGCCATGTATCTGGAACAGTAAATTAATATATAAGTACAGCATTAATGTACTGTACAAGCTATGTATCTGTAACAATAAACTAATGTATAAGTATAGCAGTAACTAATGTACAAGCCATGTATCTGTAACAGTAAACTAAAGTACAAGCCATATATCTATAACAGTAAACTAATGCATAAGTAGAGCAGTAATGTATTATACAAGCCAAGTACAAGCTAATATACAAGTGATGCATCTGTAACAGTAAACCAATGTATAAGTATCGCACTAAAGTACAAGTGATGTATCTGTAACAGTAAACTGAAGCACAAGTAGAGCAGTAAACTAACGTACAAGTCATGTATCTGTAACAGTAAACTAATGTATAAGTAGAGCAGTAAACTAAAGCACATGCCATGTATCTGTAACAGTAAACTAATATATAAGTATAGCAGTAACTAATGTACTAGCCATGTATCTGTATCAGTAAACTAATATACAAGTGATGCATCTGTAACAATAAACTAATGTATAAGTATAGCATTAATGTAATGTACAAGCCATGTATCTGTAACAGTAAACTAATATATAAGTATAGCATTAATGTAATGTACAAGCCATGTATCTGTAACAGTAAACTAATATATAAGTATAGCAGTAACTAATGTACAAGCCATGTATCTGTAACAATAAACTAATGTATAAGTATAGCATTAATGTAATGTACAAGCCATGTATCTGTAACAATAAACTAATGTATAAGTATAGCATTAATGTAATGTACAAGCCATGTATCTGTAACAATAAACTAATGTATAAGTATAGCAGTAAACTAATGTACAAGTCATGTATCTGTAACAATAAACTAATGTATAAGTATAGCAGTAAACTAATGTACAAGTCATGTATCTGTAACAATAAACTAATGTATAAGTATAGCAGTAAACTAATGTACAAGTCATATATCTGTAACAATAAACTAATGTATAAGTATAGCAGTAATGTAATGTACAAGCCATGTATCTGTAACAGTAAACTAATATATAAGTATAGCAGTAATGTAATGTACAAGCCATGTATCTGGAACAGTAAATTAATATATAAGTACAGCATTAATGTAATGTACAAGCCATGTATCTGTAACAATAAACTAATGTATAAGTATAGCAGTAACTAATGTACAAGCCATGTATCTGTAACAGTAAACTAAAGTACAAGCCATATATCTATAACAGTAAACTAATGCATAAGTAGAGCAGTAATGTATTATACAAGCCAAGTACAAGCTAATATACAAGTGATGCATCTGTAACAGTAAACCAATGTATAAGTATCGCACTAAAGTACAAGTGATGTATCTGTAACAGTAAACTGAAGCACAAGTAGAGCAGTAAACTAACGTACAAGTCATGTATCTGTAACAGTAAACTAATGTATAAGTAGAGCAGTAAACTAAAGCACATGCCATATATCTGTAACAGTAAACTAATGTATAAGTACAGCAGTACACTAATGTACAAGTCACGTAATTTTAAATATAAACTAGTGTACAAATCATGTAAATGTAATGTACAAGTATTTAAATGTTATGTACGCCACGTAACCTGACAAAAAATCACGTACATGTAATGATAACCCAAAGTACAAGTTATCTAGGTGTAATAATAAACAAACATAAAAGTCACGTTTGTATAATAATGAAGTCATGTACAAGTCACGTAATTTTAAAAATAAACTGATTTGTCACAGAACTGTACTGAAGTGTAATGTACATCACGTAAGTGTAATATGGCAAATGTGCAAATGCCGTAGGTGTAATAATAAACCAATGTCCAAATCACTTAAGCAAACTAAAGTACATGTCACGTAAGTGTAATGATAAACTAATGTGTTTTTTTCATAAATATTAATTTAATGTTTCCGAGTTATGGTTTTATAATGTATTTTTAATAATGTGTTTATAGTGTTTAATATAGTGTTTCAAAGTTGTGTTTTTATAATAATGTTTAATGTAATGTTTCGGTATGTAAATATAATGTATATTTATTTCATAAAATATATTTAATATAGTGTTTCATGGTTGTTTTTCTATTTTTTATTAATAATGTTTAATGTAATTTTTCAGAGTTGAATCCTTACAATATATTTTTAATGTAGTTATTTCATAATGTGTATTAAACATTGCTTTAGAGTTGTGTTTTATAATAATGTTTAATGTAATGTTTCAGTGTGTGTTATTACAATGTATATTTAATATAGTTATTTTATAATATATATTTGTTATGGTGTTTCAAAGTAGTGTTGTTTTCTAATGTATAATGTTTCAGTGTTTGTTATTATAATATATATTTAATGTAATAATTTTCTAATGTATATTTAATATAATGTTCCAGAGTTGTGTTTTACTGTAATGCTTGCAATGTGTCTAACACAGTGTTTCAGGGCTGGTCTCCTTGGATTAGAGTGTCGGCGCGGTTGTGTTCGTCCACGTGTGGTAATGGGACTATGCAAGCATTTTATAAACGCACGTGTAAAAAGGATCATCAATACAAGTGTGTGGGAAATGTCGTAAAGAAAAGTGATGTTGTTTTCTGCTATTCAGGGTACCCTTGTAAAAGTAATAATAATAATAATAATAATAATAACAACAACAACAACAACAACAACAATAATAAACATAATAATGATAGTTTTAAATACAATAATAATAATAATAATAATAATAATAATAATCACAATAATAACAACAAAAACAACAATAATAATGCTAATGATAATGATGACGACTATGATGGCGATAATGATGATGAGAACGATGACGATGATAAACAGTAGTATCATACACAACATTGACATACTTGCATTATTCAGTTTTGTGTTGATGGACTGATTCTGTGTGATTCTGTTATTACATGAGAGAAATGTAAACTGTTGTATTTCAGTCGATGGAGGTTGGGGTGAGTGGGGTGCCGCACACAACACGTCCTGCAGTGTTAGCTGTGGCTCGGGAGTCCTTGTTACGTCTTACACTCGACTCTGTGACGATCCAAAACCTCTCTATGGAGGACGACTATGTCCTGGCCCACACGTGAGAAAGATCTCACAGATGTGTAGCACGAACATTACTTGTCCAAGTATTTATATTTTAAATTTGTATTAAGCTTTTATGTTGATATATTGCTACTTCAGTGCTTCCTGTATAAATTGTTATTATTCTTTTTCTGTAAATGTAGATGAAAAGAAACGTGTACCTCACTGAGAAAAATGAATATCATGTTGTGAACAGAGATACAGCTCTCTCTCTCTCTCTCTCTCTCTCTCTCTCTCTCTCTCTCTCTCTCTCTCTCTCTCTCTCTCTCTCTCTCTCTCTCTCTCTCTCTCTCTCTCTCTCTCTCTCTCTCTCTCCACACAAATAGATACACGCTCGACTATGTACAAAAATATAACAATTAAACCATCAAGCTGAAGCCAACGTGTCACTAATTATAATTTGTAGTTGATGGGGTCTGGAGCTCTTGGGCAGCATATAATATATCAAAGTGCGCCAGTTCGTGTGGAATGGGCAAATATGCGTTATTCTACTACAGATCATGTGATAACCCCAACCCTCAGTACGCAGGCAAACCATGTGTAGGACGGCAAAATAAAATCAGCTTCAAGAAATGCAACACTAACATCTCCTGTGCAAAAAGTATTTATTATTATTACTACTATTACTACTACTACTATACTACTATTTATATTACTACTTCAGCTACTGCTAATACTACAACTACTGCTACTACTATTATTACTACTATCCCTCCTACTATTACTACTACTAACACCACTACTACTACCACCACTACTGTTATTACTACTACCACTACTACTACTACTACTTGATACCTACATTTATTCCCCATATACCGTAACTGTTGTACAACTAATGTGACATATGACTGTAGCGGTAATGCTGACATGTCTGTTGTATAAATAACATAATGATGCGTACGGTAATGTCTGCCGCACAGCTGTTCTGTGATATAACATCTCCTATGCATTACATCAACTTAGAAAATTCTCTTATCATTTGTCATAGATGCATGTTTATTGTTGTTTTCATGTTTTTGCCGATGGTGTATGGAGTCCGTGGGTAAAGAATAAGACAGAAGAGTGTCACTGTGGCGTCACTCAAGTTCTGTACACACGAAGCTGCATCAAGCCACTGTCTCGAGTACTACAGTGTAATGGAAGAACGGAGAAAATCGAGTCCGAGAAATGTTACACGAATACTTCATGTCTGCCTGGTACATTTCTTATAACCAGCATAACTTATAACAGTCACTTTGTAACTAGTATAACACAGTCACTTTGTAACTAGCATAACACAGTCACTTTGTAACTAGCATAGCACAGCCACTTTGTAACTTGCATAACACAGTCACTTTGTAACTAGCATAATACAGTCACTTTGTAACTAGCATCACACAGTCACTTTGTAACTAGCATAACACAACCACTTTGTAACTAGCATAACACAGTCACTTTGTAACTAGCATAACACAGTCACTTTGTAACTAGGATAACACAGTCACTTTGTAACAAGGATAACACAGTCACTTTGTAACTAACATAACTTAGTACTTTGTAACTAGCATAAGACAATCACTTTGTAACTCAGTCATAAAACAGTCACTATGTAATTAACACAAAACAGTCACTATGTAAACTAACATAACAATCACTATGTAACTAACATAATCAGTGTGTAATTAGCATAACACAGATACTTTGTGTACACAGAAACTAGCGTGTTATTTTCGATATTTAATTATTTAAAGTGAGGTTATGTGTAAGACGGTTCACTGTTTCAGCTGGCGGTTTCTGGTCTACCTGGACTGAAAATGGCAGTGGTCCCTGTGACAAGTTTTGTTACCAGACTGTTTCTTTATTCAGAACGTGTCACAATCCCCCGTGTAAAGGGGAAAGCACTGTTAACAGGAGAATGAGGTGTCTTACAAAAAAATGTGGTAAGTTGATTAAAATCGAGTTTACAAGATTAACACACGGTAAACACTGACTAGATAAATACTTCAATATACACTGTACTCAGCACACATAAATTGTTTATGATAAACAAAAACACGCGATAGACAGAGATAATATGATAAATGTAAAATATGATAAACAAAAATAGGTAATAAACAAAAATATCGATGAACAAAAATACGCGATAAAGAGAAATATAAGGTAAACAGTAAAATATTATAAACAAAAATATACAATAAACAGAAATACTAATAAACATAAATACGCGACAGAGAGAAATAAAACTATATGATAATTCTAACAAAGCACATGCTTACTAAATGTAATTTGATGAAATTTGATGTTGTTATTAAGTGTAATTCCAAAAAAGTGGATGCTTGCAAAATGTAATTCATCGAAAGTTCATGCCTACTGAGTAATTCTACCAAAGTGTATGCTTACTAAATATAATTCTACGAAAGGGTATGCTTACAAAATGAGATTCTACGAAAGGGTATGCTTACACAATGTGATTTCACGAAAGGGTATACTTATTAAGTGGTATTCTACGAGAAGACATGATTTTTCTAAGTATTTAGATGTATGACCTCAAAAGCCTAACGACAGTTTTTATATCGGGTCTGTTTTATTCTTTCTTTTTGACAGTATTTGCTCTTCATATGAAGGCAAAAGAAAAAGGTAACAACTTACTGATTATTATGCTTATCATTTGTTCGATCTTCCTTGTGGGAATAGCTATCTATATGTATATGTGGTAAGTGATTTTTTATCTATCAGCCAAGCTCATATTAAACAAGAGTGAGAGCCAGTAATTTAGATATCTGTATCATACTAAACATCAATTGTAGCAATGTAGAAGAAACAAAAGCAACAAAAAAAACCATCTATAATAATAAGAAGAAGAAGAAGAAGAAGAATAAAAAAAAATTAATAATTAAAATTGACGTTTGTAAATAAGCTGATTTCAACTTGTTTAGCTGGTTATATGATATCAGAACATGTAACAAAATTACGTTGTATGTCGATTACATAAATAACTAGCTTTTAAAACACAAGATACAAATGTTTATCTGTGTCCAGAAGTATATCTAGTTGAACTATTCAGATTAATCATTATGAGTTATTAGTATTATTATTATTACTGTTAGTTGTTATAGTAGTAGTAGTAGTAGTAGTATTGTGGTTGTTGTAGTTGCTGTTTTTATTATTATGATTATTACTATTATTATTATTAATAATTTTGCAATGAAACAAGAGCAATTGGCTGCATAATAAGCAAAGTTTTCGTATTAAGTGAAAGAAATGTATTGTCAAGTATTTATTCAAATGTTTTTAGTTAAAAAAATCATCAGTTTATTAACAAACTGTTGTTTTCTGTTAAACACTATGATATTATCTTTCAGTACGTTCAAATAACTAACAGCTTATCACAGTTACATGTTCTGCTTATCTAAAAATGTGTGCATGAAACGACAACATCCTTACTGACAACAATACAACGTAGTAAAATACTGTAAAAACTCATGTTGACTGTTACTTGCGTATTACAGGTCACAGAAACCTACTAAAATTGAAGCAAGATCAGTGTAAAGTAGGCAACCAAAAACACACACACAGCTCACTAACGTAAGTAGTGAATCGTTCTATCAGTTTTTTCTGTAACCTTTTTCACCAACATAATTAGTAAACAGTTAAGTCAACTTTTACACTAAAGTAAGTAGTAAACAGTTCAGTCAGTTTTTACATAAACGAAAGTAGTAAACAGTTCTGTCAACACACATACAGAGAGAGAAAGAAAGAAAGAGAGAGAGAGAGAGAGAGAGAGAGAGAGAGAGAGAGAGAGAGAGAGAGAGAGAGAGAGAGAGAGAGAGAGAGAGAGAGAGAGAGAGAGAGAGAGAGAGAGAGAGAGAGAGAGAGAGAGAGAGAGAGAGAGAGAGAGAGAGAGAGAGAGACGGATGGACAGAGAGAGAGAAAGACTGACGGACGGATGGACAGAGAGAGAGAGAGAGAGAGAGAGACTGACGGATGGATGGACAGAGAGAGAGACGGACGGATGGACGGACGGATGAGAGAGAGAGAGACGGACGGACGGATGGAGAGAGAGAGAGACTGACGGACGGATGGACAGAGAGAGAGAGAGAGAGAGAGAGAGAGAGACGGACGGACGGATGGAGAGAGACGGATGGAGAGAGAGAGACTGACGGACGGACGGATGGACAGAGAGAGAGAGAGAGAGAGAGAGACGGACGGAGAGGAGAGAGAGAGAGAGAGGAGAGAGAGTGACGGACGGACGGATGGACAGAGAGAGAGAGAGAGAGAGAGAGAGAGAGAGAGAGAGAGAGAGAGAGAGAGAGAGAGAGAGAGAGAGAGAGAGAGAGAGAGACGGACGGATGGAGAGAGAGAGAGACGGACGGACGGACAGAGAGAGAGAGAGAGAGAGAGAGAGAGAGAGAGAGAGAGAGAGAGAGAGAGAGAGAGAGAGAGAGAGAGAGAGAGAGAGAGAGAGAGAGAGAGAGAGAGAGAGAGAGAGAGAGAGAGAGAGAGAGAGAGAGAGAGAGAGAGAGAGAGAGAGAGAGAGAGAGAGAGAACCGACTGGAGAGAGGATGGACAGAGAGAGAGAAAGACTGACGGACGGATGGATGGACAGAGAGAGAGAAAGACTGACGGACGGATGGACAGAGAGAGAGAAAGACTGACGGACGGATGGACAGAGAGAATGAAAGACTGACGGACGGATGGAGAGAGAGAGAGAGAGAGACTGACCGACGGATGGACGGAGAGAGAGAGAGAGATACGGACGGACGGATGGACAGAGAGAGAGAGAGAGAGAGAGAGAGAGAGAGAGAGAGAGAGAGAGAGAGAGAGAGAGAGAGAGAGAGAGAGAGAGAGAGAGAATGTAACTTGGTATTATCTTATTTTAACAGGAACCTAACTGTGGAGGATCTACAGGGCACAAATAGTGGAATAGTGGAAATCGGTTTATTGTGTTGTACTTCACTTTAAAAAATTTATGAAAACAGAAAATATTAATTCTTAAAATGCTAATATTAATAACAGCAAAGACATTAAATCACATTACAAAATCTTGTATTTAAAAACAAATATCTACCTTGTTGTTACTTCAGATATTTTTTTTACTGAACTTTTAATTATGGAAAGGTTCGTGCAATAAACTAACAAAAATGTTGTGTTGTTGGCACGAATGTGTTTAGGTATGTTTGGATAAATGGATATGCATACCTATGTTATATGTATGTGTGTATGCATGCATGTATGTACGTATATTATGTATCTATTTATACATGTGTGTAAGTGTGTTTGTGTGTATATGTGTGTTGTGTATATGCATGTATGTATGTATGTATGTATGTATGTATGCATGCGTGTGTGTATGGATGGATGAATGAATGGATGCCTTTAGTAATGGATATTTCTGTTGTTTTATATATCTGATTAGAACGCAATGGCAAACGAGGAAAGATCTAGTCATAACATCAAACACATATTATGTTCACGCTTACTTACTGATTTTGAAATATGCTAATAAATTTTATTGATTTAAAGGCGTACTTGACTGCTGTTGATAGTTTTAACATTAACTTTTCAGTCCAAAAATGTTTGGATACGTTAGATCAGGTCGACTTTTCGTTTTCTTGAATCTTGAAATATCCACCACACAGAATTAGCTATCATGACATGATTCTGTGGCTGTCTCTGTATTCAGGATCTGGCAAAGGGCATTCACCTTGCATCCGTCCTCCAGTTTCGATTGACATGTATCACAAACTATGTTTCGAGCCCACAGTTTGTCTTGATTATCAAAGCATAATTCATGAGCTCATGCGAATTTCGTGTTTTACATATCTTCGGCCAATGTGGAATCCAGAAACGTAACAGAACGAATTGCAGAATAAAAGGAGGTTCGAGATAAAGACATTGTACATACTAAGCGGATTTATGTACGTATATGTTAAGTCAATATGTCAAACCAATCATTTGACCTAATGCTTGAAATGTTTTGGCATTTTAATTTAATGCCCAATACCGTCAGGCGGTTGTCCTAAATTAGTCCAAACGACTGAAACAGACCTTTAGTCATTAGGCAAAATGAATGAAAATGAATGATTTGCATCTGCACAAAAATATTTATTTCGAAACACATCGCAATGGTAAAACTGAAATTTATATTCTGTGTGTGTTCAAATAGTGTTCTGTTTATTACAACAGTTCAAATTTGAGCGACATCTAGAATTATCGTCCCACACAGCTGCATTTCACAAACCCTTGTCCAGCTGCGGATGTCTCTTTTTACTCTGCTGCTCTAGGCGACATCCTCCATTCCAGTCATCCAGTCTCCTCGTTCTCCGGCGGTCAACACATGACTGCGTTTGATCATCCGCTCGGCTTGCTGAAACTAACCTTCTCGGCGAGTTTTCGCTTGGCGCTGATGAACGATGTCGGCACAAGAGCTGCGTTTGACTGCAACTAGTCTAGTTGAATTGAACAAACCTGATGTCTACACTTTAGTGTGTTGTGTCGATCTCACTCACCCAGGCTACTAATATGTCTTTTAGGTCTGAGCCTAGGTTTTGTGGGTGTCTCTGAAGGATTTCAAACATGGACATGAGATAACACTTGTTGTGGGTTTTATCTTGAGGCCAATAGAGCTCTTCTTTAGCTGGTCTGTAATCAAGAAGTACTCTTCCTTTTTAATGTGATTTTTCTACAGAAACTTCTATAGTGGACTCATACAGTTATCTGAATGTTATCAGTAGCTTACGTGTTTTCTAGTTAAAATGTGATCTGTTTTGTAAGGTTTACGCATTTCCATGAAATCATGAATAAGTAAGTTATAGACTGTCGATATTAAAATCATTGGTCTTTGATGTAAGAATAGTACGATCACCAATCCCACCAATGTACAGATGTAAATAAAACATTAAATCCATTTGACTGATTGCCTGAAATGCAGTCTGGAAGAATGTCAAATAATACTAACAAAAATCCAGTCATTTGGCCTAATGACTGAAAATTGATGTCATTAGGCCAAATGTCTAATGGTCTTTGGCATTTGGCTAAATGCATAAATGTTTCATGTATTAGGTCAAATGACTAGTTTGACATATTGACTGTAGCATATGTATATATTTAAACATACAAACACACAACCAGCATCTGGGGGCCAGCACTAAAACATTCTAGAAAGGATTAAAAAACAGTATCTTTATAAGCGTTCATGACTTTAAAATCATATTTATTTATTATGTTTTTGTTTTTATTATTATTTATTTATTTATTTATTTATCTATTTATTATCATGAATCAAAAATAACTCTTTCAAACAAGATATTTCCACTCATCTCGAAGCGAGTATAGAATGACTGTATACAGTATATGATTTAGATACTTTATGATTTTTTTTCCTGAAAATCTCGTACATTTAACCCATGGGAACTTTATTCCTAGAAGAATGTTTGACTAAAGGTGTTTTTCCCATTCCACATAAATTTACAAAACACTGAATTTATTTCCGTACCCATTAGGCACTTGAACTGAGATAACCATATACAACAGTTTAGCACTGTGGTAGTTATCTGGGTGCTAGTGCCCACAAGTGGTCATTTGATTGAACGGTGGACGCTT
This sequence comes from Chrysomallon squamiferum, assembly GCA_012295275.1. Taxonomy (NCBI): domain Eukaryota; kingdom Metazoa; phylum Mollusca; class Gastropoda; order Neomphalida; family Peltospiridae; genus Chrysomallon; species Chrysomallon squamiferum. Next base: position 1,791,268 of record CM022668.1, on the reverse strand, counting down.
GACCTAATTTGAGGCGTTGGGTCGGTATCAAGCTTTGCTGGAGCAAGTCGCTGGACGTTTGACTTGACACCCACTGCTTTTCAGTAACAGCAGACTTTTACCTAGAAAACTGTCTCGATATTTCGATATTTATCTTCTCCTGAAATTAATAAAATTTATTTTAAAAAGTGTAGTTAGTGTTGTACCGTTATGACGAGAATGTAACCAAATTATCACCAAAGATGCATACTTGTGATTGTTAACAGATGTGCCTTCTAATTCGTAGTTATTAAAACACTGAGTAATGTATTAAATGGCCTTGTAGATCTTAAAAACTGTGACGTTAGCAGATGACCCGATTGTTACGTAATGCAACTAGTCACGTTCTTCAGTCTCCAGCTTCTGGCAGGGAGTGGTTTTACCGCTGTGACTGCAGCAAAGCAAAAAAAAACAACAACAACCCTAATTTCATAGTCTTCATGTAACACATACACTTTAATAAAACTATAAACATCTTCTATACAAGCAGTCATACTTACAAATGTACATACTATTCAATACAATTACCATTCAGTTTGACTCTACAGCAAACATTGCATTTAGTATTCCTCGACCTAGTAATATTTAATGATAACAGTTCTGCCCAACTTTATTTTTTCTTTTTGACTTTTATCATTATTTATCTTTCCATCATTCTTTCCTGCATCAAGCAGTGTCCTCTCACTAATGTCCTTTCTGCTGTGGACAACACTCAACACAGGCTCATCAACTGATCTTTTTAAATCTTCATCTCCGCATCACTCTCTTTCTTTCATCTATTTTAATTTAATTTATTATTTATTTTACTTGTTTATGTGGGTCTGTTGCTTTAAAGTATTTCACTTTTAAATTATCGTCGTCTGTTCCAGTCGTTTGAGAAATAATACAGACTTAACTTATCCTTGACAATGGTAACACTGGTAACTACTCGACTTGGGTTCAGTAAATGCCATATTCATTTTTTTTATTATTCTCCGTCACTCTATTTCAGTTTCATCTTAGTTCTGTTTAAGAACATTTGTCATTTCAAGATGAATTTATTGGTGTTAAAAACATTTGTCATTCAATAATTATTTTTTGCTGATGTTAAAAAAATTTCCTCATTTAAAAATTACTTTACCGACTCTAAAATAATTTGTCATTTAAAAATTACTTTATTGACTCTAAAATGATGTCATTTAAAAAAAAAATTACCGATGTTAAACACATTTGTCATTCAAAAACTGCTGATGTTTAAAAAAATTGACATTTAAAAAAATATTTTACTGTTAAAATCATGTTATTTAAAAATTACTCTGTTTGTTGATTTAGATACATTATAACCAGTCTAGTCATTCTTATAGTTAACACTTCCAATAAGTAAATAATTATATATATAAATAAAGTATATAATAATAATAATAATAATAATAATAATAATAATAATAATAATGTATCAAAATCCATATATTTCTATCATGAAAAATTAGAAATCAAAACATAAGTATGCTCTATATTCTGTATATTACATAAACATGGATATAATTTTTATATGACTCTAACATTACATATATATATTTAATGCTATTTAATGATGATAACTTGTTTAATAATATATATATATTAGTGCTTTAGTCTAATTGTCGATAGATATCTATTTTCTTCTTTTTAAAAAAAAAAAAAAAAAAAAAATTCTTCAGTTTCTGACTTGTTTATTTCTTATATTGCTGGTATTAGCATCCTATGTAGTTTTCTCTTCGCTTTTTATTGCATCTTCGTCAAATTTTGTTTTGCTATCATCACGTTTTATTTGGCTGTCATCACATTTTGTTTTGCTATCATCACGTTTTATTTGGCTGTCATCACATTTTGTTTTACTGTCATCACGTTTTATTTGGCTGTCATCACATTTTGTTTTACTGTCATCACGTTTTAGTTGGCTGTCATCACATTTTGTTTTACTGTCATCACGTTTTATTTGACTGTCATCACATTTTGTTTTACTGTCATCACGTTTTATTTGACTGTCATCACGTTTTGTTTTACTGTCATCACGTTTTATTTGACTGCCATCACGTTTTGTTTTACTGTCATCACGTTTTATTTGACTGTCACCACGTTTTGTTTTACTGTCATCACGTTTTATTTGACTGTCACCACGTTTCGTCTTGCTATCAACACGTTTTGGTTTCCTGCCATCACGTTTTGTTTTGCTGTCATCACGTTTCAATTTTCCATGTTCACGTTTTACTATAGACCCTATGATGTGTTCCTCGTAATCCTCCGAGTGAGCATGCGCACTACCTTTACCCTCGAAACTGCGCGTGATCTTACGGCCGTCATCTTTTGGTCTTTTGTTCCTTGTTTAAGATAAGTAAATTAATTAATAATAATAATAAAATTTGAAAAAGAGAGAAATGTAAGATAAGAAATGGAAAAAATGAAAATTAGAAAATTGAAATTAAGAAAAAATATAAATAAAAAAATATTTAAAAAGAATACATAAAATAAAATAAACATTTAGTAAAACTACTATTTGTAGGATAATGACCAGAGAGAATTCAAGGACAACAAAATAAAATAAAAATGTGCCGAAACTGGTACGAATTACCTAACAAATTTTCATTTAGCATCCATTAAGTAGTTAATGAATTGTATAAAAATCTATTCCATTGCAATTTTGTGTTGAATAGACTGCGAGTAGTCACGGTTTGTAATTTAGTTTATAATAATAACTTCTGCAATAACAATAACAATAATAATACTTACCGGAACATGCAAGACATTCCAAGAGAAAAAAGAATAAGGAAAACTCCAGCAGATGTGAGTGAAAGTGCATACAACTCCATCTTTTAACAACTGAGCACAAAATAAGCAGTATTACCAAAAATGAAACCAGTTGTACTTCTTTTCGATTATCTGACGTCATAGACTGGACATGGAGGGGAGAGGTCATAGGTCAGTGGACGTCACGATCATCTCATTCGTTTTACTTTGTTTTGTTTGCAGTGCCCCCCCCCTTCACAATCAACAATGGAGCTGATATATAAAAATATCAGCAGATGAAAATAAAACTACTTATAAGAGGTATAAGATATTCTGATTTCCCCCCCCCTTTCAGAAACAAAAACAACATCAACTACAACAATACATGAATAAATAAATAAATAAACTAAAAAAGAATAATAATAAATATAAAAAATAATAAAATAAAATGACACACTAAAAACAATAGGTATATCTCTTTCTTATCTGCATAATACAAAGATGGTCTCGAAATATATTATTCAGCAATACAATACCTTGCAGCTAACAATAATAGCGTTCTAAACGTTTGTCAAACACAGCACGTTACTTTATACATGTATCACAGTTACCATATATTATCATATATTAAATATATCACAGACAATATTGTTTATGTTAATTATATCAGTGTAAATATTGGTTATATTTTATCAGTTAATTAGGCTTCTGATGATGTTAATTATAAAAATTAACTATATTCAGTAAGTTTAACATAGCATCAGCAAATTAGTGTATGATCTGTAAATAAAATGTATAATCATAAGTATAGTGTATCATCTGTAAATATATTTTATCATTAGTAAATATAGCGTATGATCAGCAAATATTATGTATCATAGGTAAGTACAGTGTATCATCAGTAAATATAATTTATCATATTAAGAACAATGTATCATCAGTAAATACTATGTATCATCAGTAAATACTATGTATCATAGTAAGTACAATGTATCATCAGTAAATATAATTAATCATAGGTAAGTAAAATGTATCATCAATAAATATTATGTATCCTAGGTAACTAAAATGTATCATCAGTAAATATAATTTATCATAGTAAGTACAATGTATCATCAGTAAATATAATTTATCACAGGTAAGTAAAATGTATCATCAATAAATTTTATGTATCCTAGGTAACTAAAATGTATCATCAGTAAATATAATTAATCATGAGGAAGTAAAATGTATCAGCAGTACGTATAAAGGAGTATGAATACTGTAGTATCCTGTACTGTCAGTACGTATAAAGGAGTATGAATACTGTAGTATCCTGTACTGTCAGTACGTATAAAGGAGTATGAATATTGTAGTATCCTGTACTGTCAGTGCGTATCACCTGTCAGTTGAAAGTATAATGTTGGAGCAGTAAGTATAACCGATGATGACTATATGAAGAGAGTGAATCATTCACTAACAGTTAATGTTTTTTTCAAAAGACAAGACAACTGTTTACAAAATATCATTTTACCACAGCTGTGAAATGAAAAGTAAAGTATCTTTCAATATAAAATCTTCCCACTAATTATGTAGTTTTCTCTTCAACTTTTATCCGCTGGATTCAGAGTATGTTTTATTTTCTTGCTTAAAATAATGTTTTCATAGTCCATGTCTAGGCTGTATACGCTGCCTTTCCCCTCGAAACTGTAGTCCTTAACGCGCAGTTGGTCTGAAACAGATTTCACTGATACGTTATCACTCTTAATCTCCTTCGTTTCAACAACAGCTTCAGTAGCACCCTGACGTTTACTGTAGTCTGAAACAGATTGCACTGGTACGTTATCACTCTTAATCTCCTTCGTTTCAACAACAGCTTCAGTAGCATCCTGACGTTTACTGTAGTCTGAAACAGATTGCACTGGTACGTTATTCTTAATCTCCATCGTTTCAACAACAGCTTCAGTAGCACCCTGACGTTTACTGTAGTCTGAAACAGATTGCACTGGTACGTTATCACTCTTAATCTCCTTCGTTTCAACAACAGCTTCAGTAGCATCCTGACGTTTACTGTAGTCTGAAACAGATTGCACTGGTACGTTATCACTCTTAATCTCCTTCGTTTCAACAACAGCTTCAGTAGCATCCTGACGTTTACTGTAGTCTGGAACAGATTGCACTGGTACGTTATCACTCTTAATCTCCTTCGTTTCAACAACAGCTTCAGTAGCACCCTGACCTTTACTGTAGTCTGAACCAGATTGCACTGGTACGTTATCACTCTTAATCTCCTTCGTTTCAACAACAGCTTCAGTAGCACCCTGACGTTTACTGTAGTCTGAAACAGATTGCACTGGTACGTTATCACTCTTAATCTCCTTCGTTTCAACAACAGCTTCAGTAGCACCCTGACGTTTACTGTAGTCTGAAACAGATTTCACTGGTACGTTATCACTCTTAATCTCCTTCGTTTCAACAACAGCTTCAGTAGCACGCTGACATTTCCTGTAGCAAAAATAATACATGTACTGACTACTCACACATCATCAACAACAACAACTACACCAACAACATTAAGAAACATGCAGAATGAATATGAAACAATTAAATTTATTTAATGGTTAAAAGTAGTACTATGATTTACCGTATCTAATACAAATGTGTTGAAATCTCAACTACAACATCTACTACTACTGCTGCTACTACTACTACTGGTAATAGCACTGCAACAGTTGGAACTCAGGGATAGTAATCGCATTAAAACAGTAGCTACTAAAGTAGTAACAGAAGTGAATCGGTGAAGGTATTAGTGATAATACAGGTACTATTAGAAGTAATAATAGTTGTAGTTATTAAGTAGTAGTAGTAGTAGTAGTAGTAGTAGTAGTAGTCCCAGTTTCCTAACCTGTACATTATGATGGCGGCGACGGCAATAGCGATCATGACGACAGCAGCACAAATTTTAAGCAAAAGGGGAAGTAATTCCACTACATATTTTCGCACTTCTGAGAACAACAAAAAAGGAACAAATAAATAATTAATTATCATGTTGTGTAGAGACACAATAAATACACAGCTTACATTAGTCAAATATACTGATTACGTAAATATAACAAAACTAGTACAATTTATTTATACACAAAACATTTTTCCAAAACAGGACGGCAAAGAAATGATAATTTGTTATCAATTTGTTGACTCAACACAGTTAATTTCAGAACAAATCCCTTTGTAGATAATGACGTGACGTGGTAGGATACTGAAACAAAGATACTCAATTTTTTCTAAAGACACAATTTTGGAAACCGTCTTTTGAGTTTCTTTCCTTTTCATAAGCTTGTTTTAGTAATAATAATAATAATAATAATAATAATAATAATAATAATAATAATAATAATAACTGATTAAAATTTGTTTCACAAAGTGTACTAAGAATCCGCCTCCCAAGTCTTAGGGCAGGCTACAGAACTATTTTATACAGACTGTAATCATCAAAGTATGCAAAAGAAATTGTTGTTTATAGCCTGCCTTACACGATTTCTCAGAAAAAGCAAACAGAATGAAGAAGGATATTTCACTGGAAACATGCCGCAGACACACAAATGATGTACTCTCTGCCAGAGTAACACAAGCAGCAGTTGTAAATTTTCTCGTTAAGAAACGACTCGTTGAAGCAGTGAATGAAAGAAGCTTTATAGACTGCTCTGACTGGTACTGGATCGCTTGATGTCAGAATTCAATGTCATTCTGCTACTGCAGATCAAGAATCCACAAAGAAATTTATCACACTATTTACAGATATTGTAGAAGAAAATGACTATAACGACACATAGACTTTTGTTAATGGAGATTAAACAGATCTTTGAAAGAACGTCTCAGTGTAACGACTGCATATCTACAAACATTTTCCTTGCAAATGAAGAAAAAAGAGAAACCGAGACAGAGTTTTAATGGAGAGTGGAATGCTGAAGAGGATTTAAAATTGTGTGTAATAAACATATTTATTTAAAAAAAAAAAATAATAATAATAATAATAATATATATATATATAGCAAGCCCTTCTTCACTAGTTAATAAACACCTAAAAATGGTTTGTTAATCGAATTATAGGTATATATGTATGTATGTACGTATATTAATATGTATGTGTGAATCTATGTATGTATGTATGCATGCAAGTAGGTAGGTAAACAGGTATGTAGGCATGTAGGATATTGGTAGGTAAACAAGGTATGTAGGCATGTAGGATATTGGTAGGTAAATATGTATTTATGTAGGATTTTGTGTGTATGGGTGTGTATGGGTGGGCGTGTTTGGGTGTGTATGGGTGGTGTGTGTGTGTGTGTGTTAAAGTTGCAGATACAGATCTTGCTGAACAAGATAAGATTTACCAGGACGGTAAGTTAGTTTCAGAGGTCCGACAGTGTCACACCCACCACAAAGTCCTCCACATTTCAGAAAGATTTTCTGCCCGTCAAACTCAATTCTGTGAAGAACACGCTGCGGCCCGACACCGTACAAGCCCCACACTGTCTACAAAACACATCATTATCATACATACAGCCTATTTTATAATGTTTACAAACCCCACACTGTCTACAAAACACATCATTATCATACATACAGCCTATTTTATAATGTTTACAAACCCCACACTGTCTACAAAACACATCATTATCATACATACAGCCTATTTTATAATGTTTACAAACCCCACACTGTCTACAAAACACATCATTATCATACATACAGCCTATTTTATAATGTTTACAAACCCCACACTGTCTACAAAACACATCATTATCATACATACAGCCTATTTTTATGTTTACAAACCCCACACTGTCTACAAAACACATCATTATCATACATACAGCTTATTTTATAATGTTTACAAACACCACACTGTCTACAAAACACATCATTATCATACATACAGCCTTATTTTATAATGTTTACAAACCCCACACTGTCTACAAAACACATCATTATCATACATACAGCTTATTTTATAAGTTTTTACAAACACCACTGTCTATAAAACACATCATTATCATTAGCCTATTTTATAATGTTTATATATACAAAACACACGGTTTATTTAATAATGTTTTTAGTCAAAACAATTCATTATCATCCATTTTATTTTATAATGTTTCGGTGACAGTTTACAAAACAGATCATTATCATACATACAGCTTATTTTATAATGGACCAAACCACACCAGTTACAAAACACATCATTATCATATATATATATTTATTTATATATTTATTTATATATATATATATATTTATTTTGTTTTTTTTAATTTTCAAATAATTGTATCATTTTTATTTATTTTTTGACAGTTTGTTCATTTGAATCAACCATTTTGCAATCCAGTTTTGTTTTATTTATTTATTTATTTATTTATTTATTTATTTTTTTTTATTTTATTTTATTTTATTTTATTTTATTTCATTCTTTTTATTTAATGTTCATTTGAATCAACCATTTTGTTATATTGACTTTGTTTGACATCATTAGTCGATAATGTCAATGATAAAAAAGCGTTCATTCATTCATTTAATCATTTGGTCCATGTTGAATATGTATGACGTCATTTATAATTCAATGATAAAAAAGGTACATGTACCTCAGAATGGACTTTTAACAATGTGTCTAATATCATGATAAAAAAAAGATACAAATACCTTAGAATGGACTTTTAACAATGTGTCTAATATCATTATAAAAAAAAGATACAAATAACTTAGAATGGACTTTCAACAATGTGGGCCTAATATCAGTAACAAAAAAAAGAGTAAAACATACGTATTCGTTATAATGGACGTTTAACGTGTTTTAAGATCAAAAATAAAAAAGGTACGTGTACCTTGGGATGGACTTTTAACACTGTGCCTCTGAGATCAATGAGGAAAGTTCCCTGAGCTGAACAATTAGCTGTTACTTTTGGGTCGTGTTTTTTGTAGCAGTCTGAGGCTTGACCGTACGGTCTTTCATGATACTGGACTTTGGCGAATGTGTAGTCAGTTTTGTTAACAATCATCGTCTGTAAACAAAGACAGCAAACCTTTCAGCTCACCAGAACCTATTTTTTAAAACTCATCAATAACAACATGTGTGTTTACAACACACACAAAAAAGTATTAATGAACAAATAAAGTATTAACGATTACAATTATTACAAATTAAACAAATCTATAACTGTAAATATACTGACGTAAGGATCTATTCGTATTTTCATAAATTCCATTTTCCCTGGAGAAGCAGGCAGTGTGAGTTCCGTTTCCTCTTCGCAAACCGGGTTCATCACGGTGGGGTAGTCGCCGCCGTTGAAGTATTCGAGTGTGATGAACTCTGCGGGTGACGTCTCCATGTTGTGACAGTACACACGTACAGGCTGACCGTACACAGCTTCAGGGTGCAGTGTGTAATGTCCGTCAGCGGCAGCCTGCGACCCGTCCCTCACCTCCTTGCAGTCTCTGTGGCCTGACGACACTTCACGTCAATACAAATAAAACACGTCAACGAGGGACTGAAACTTATATAGAAACAAACACACAGACACTGTCAGAAACACAGCGTACAGAAACAGAGTTAAACTAGCTGTAGACAAACATGTAAATATGTAAATACAACAGTAAAACACACTCACATCCAAATATCTGAACACTACATTAAACAAACAAAAACAAATACACACACATACGTCCATATATATATATATATATATATAAACAAAGTTAGAAACACGAAATTAAAAAAAGTAAAACATATTTATGTATATAAAACAACAGTAAATAAACATTTAAAGATGCAAACACAACACTAAAACGCATTTAAATATAAACAGCAAACAAAGATATTCAAAACTATTAAAAACAACAGTTAAAACCAAATTTTTATATATAAACATGAAAGCACGAAAACATTACAAGGTATTAACATCATAATTAACAAAAACAGAATTAAATATGTTAGCAAAACTGTAAACATATTCAAATACGTATATACAACAGTAAAGAAACATGTATGTATGCACAGCAGCTAAAATAAACACATTAAAATATGTAAACACAACAGTAAAGAAACATTCGTGTAAATATAATAGCTAAAATAAACGCATTACTAAACACGAGTGTGATGTACGCAGAGTTACGTGTGTGATAAACAAGTTTAATTTCCTGTGTTGGGACACAGACACCGCACAGACCACCGCACCGGATGTAGATTTTCTGTCCTTTCTCACTAACATCAAACTGAGCAAAATGTGGGAACTGTCCTTGCAGTCTCCACATGATCTGACAAAGATAAAGAATTTTAAACATTTTCTACCAAGAATCTGGATCAAATGTTTGCATCTTGGCGTCTGTAATTTGACGACTGTATAATAAAAACTGAAATAGTAATAGTAATACTACTTCCACTACACTATCACTCTTCTGCTGCTGCTACTACTACTACTACGACTACTACTACTACTAGTACTAATAATAATAATAAGAAGAAGAAAATGAAAGAAGCAGAAGAATACTCGAGTGTCATATACTTGAGTTAGTGACAGTATATAAGCTGATCCTATCGTTTAATATTTGTCAGTTGAGTTAGTGACAACAAAACCCTGACATAAGAATACATGGGCCAGGGGTCAGGGCCAAGAATCTTTGATAAAAAAAAACACAAATTCATTTTCCATAAAACAAACAATCTATTCACAGAGAGAGAGAGAGAGAGAGAGAGAGAGAGAGAGAGAGAGAGAGAGAGAGAGAGAGAGAGAGAGAGAGAGAGAGAGAGAGAGAGAGAGAGAGAGAGATTGTAAAGTTGCATACTAAACACTTTTATTTTTATTTAACACTAGACTCACGTACTGCAGGGTCCACTTTTAGACCAGTCTCTCTCGTGTCGATGGTAAAATTTCCACGTACGCCGCACTTTGATTCCACGTGTTTGAAGTGTTGTGTGTAGCAGTCCCCAGCCACTCCGTACCGTAGTGCAGTTCCACGTGCCACTGACGCAAACGTCGTGTCGTTACTGTCTACCACCATTGTCTGAAAACAGTTACACTTCACTACAGTGAAACCATTAGCAGTAACAAACAGTCAACAACAGTAATAATAACAACAATAAGAACAACAGTAATAATAAAAACGACAACAAACAACAATAACAATAGTAATAATAACATGAATAACAGCAACAACAACAAAAACAACAGTAATAACAGCAGTAAGAAGAACAGCAGCAGCAACAACAAATAAAATAATAATAATGTGATTACTTGAAGGTTAATGCCTATTTTATGGTACGTAATTGTTCCGTATTTTTCTTTAAGGTGTTTGTTCTTGTTCGTGCAAAATGCGTCACTTATGTCTGGGTATACTCCACCGTTATATCGCACTAGAGGAATATAGGCTTTTGGAGTTCCCTTCATATCGTAACAAAACACTGCCACGTTTTTGCCTTTAAGTAATGGCGGATATAACACGTAGACACCATCTTTGTCTACTCCTTTCAACTTCTTCAGCTGACTGCAGTTTCCAGCTTTGTCACATACTGAAAACAAAAAAAAAACAAAAAAAAAACACGTTAATTATATATATATTAGTAACATACTTTATTTTCTAAAGTGATTTCCATAATTTACCGTTGCATACATATTATTTAGATAAAGATTTTGATACTACACTTAATGCTATAAAAATAATTTTCAGCTTCCTTCTACATATTTGAATCTAGTATACGATTATAATTAGTATTCAGAGTACGTGCGTGTGCGTTTTCTGTCAGGATTCTACATGTGTTTTTGTAGGTATATTATTATAATTTGTACTCTGGTATCAGTATTCAGTCAATTCCCTACAGTTTATTTCAGTATACTGGTATAATCAGCATCCAGCACATGAATCTGTGTATAGGTTTCTATCAAGTATAAAACTGTAATAGCTGATGTACGTATCTTTATCCTTTAAGTCTTTGTATGAAGTACAGTATTATAATTAATAACTGAAGCCTGTATCTGTATATCAGCTTTTGTCAGTGTTTGTATCAAGTATATAAGTGTAATTAGAGTAAGAAATGTTGACCAACCAATCAGTTTAAACAGGCCGTGTGCAAACAGCAATTCGACGAGAATTTTAATCTTGATAACCATGTTTTATTGTGTAAAACCTATAATAAAAACAGATATTAACATTTTATTTTGATCTTAATCAGATTTAAATTTAATTTTAGACTAATACTGCAATAATAGACTATAGATCAGGATCAAATATTACTTGAAGGAAATAGTAACAGTGAATGTCAACAATTACTTGTTAACAGAAGATTGATGTTATAAAATTCCTCTAAATAAAAAAAGAAAACATTAACACAGAGGAGTACGTCATCGGGGAAGCCAGCTTCACTGATATATTCTCAGTCTTCTCAGATAAGGTTTTGAAATAAGTATGTTCTCGGATACTGACGTAAACAGCTCGGTTCAAATAGATTCTTCCTGTCGAACGCCTGTGTTTATTTGCGTTCTTTTTCAAGGTGAACCGAGTTCGAGGTGCTGATGTAGACAGGAGTCCGATGTACATCATCATCTACCCCTGTTCTGGAGCGAGGAAAGTAATGCTGAATTTGTACAGAGTCAAAAGCCTTCTGAAGGTCGACCAAAGCCATGCAGAGTGGGATGTGTGAATCCCGTTGATCTCTTAGGCTGGTTATCGTTGAATGTCTTGTGTTGTCTTTTTTTTGTACTTTTGTTAGCAGCTTGTATATGATGGAAAGTAAGCAATTGGGTCTGTGGTTCTTTAGATCTTTCGTATTTACTTTCTTCATATAATCACTGTCTTTGCATTCGTGCACGCGGTGGGAATTAGTCTCTCCGATAATCATTGGTTACATCTCAACTTCATATCTCTTCTCATTTTAATGGATACTTTTTTCTAGTCGTGCCATTTTGTATATCTCTTCTACCTCCAGTGGCATCATATCAGGTATGTTTTTCAGGATGGTGTGAGTTATGAAAATGTTGTAACTCTGGGTAGAAATTCAGCAGATTCTGTGCTGCAGTCTAGCAGTTTATCAGTCTGTCATGCGCTGTTCTAGCTTTATTCAGACTCCCCGCAGTGGTAATCGGTTCTTCCATGATCTCTTCACGTACTCACTGGTCCGCAGTTTCCTCTTCATTATATTTGTCATTGTTCACACCTTTGCTCGGTTTGATTTTTCTAATTACGAGTCTGTGGTCACTTTCACTGTTGTGTGTCTATGTTCCTCTTGTTTGTCAAGATAAAATCAGTTTCTCCTTCCTCACTGTTCTCTTCTGAAACATGGTATATGAACTTAACTGATTTAGTTAATGTCTGTCACATAAAGTTGAACTATATAAACAAACTA
>CM022668.1:1555636-1775636 GCA_012295275.1 Chrysomallon squamiferum | reverse complement strand
CCAGATAGCCTTTGTGACACTCACACAGTTTACCTGAACCAGTGTCTTACACACAGCAGGGGTGTAACCCAATACTGAGATACAAAACTAAAAACCCTGTCAGCTTTCAACTTTTACTTCTGACCTTTAGGTGGTCATGAAACCTACTGCAATACTGAAGAATCAGTTGTAATGTTTGCACAGTTAATTTACTGTGGGGAAGAATTTTGGCATTTGTAAATTCTTACTAAAGTTTACCAATGTCTTTTTTTCATGAACAGTATGTTTATGTAAGTAAACATGCACACGCAAACTAACAAACAAATGTGTTCATGCACATTAAATAATATACAAACACATTTAATAGCTAAATAGTTTAATATTTAACTATAAAAAAATATATATATATAAATGTTATATCTAGCACAAAAAGGTTATATTCATTATAATTATATGTTGCAATAAAACAAATGCAATAAAATTAAATTATACAATATCACAAACAGTATCACATTTATTGTAATGTATAATAAATAAATTTGATTTTAAATTGCTGTAGTTATCACATATGTATTTTATTCCCCTTTTTTTTTTAAAGTCTTAAGAAGAGAGACAATAATTAAATTAGAAAGTTCCAATGCAAAATACTAAAATAATTATTTTTATTATTTTTATTTAGTTCTTTTACTTTATTTATTTTTAATTTTTAAAAACATTTTTTACTACTTTTCTCAAGGTTGTTTTTAAGTCACTGACAAATAATATTATTTTTCTGACTTCTGCATTAACATTGATATAGTAACTATAATTGATTTTAAAGAAAAAATACAGTTTGCCATCTCTCATCTACTTATGTTCTAAATATGTATTTTACGAAAGAAAATTTAATTTATTTAAGATCAAAATATAAATTTACTGAAACAAGCTATAGTTCATAACCGATTAAAGTATTTTTAAATCAGAAAAATTTACATTTTTATTTTAAGAAATAAAATAGCCTTAGTATAAAACATTAGAAAAGTATTAACAAATGTTCGTTAACATTAAAAACACAGAAATAACAATGATTATTTCCTGAAAGTAAGACAATACAAAAGTGTAAAATTTTAATTAATATTTTTGTGTATCTTTGTAGTATGCTTCAAAACTAAAATATTGTAATAGCTAGTAAAATATGCACCATATTTTTGAGTGGGGAAATCTCATGATAAAATATAATAAATTGTATATAGTGACATTTCATTTAGATTTAACAACATTTATTTTTTTATTTTATTTTTTCAATTGATCTTTGAAGAACAAAAATTATAATTCATCATCAGATGTATAAGAATTAGGAGGATGTTAAAAAAATGGAGAACTATTGTAGTCAGGATTGTTATTAGCTGAATCTAAACGTGTATGATAGACTGGACAGAAAAATATTAAATTAGCACATTTTAAAAATTTATTTTATGGCTTCAATCAACATTTGCTGTTTTCACAGACACACCCCATGAAAAGCATGGCCACCACCCTGATTCCAGAAACTGAATGCATTACAACAAAACAGAAAGAAATTACAAAACAATAGAAATAAATGTAAATCTGAAGTTTGTTAAAACTAAATTAAATTTAAAAATACAAATAAAGTTGTTTTATAAATATATAATATATAAATTTATTTGACTAATTTTCTTCAGATCTGTTTCATTTATTTCAGAAATAACAATATAGATCGTATATAAAAAAATAACATTTGTTGACATATCATGAAATTACATATGCACCTAAATTAGAAAAATACAGTAAACTTTTATATTAATGATATTAATACTTTTATTATCATTATTATTTTAAAATAAATTTTATAAAACTTATCTTAACAATCTATATCCATTAATTACACTTTCAGAATTTCATCTGAACATAAATGATATCTTCTAGTATCATTCTAGTACAATTTACTAAGTTTAAAAGATAAACAAAAAAATAACTAAACAGTCCATTACACTTACTTTCATCCTGTTTTTACAAAAACATTCTTTTTAATATTAATTTGAATAGCACTTATTTTCTTTTTTTGTGTGTGTGTGTATGTATTTATGTATGTATGTATATATATATATATCTGTGTACACACACACACACAAACACACACACCCACAAACATATTATTAAAATTTGTTGTAGTTGATTTTTGTATATGCACAATGTAATATAAATATAAAAAGTGATTGAAAACTGATAACACTTTTTGTTTTTTGTGTGTATTTATGAGCATGCAGAAAATAAAGTGAGAGACAGAGAGAGAGATGGGGTAGAGACAGAGAGAGAGAAAAATGGCAGTTTCAGGTTTTCTGTGAATCCTCCGCACTCTCCTCCACTTCAGTAGATTTTCTGCCATTTTGCTGAGTTTCCTCCTTTTTGTTGTCTTCATCTAAACAGAAAACAAAGAAAAAGTGATGTTAAAATTATTTTTAAATATGACTCAGAAAGATTTGTGTTAGGAGAAACAATACAAAATACCACAGAAACAGAATTTACCAAAAACATTTTTCACAAAATGAGTAGATAAAATAAAATTCTAAATCCTGTTTTAAATCAGATGAACTCTGAAGTATCAGTAATAACATTTTGTAAAATACCTGAGGCATATTGATCTTATTACCAGAAATGTTATTTTGAATTGAAACAGGCTGGAAAAAAATGTTCAAGATGTAAAGGAAGATATTTTTAAAATAAACATCTGACAAAGTTGTGAAATAAATATTCAATCACATATAAATATTTTCAGCAAAGAATGGCTTACAGACACTAAATAATCTTTATTTTTGTTCAATTAAAATATATTTCAGTAAATTAACTATTTCTAACATCATTCAAAACTTATTTTTATTAAAATATTCCCATTTATTTAAATAGAGTTTTACAACATTCTCCATTATTAAAACTGTTTAACATATTAATGACTCAGTAAAATAATGATTAGTTATTTAGTTTTCTTAACCTACCAGGTTAAAAAGTTATTTTAAAAAATACCTTTACACCTAACAAATGTCAAAATATAAAAACAACAAATTCACATACCAAACAATAAACAGAAGGAATATTTGAAAAACAAAATACAAGCCAACAATAACAGAGTTTCAGCTTTCAATGCTTGATGTAATTAAATGTAAATTTTTGATGTGTCATACAAACATGAAACACACACACACACACACACACACACACACACACTTATAAATATAAACACACAAGTATGTGCTAATATACAATGACACCTGAAACAAAATTCATTCCCAACGAGAGATATTCATCATTAAGTTGAAGATTAATATTTTCTAAATTATGAAATATCTAATATGACCTAAGCTGAAACAGATCAACATTTTATCACATATCAAGCCAATACATGCCACCATGATATACTCAGTGCTGAAAAGAAGTATTGTATTAACATAAACATATCAACACAAGTGTGTGTGTGTGTGTGTGTGTGTGTCTGTGTGTGTGTGTGTGTGTGTGTGTCTATGTTGTGTATGTGTATGATGATTATGATTATGATGATGAAATGAAAATTATGCAATTATTATGCAGAATATGTAATTTTGTTTAAAGATATAATAAAAAAATAACAATAAATAATCAGATAGTAGTTTTCTACTGTAGAGTATGTTAAAGAAATCTGGGTAGGATAGTAATGACCATCATGCAGATATTATAAATATTCAGTACTCATAGGTTTATAAATGATGTTTTGTTAATTTGTATATAGTGAGAAATATATGTACATATTTTAGACAGGAAATAATATTTGTCTGTGAAAAACGGTTTTATAACATTAAAGAAAAGATTTGATATCATGCTATCATTTGTATGAAACAGGCAGGTAATAATATTTTATGTGAAATATGGAGGCTGGAAAAACAAACAGTTTTTATAGTATTACAGACAGGATTTGATATCACACATATGAGACAGACAGGTAACAATATTTGTATGTGAAATATCAAGACTGTTAGAACAAACAGATCAAGAACATCACAGATAAGATTTGAAATCATGCCATCTGAAACAAAGAGAAAGGAACTGTACATCTGTATACATCCATGCAGTTTAAACCTGTTTAATTTTCTTTCTTTGCTTCTAAACCCAGTTTGTTATCTTCAACCAGTTTACCATTCTCTGGGTCTTTCTCATCATTGTCGGCCTGTCCAGTCTGTTTTACATCCAGAATCAGTTTGCACTGCTTGTCAGTGCAAACCATCAAATCTGTGTTTTTATTCTCTGTTTTAAATTCTGATACATCAACAATGATGTTCTCTTCATCTATTTCTTGATCTGTTTGCAGGGCAGACTCATTCTGAGATTCATCTCCATGTAAACTTTGATCACTGGGTTCAGCTTCGTCTGAATTTTTCTTTTCGTCAGCTGTGTTGTACTCCTTAGCTGTTGCAAGTTGTTCCCCTTCGGAGATCTGTGAAGTTTGATTTCCAGCATAATCATCATCATGTGTTCTTTTTATTTCTATAGTTTCTTCATCTGCATGCAGCATATCAATGTCTGTATGACTCTTGGGATCAAACACAGAAACATTCTCATCTTTGTTATCACCTGTGTCTTTGCTCTTAGTTTCATTTCATCTTTTGTTTCATCTACTCCAGGCTTTGTGACCTCCTTTGTTTCACCCATATAAGGTTTTATAACCTCTTTTTCATCATTTTCTGCCTTTGTAACCTCCTCTCTTTCATCTATTCCAGGCTTTGTAACCTTCTCTGTTTCATCTATTCCAGGCTTTGTAACCTTCTCTGTTTCATCTATTCCAGGCTTTGTATCCTTCTCTGTTTCATCTATTCCAGGCTTTATAATCTTCTCTGTTTCATCTATTCCAGGCTTTGTATCCTTCTCTGTTTCATCTATTCCAGGCTTTGTAACATCCTCTGTTTCATCTATTCCAGGCTTTGTAACATCCTCTATTTCATCTATTCCAGGCTTTGTATTTTCTGTTTCATCTATTCCAGGCTTTATAGCCTCCTCTGTTTCATCTATTCCAGGCTTTGTATCTTTCTATTTCATCTGTCCCAGGCTTTGAATCTTCCTCTGTTTCATCTATTCCAGGCTTTGTATCCTTCATCTGTTCCAGGCTTTTTCTTCTGTTTCATCTGTTCCAGGCTTTGTATCTTCTGTTTCATCTATTCCAGGCTTTGTATCTTCTGTTTCATCTATTCCAGGCTTTGTATCTTCTGTTTCATCTGTTCCAGGCTTTGTATCTTCTGTTTCATCTATTCCAGGCTTTGTATCTTCTGTTTTATCTATTCCAGGCTTTGTATCTTCTGTTTTATCTGTTCCAGGCTTTGTATCTTCTGTGTCATCTATTCCAGGCTTTGTATCTTCTGGTTCATCTGTTCCAGGCTTTGTAACATCTTCTGTTTCATCTAATTCCAGGCTTTGTGACATCCTCTGTTTCATCTATTACAGGCTTTGTAACCTCTGTTTCATCCATTCCAGGTTTTGTAAATTTAGTTTCATCTATTCTAGACTTTTCAACCTCCAATGTATCCTCTACTAGAGGCTGTGTAATCTTAATTTCTTTTTCTGTACTCAACATTCTATCTTCACATTGGCCATCTGTTACTTTAGTCACAACTTCTTCTTTCAGTAACATGTCATCTTCAGCAGGTTTTCCATTCAGTGTGTCTGTTTCTCTTTCCTTCATAACGTTTGGCTTCTTCTCACTTACATGTGCAGATATATCAAACCCTAATGTAGTTTTCACTGCTGTTACATCACCTTCTTTGTCCTTTGCTATTATCACATAGTTTTCACTGTCCTTGTTAACTATTGAATAACCATCATTGTCAGTTGTATTGCCATTCCCATTATACTTTTGATCTTCCATATCAGTGTCATTATCTACCTCATCACTGACATGAACTTCACCATTTTTTATCTCATCATCCTCGACTATATTTCCCTTTATCTCTTTTAATACAACCATTTCACCATCTGCATCCCTTTCA
This sequence comes from Chrysomallon squamiferum, assembly GCA_012295275.1. Taxonomy (NCBI): domain Eukaryota; kingdom Metazoa; phylum Mollusca; class Gastropoda; order Neomphalida; family Peltospiridae; genus Chrysomallon; species Chrysomallon squamiferum. The sequence continues at coordinate 1,769,652 of CM022668.1, read as the reverse complement.
GTTGTCATTTCCTTATTCTTTGTAATTACCAAATCACTATCATCAATCCCATCAACACCATCCTCTGTAAATCCAATATCATCATCTATGACCTTTGAATCATCAGTATCTTTTACTTCTGTAACATCACTATAACTATCCTTTTTAACAGTTATATCGTTCCCAGTATCTTTTTTATCCAGCATATCTGCCTTAGTTTCCTTTGCATCAGTAACATCATCATTGGTATCCTTTGTATCTGTCATATCAACCTTGGTATCCTTTGCATGAGCCTGAGCAACTTCATTATGCTTTGTGTCAGTCATATCACCCTCTTGATCCTTTATATCTGAAACATCACTCTTACAAACATCACTTTTGTTATCCTTTGAATCAGTGCTATTGCCCTCATTGAATTCTTCTACATCTAAAACCCTTTCTTCATATTTAGTGTCAGGCCATTTCATTACATCTACAGATCTGTGATATTCTGTTTCCTTTACTGGCATGTCCTTGTTTCCAAGCCTTTCCAGTTCTGTTTCATCTAGTGAGTCCTCTTTATCTGATTCATTCTGATTTTCAAAGTATGTTCTGCCTGATTCCATCACAACATCAGAGCCTTCTGCTAGCAGCTCCTTCAGTTCAGACATATCCTCTTTCTCATCAGTTATGTGAATAAATTCTCTTTTATGACCTGTCATCTCAGGTGATTCTGCAGACTCTTCTTCAGCTAGACATATTTCAGAACTGTTGGAGTTTGTTTCTCTATGTTTCTCTCTGGACACTTCACCTTCAGCTTCAGCTATATCAGCAATATACCTCAACTCATCCTGTCTTGTTTGTTTAAATGAAAATTTTCCTTTCCTTACCCCTTCTTTTATCAAATCTGAACCCAGTGACTGACTTCTTGTATTTACAGATGAACGTTTTAAAGGAGTTCTGTAAGTGTGTATAGTCCCAAGAGAACGTCTGGAAACTGCTGCCTTCTTGCTCAGACTCATGTTGTCTGGTCCTGAAGATCTATCAAAGTTTACAGAGTAATTAGCCTCATTTTCAATATCATCAACATTTAATTCTTTCACCTCTTGGGATTTCTCTGCAGACTGTAGCTTCTTTGAAGAATCAGCTTGCTTTCTCACAGCTTTGGGTCTTTTAGCACTTTTTATTGGAGCAAGTTTATTGCTATAAGCAGAGAAAATCTGCAATCTTCGATTATCTTCTCTGTTATTTGTTGATTTTATTTTCTTTGTTTTTTTCTGGACTTTAGTTAAATTTCCTTCTTTGGATGTTTTAATATAGATTTGTTTTCTAGACTGATTTATTTTCTGTGCAGCTAGAGTTAGTTTGACATTTGGAGGATGAGGAATCTGTTTGCGATTAGACAATATATTGATTCCTCTCTTGATTTTAGGTTTCAAATCTACACACAGTAGATGCAAGGAATTGGAGAAAAAATGAAAAGAGAAAAATTAAATGAAAAATTAAATGAAAACATAATAAAATGACACATTAGTACTTGTCTACTGATCTTATTCATTTATTATCATTGTTTAAGTTTGTTTGCTTTTTTGTTTTTAGGATTCCCTATAGCATAATCTATAATAAAACTTAACTCTATAAAATATTTTCAATGCAATCAAAATCAATTTTTTATAATTATTTTCAGAAATGGTATAATGTAAGATATTATCAATATGCAACAGATATTTTAAATTTATTTTAGATCAAAATTTCCTTTTTTTGACAAGTACTGATGTATGTTATGTTAGAAATATACTAAAATTAAAATTAGAAAAATATATTAAAATATAGGAAAATTAAAATATGATAAAACATTAAAAATAAAATTGACACATTCAAAGTTTTTATCATTTAAAATTATTTTAAGATTAAGGATAAAGTCTCAACAAAAACAGACAAAAATACAAATTAAACAAAACGATAACAAAACAAAACAAAACATACATTCTTTAAATAAGAATTTTAGATTTCATTTTACTTAATATCTGCAAACATATCTAACAAAAATTAACTTTAAAAACAAATACAGAATTACTTTACAAAACACAGCAGACTGGTAAACAAGATCTGTTGATGGGAAAATATTTTTTTTAAATGATGGTAATATGGATAATAGTAGAGATAATTTGGTACACTAGTATGCAATGAGAGAAAATAATGAGATGGTTTGTAAAGATAAAAATAATGGTAAATTGTATGTAATGATAGAAAATAGCTTAATATTAGAAATAATAACAAGACTGTTATAATGATACATGTAACGATAAGATTGTTTATGATTATACAAATAATAATAAAATGGTTTTTAATGATAATGGTGTATAATGACAATGAATGACATAAATAATTAAAAGATGGCCTGTCATAATGCAATGAATTAATGGTAAGATATTTTGTTTATTCAGTTTGTATAATAATACCCACTAACATCTTGACAGAATTTTGTATTTTTAATAAGATTAACAATAACAATATAAGATATTTTTCAAAAGAATCAAAACTGATTGACTATAGTAAAAATAAGTATTATTATTATAATAATTATTATTTTGTTGTTATTGTTATTATTATTATTATTATTATTATTATTATTATTATTATTATTATTATTATTAAATTAATGAAGATAATAGAAAATAAGTATATTATTCATGTTTTTGCTAAAAATTATTCTTGGTTAGTAACATCACAATACAAAATTAATGAAAAACATGAATTACTTTTACATTAATTAAAAATGAAAACAAACATAAAAGTATGTAAGGAATTAAGCTTCAAATTAATTCAGGTTTGATTTTATTTACTAGCATAGCCTGATCTTAAATATACTTTTTTATTTCAGAATCAATTAATGTCTAAATATTCAAAATTAAAATTAAACAACTGCGTAATCTTTATAATGAAAAGTATTTAATGAATCATGCAATGTTTTTAAATGAAATGGACTAACACACAAACAGGGCAGAGGGTTAAACAGAAGGATATTAGCATGCAAATATTACTCAAGTCCCAGTTTAAAAATAATAATTATTATTAAAATTATTATAATAATAATAATAATAATAATAAAAAATAAATAAATAAATAATTTAATTTAAAACAAAGAAAAAAAAAAAAAAAAGCCCTGATTATAAAACTAAAAAAAAAACACCTTGTCTACTAAACACTGTTAATTTCAAACATTATAACTGTAGGATAAAGGTTAATAAGGGAGGTAATTTATCATGCAGAGTTAACAACCCTTTCTTACTGAAGACCAGTTCATTACATTTGACTTTTTTTTTTAAAAAGAAAAGAAAATAATTATAAAAAGTTAACCCTATCCTATTCAAAACTCTATATTTTTATATTTTAATGTAAAGTTGTAAGTAAGGGAAAACAGAGGCAAAAGTAATGTAAATGGCCACAGCAGTGAAGGAGTTAATAAAAGGGTCACACAGTGACCTTGTTCTTCTGTGTCTTTCTTTTTGTCTTCTGCATCGTCCTGTACATCCACGACTGGGGAATGCTGGGATACTGGAGAGCTCTCATCTAAAACATGGCAACCCTCAACATTGTTAAAATCAAAACTTTCATTTTAAAACATAAAATAGAACAAACAACATTTCAAAAAAAAAATAACAATGAACATCAGACCTTCCCAAACCTGATTCTGAAAAATATATGCTGATGGTGAAATGGATATTTTAAATCTACAAAGTAGAATGTTTTATGCATAATTACAAGCCGCTACCAAAAACTTCAAATAAAATAAAATAAAATAATTAATGATAAATATGTATGTGTAAATGAATTTTGTAAAATTAATAATTACATGAATTGTATGGTTAAAACATAAGTTACTTAATAACAACTACTTACCAGTAACTTCTGTGAACATTATTAATTATTTCTATGATTTTTCAAACTGAGGTAATATTGCAAAAACAAACTTAGGCAAACAACTACCATATAAAATTATAACAAATACACCATTTTGTGTAATTAATTAACTCTAAACAATAAAACATAAATATATATATATATATAAAACACCATACAAATATACACACTTGGATAAATAACATGCACCATATTAGTATGAAATTATTACTATAATCACACAAGCAGAAAATTGATTATATAATTACATGTATAACAGGTTAAATAAAAAATAATAATAATTAAAAAAATATATATTAAATATTAATAAATAAATCTCAGAAAATAAAATTACCAATATTAACATAATAGAGTTTTCCCGTCTTGACAATGTTTTCTTTTTTCAGAAATTGTTAATTTTTGAATCCTGAAAAACTGTTATTTAGAAAAAATTCGATTTAATACATAACTAAAGAAGTTTCTAATAAAATTTTTTATATATTAACAGATGAGAATGAGTATGGTCTCATTAAACATAAATAATAAATAAATTTTTATTATATAAATAAAATACTTCAAGAACAATCTAACCCATCTCCGACATATGTAACTGCAAATAAATCAGTTTATATTAGTTTCTGTGTCAACCATTCCTTATACTGAACCATTCAGTTATTCATTAAAAATGTTTCATTGTCGTTAAGTTAGACCATTTAAAATTCACACACACAAAAAGAGAAAAACCATCTGTTTGTTAAAACAAAAAGCAACCACAAAATTCAAAGCCTAATTATCTGTCTCATTATAGCTGCTGAATAAATGTGTTAGAGTTATCCATCTTGATTAAATAAAAGGATAGTAGGATTCAAGAGTTATTTCCCTTCAGCCAATGATGACGATATAGCAGTGGCTTGCAGAGGGGGGGCTGAATGGATGGTGGTCCCAGGCAAACCAATGAGGTGGCATCCAATCAGACAAAACAACTTAATAAATTTGGTTGATTTATATTTAAATTGATATATATAAAATATTTATTTTTTGTTTCATCTGTTTTACATATTCAAAATATCTTCCCTTCTCATAATATTTCTCGGTACTAGGTCTTATACTTGAGTCTTTGAGGCAGACATTCAATGAGTTGGCCCCAAGCATCACCAGACCTCTGCACGCCACTGAGTGAGAGTTATGGAACTTGTTAATGTTTAAAAAAATTAAGCACCTCTGTTTTTTTCATCAGCAGATTTTTTCTCTCTTTCTTCATCTTGTTTAGTTTCTTCAGTTTCTGTTTTTAAAGCTGATAAATTAACAGAAGTAATTTTTACTAAGGTTATCTTTCACAAAGGTATCATTAAAACAAACCATTTTATTTTATATAACAATGAACATCAGACATTTCCAAATCTGATTCAAAAAAATATATGCTGGTGTTGAAATGTAAATTTTAAATCTACAAAGTAGAACATTATATGATGGTCTGTACTGGGACAAGTAAAACAGCTACCATATACTTCAAATAAAATAAAATAAAACAATAAAAATATAACATAAAATAAAATAAAATAAAAAAATATAAAATAAATAATCATAATAAAAAATACATAAGTGTAAATGAATTTTGTAAAATTAATAATTACATGAACTGCATAGTTAAAACATTACTTGCATAATAATAACTACTTACCAATAATTTCTGTGAATATTTTTATTTCTATGATTTTTCAAACTGAGGCAATATTGCAAAAACAAACCTAGGAAAGTAACTACCATATAAAATTATAACAAATACACCAATTTGTTTAATTAATAACTCTAAACAATAAAACCAAAACATACAAACACACACACTTGGATAAATAACATGCACCACATTAGTAAGAAATTATTACTATAATCGCACAAGCAGAAAATTGACTATATAACTACATGTATAACTATAGTTAAATAATAAAAAAAATAAATAAAAAAATAAATAAAAAAAATAAATAAAAACATTAATAAATAAACCTCAGAAAATAAAATTAATAATATTAGCAAAACAAGGCGAGTTATCCATCTTTGACAATGTTTTCTCTGTTAGTGAAGTTGTTAATTTAGAAATGCTGAAAAATGGTTATTTATTTTTTTAATTTCGTTCAAATTAAAAAAAGTGCATCAATGTATAAACATTTAACACATAACCAAAGAAGTTTTTAATAAAGTTTTTATATATTAACAGATGAGAACCAGTATGGTCTAATTAGAAAGAAACAAATTTTTATCATATAAATAAAATACTTCACGAACAATCTAATCCATCTGAGACATATGTAACAGCAAATAAATCAGTTTATATTAGTTTCTGTGTTCAGCCATTCCTTGTACTGAACCATCCAGTTATTCATTATAATTTTTTTTAATTATTTCTCTTTAATTTAGACCATGTTCAAAGCTATGTAAAATTCACACATCCCAAAATAAAAACATCCATCTGTTTATTAACACTCAAAACAACTGAAAATTTAGTCTGATTATGGATAATGAATAAATGTGTTAGAGTTATCTATCTTGATTATATAAAAGGATTGTAGGTTTCTAAAGTTATTTCCCTTCAGCCAATGATGATGGGAGAGTTATGGAACTTGTTAATGTTTAAGAAAATTAAGCACCTCTTGTTTTTTCATCAGCAGATTTTTTCTCTCTTTCTTCCTCTTGTTTAGTTGCTTCAGTTTCTGTTTTTAAAGCTGACAAATTAAGAGAAGTAATTTTTACTAAGGTTATCTTTCACAAAGATGTCATGAAAACAGACCATTCTTTTTTTATATTGCAGTTTACCGAGTCAGCTGTAGAGGTATATAATAATTTTTACACACACAGCAGAATGAAATAAAATTAGAAACAAAAATAATATTAAAAAGGTATAAATATTTTACATATAAATCAAATTATGGGACTTTTTGGCAATTTATTTCACTTGACCTTGATTTTGTTTATTTGTGTATTTTCAAGGTTTTTGTTTGGTTTTAGAAGGATTTTTCCTTATTCTATTTTTTATTTTTTTATTATTTTTTTAATTTTTTTTTTATTGGTTTATGTTTTCACCTAATAAACATAATGTATTTGAAGTTCAAATTCAGAAATACAATGTTCCAGTATATAGTAAAGCTTATGCTAAAAGCTTAGTTATGTATGTTTTACAAACTATATATACACACACATACATACACACACATAAAGAAATTACTGCAGTAAAACACAATATATCAATAAAATTTAATACAAATGACTACAACAGATATTAGATTACAGGAGACATCGAACAATAAACAATTTCATCTGACAATTACCTTCAAAATCCTCCTCATAATCATCATCATAATCATCATCATAATCACCATCATAATCATCCTTAACTATGAGCAGCAGAAAACAAAATGTCAGCTAAATACACAGTGAATGAAGAAGCTAAACTACCTCGTAAAATAATAATGAGTAAAGGTGTTTGAAAAAGAAAAAAAGCTCTTTGCAAATAAGAAAATGTATTTGAAGTGTGTGAAAAAAGTTTTTTGTGTGTTGCAGTGTGTAAAAGAAAAAAGTTTATTTATTGAATGTGTGCATAATTCTCAAGTAATGTGTAAAGAAATATAAAAAGCAGAAAGTATGAAAAGGAAAAGCCGGCAATCTAAGGACATTTAAACTAAGAATGCTTCGTGAGTCTGGGTACTGGTATTTTAAAATGTTCTAAATGTTACTAAATAAACATTGAGCGACTCACCAGAATGCTGTTCACCGTGAGACTTGTCAGACGTCACAGACTTCCTGTCATCATCGTCATCCTCATCCTTGACTCCTCGCACTATTTTACTGTTTGTGTCATCCAGAGCTTTCTTAATGGCTTCTTCAGCAGACTTGTCCTCCAGCACCTGCGCCAGTTCCAAAGCTTTCTCAAAGTTTGCTGAGGCTGATTGTAACTCATTACTCTTCACTGAAATAATACAACAGGTTATTACTATGATCAAAGACCTCAACAAAAGGTAAATTAAACATAGCAATTATTATGAAAGAAAACATACCTTAACATATATGTTAAAATAACTATAGCGTAATACAGTATATAATCCTTATCTGAAACCAAAAAATACTCTTGAAAATGTTCTTTAGATGTAAAGCATCACTTTTGCTTATCTAGAGATTCATTAAAAGCATACACATACACACACACATACACACACATACACACCTACATATATATATATATATACACACACACATACACACATACACACATAAACTTGTGTTTAAAACAGTTACCTTCTGTCTGAGCGACTAACACATAGGCATGTAGCTGCCAGCTTCTGTCATCTGCTTCTTTTGCAGCTTCCAGAGCTCGTTCCCCATAATTCTTTGCGTCTTCGTACTCCCTCAGCTCAAGATGGCACCTTCCTATTTCATGATACAGCCACGTTTTTTCCAGTGACGTTTTACACAGCGGAAGTTTCTCCTTCCATCTGAAACACAAACAAAATAAAATACAAATACTTTTATAAAGCAATTTACTAGCTGTTCTTTTTCTATTTCTTTTTTTATAATATTCTTGAGCCTTTATAAACTTGAAGATATCTAGGTATACATTACAATATCAAATATAATTTAATTCAGTTGTCAGTAATAACAAAATATCAAATCTGAATAATTGCAAAATATGAAATAATAACATTACAATAAATTAGATAGTCCTTACTCCTATAACAGTCAGGGGAGGCTTTCATATTTTTTGTTACATTAAATATAAAATTCTGTCAAATGTAAATATACAATTTCTCAAATTAATTCAGTGAAATATAGATTTTTATAAATGTAGTATGAGTGAAATACAAAATATGGGATGTTTCTATGGTTAACTTATTACTGTATTCTGAACAAGTTTAAATTCTAATATATATAATTTACAATTAAATTATTCAAATGACAAAAAAAATAAAATCTTCATTTATTTTATTGTTAATATGCTAATTAATGTTCAAATATAAAAATCTTGAAAAAAACTGTAAAGAAAAATATTAATATTTTTAGAATTTCTCTAATTCATATTTTTAAAACATACAGTAACAAAATTGCTATACATGTTAATGGCCTCTTCATATTTTTCCATTCTAGCATAGACTCTTCCTAAGTTGTCGTAAGCTCTTGATTTGGCATCTTCCAAATCACTGTGAATAAACAAGGACACATCAATATATATAATGTTCACACAAAAAATCAGTACAATGCTGATTAAGATACAGTTAAAATTGAGTACACTTTATACAAACTATGAATCAAAGGCTACAAACATACATTCATACATACATACATACATACATACATACATACATACATATACTTTGGAACAAATATTCTTTGCTCTAATAATGCAAACAGACATTTATTACATATTTTTGAAAATATTACTAACTATTCTTTTCCAATTTCTAAATCTTTTTCATGGTGTTGTTGAGCCTTTTTAAAATTGTCCATTTCCAGGTAAGCATTTCCCATGTAGCTGTGCAGGTTGGCAATGATCTCTTCTTTGTTTTTCAGGTCGTAATCGGAGTAATTCTCGATTCGTTTCATTGTTTTGTTACACAGTCGCAGACTCTCTTCATACTCTCCATGGGTTTGGGCTGAAACCAAGAAACAAATGATTTTGGGCTAGAGAGATTTTGACCAGAGAAGAGAGAGAGAGAGAGAGAGAGAGAGAGAGAGAGAGAGAGAGAGAAGAGAGAGAGAGAGAGAGAGAGAGAGAGAGAGAGAGAGAGAGAGAGAGAGAGAGGACTATTATTTAAACTGAAATTTTAATGAAAATATATATATATTCACACATACATACTGTCATAATACAATAAATACATTATATTAAAAATATATATTAATTTTACAGTTGAGATAACCCTCATTAAAACCTCAGTTATCATATATTAAATAATAAAATTACTTTTATAATTAAATTATTTCACAAAGACATTTATAATTAAATTGTTTCAAAAGACATTTATAATTAATTATTTCACAAAGACATTTATAATTAATTGTTTCAAAAGATATTTATAATTAATTGTTTCAAAAGACATTTATAATTATTTAGATACCATCGTCTATCTGTTCTAATCTTTGTAACACATATTTCTTGGGATCCATGTATTTAGATTTGGCATTCTGTTGTTTTGTCTGTTTCTGTTTGTCTCGTTTTCTCGCATACATTGGTTTTTGCTGCCGCCAGAAGTCTGCTCGTTTGTTCAGGTAATCCAGTCCGTCGCAGGCTCTGTCCTTCACAAACTCACCTGTGTCATTGTTAGGTACAGTCATTTCTGAAAATCAGACGTTAAAACAACGTTAGGTTAATCCAAATCTTAGCAGTATTACTGAAAACAACAACAACAGAAACAACGTCTTCAACAACCACAGCTACATAACAATAACACAATCAGATTAGTTTTCACAATCATTTTATATTCATTTATAAATATTTATTTTATATATAAGAACAGAATCATAACCTATGATTGCAAAAAACCCTTACGGACTGAGTAAATCAGTTTCAAATTATTTCCCATTAATGAAAATGATGGAGAATAAAAAGGAAATGTTAGTATCCATTCATCCTTATTCTTTTATTGTCATACTTTATTATTTGCAAAGATCAGAAAGCTAATAAAACAAAAACAGTTAAGTATATTATATTTGTTCCAGTAACAATGTAGAGTTCTTGTATGGATATAAACTGTCTGTAAAAGACAATTAAGCCAAAATATACACCATTCATATTTTTTAAAGATTCTTCACATATAAAAAATATAAATAAAAATGTAATTAAAAATATTAGAGATTAAAAAATATTTTTCTAACTACATCTGTAACATAATAAAATTCTTTCAAAATAAAAGCAAATACAGTATAATTCATATTTCAAAAGACTTTTCACATATGAAAAATATAAATTAAAATACTAGAGAGGGATATTAAAAAGTATTTTCATAACTATATCCGTAACATAACTATTTTACTTTCAGTATAAAAGTAAATATATTCACCACACATTTGCTGTGCAATGCAAACAGTATAAGATATTTGTTAATACAATAATTACCATCAAATAATTTTTCTAAGAATTCTTTGTCCTGGTACAGTTCTCCCAGTAATTCTTTTGTGGTTTTGGAATCTGAGGAGCTGGCGTCTGGCTTTCTGCGATCTTTCTTCTCTTCCTTCTTCTGTGTAGGTTTCGAGTATCGAGCTTTCTGCTGTAATTTCTGCTTCTTAAATAAAACACAGTCAAAGAGAAACAAATTAGAGATTTATCACATAAAAAAAAGTAAGTTTAAAATAAATTTAAATAAAATCAAATATGCCATAATTAAATCAAATCTGTTTTCTATGTTATAAAATAAATGTATTATATTTAAATTGTTTATTACATTGGAGATAAAATAAATTTAAACATAGTTAAATACGTAATAAGGTGTTATAAAATAAATTATTTAAAAAAAAATTATCAACAAAGTATTAAAATGTATGAAAAACTACAATTAATTTTGTTTTCAGTTTATAAACTAGCAACAAAATAATGTTTATGTTAACTGGGATGCTCTGTAATTATGATAATAATATTATAAATTATCATTCTGTTGTGTATTGTTGAATATTTCTAATTATAACAAAGACTAAATTATTTGAGTCACTAAAGTTTTCTAATGAAATAACAAGAAACTCCACCATAGAACATAAAAAATAAGTAAACAAACAAATAAATAAATAAATAAATAAATAAATAAATAAATAACAATAACAATAACAATAACAATAATAATAATAATAATTAATAAGTAAATAAATAACAGTAACAATAACAATAATAATAATAATAATAATAAATAAATAAATAAAATAAAGATCAGTAAAGAGAACTTAAATCAAACTGCATTAAGTCAAAATATTTTATTTCCTCTGAAAACCACTGAGTTGTAATAAACAAGTATTTGTGGTTTGATTTACAAATAAAGACAAAAAACATGACAGTTTCATTTCATGGGCCTTATGATGTTTCAGGATTCTGGAAAGTAAATTTGTACAAAATTTCAGAACAAGCAACTCAAAATAAGGAGAAATAAATAAAAATGTGTGAAGCTGGTTTTTCTTTTTCATCATCAAAATGAAACTGAAAACCTGTATAAACAAATATATATTAACTCTGAATTGTAAATATATATCAATAAAAAAACATTCATAAAATATATCCCATTATAAAAACAGAAACTAAAATAAAAAACATACTAACTATACTTTGGAAGAGGAAGGTTTAAAACATGAAAAGTGTTTTTATTTTCCTATAGTGGGGAGAGGTTAAACTCAGTATGGTTCTAAGATTGAATCTTTGATGGGCAAGTTAAAAATTTTGAAAATATATTCTCTAAATTGTTATGAATGAAAACAAAAAGGCTGGTTTTCCATTTTGTCAGTAGAGTTCTAAGCTAAATAATGGAAGGTTTTAAACAAAGGAGGAAGAAAATGGCTACAGAAAAAAACAAAAGTTTCTTGATTCATTTTTATAATTACCTTTAGTTTTTCTTCCTGTTTACAAATAGAACAATCAAAGTATGACATTGTTTGACATTGTAAAATAATTTTACATTGTCATTGGATATTTGTTTTAGTTATCTATATCTTTATTGTTTTATTTTTATTTTATTTTAGTTTAAACATAATTCTGAAAATCACATTATCAACATGAACAAAACTCCCAGATTAATACTAGTTTTTACACTATAAAAAAATAAATTGTTGTTCAACTGAAAATAAAGAACACAGTCATTAAAAATCTGTAATCATAATGCCTATAATGTCTTTGTAACTCTTTCATCTGCCATCTAAATAAATGTACTGTCCACATTATAAATATGCATTACAAAATCAATAAATTTCAGTTAGTCAGATATTTCTGTCAAAAACAAACAAAAACTCACATCATCCTGTTTTTCAAAGAAAGATAAATCTCCATCAGTTGTAAGCTTGACAGATTCTGGTGCTGCAATACAACAATTATTATAATATATAATACTGTTAAATGAGAGACATTGCCAAGCAGCTGTGTGTTATTAATACAGATACACTGCCAAATATGTATATATTACCGTTAGACAGTTCTTGTGAAATATATATTTATATAATACTGTTAACATAGAGATGCTGCCAAATAATTATATTATACTATTAAACAGAAACCCAGTCAAATATTTATTCACACTGTTAACACAAAGATGCTGTCAAATACGTATCATACATGTTAATACAGAGATCCTAAGAAATACATGTTCTTATATCAAAGAGATGTCTGTGGGTGTGTGTGTGTGTGGGTTGGTGTGTGTATGTATGTGTGTGTGTGTGTGTGTGTGTGTGTGTGTGTGTGTGTGTGTGTTTGACACATACTTCCTATGCTGTTGTTAATGGCTTCCTGTGATTTCTGTATTCCTAGCCTAAACTCCTGAAGTTCTGGTCTGAGTTTGTTTCCTCTGTGGAAGAACACGAGAGCAGTTTCAAAATCTCCTTTTTGATAGAATGCTTCAGCCTTCAAGTACAGAGCCTGAAAACACAAACATGTACAGTGTAACAACTTTCACAACTCATATACAACAAAACAAGTAAGTTATATCAACTGACAATTCATTTTAACCTTCAGATGTCTTAAAATAATGGCTGTTATTATAATGAAGACTAAATTAATATGACTGAATGTAAATAAGATAAATGATGTACTTTCACCATTAACTGAACAAGCATTGGAATACTAATAATCTAAAATACAGCTAATCAACAATTAAACTTGCTAACTAAATAAATAATGACTTTTTAGTAAAAAGTTCCATCAGCAATGATAATAACCAGTTTATACATAACATAAAGCATTTTATATTATTTTTACTAAAAGTAACTTCATACAGGTTAGCAGAATGACTGGATATTTTCCATAATTTTAAATTTAATAATCTATATATGTGCTTTTAACATCACACACACAGACACACACAAAGACACACAAACACTCACACACACAGACCCACACAAAGACACACACACTCTCACACACACACACACACACACACACACACACACACACACACACACACACACACACACACACACACATAATTATAATGCAATAAAATTCCAGTAATAACTTTTATGTTTATCTTGCCCTCCTCCTCCGCAGCCAGTGCAGACTCTGAGTCTGCCAGTGCATACTCTGCATTGCCTAGCATCAGGTGACAGTGTGCTCTACGCACCAGACAGGTGACATCATTCTCACGCATCTCCAACGCCTAAAATAGACATCATCATAGTCATCATTTCTTTCTTTATTTTGTATTTTATATATTTTATTTCTATTTCTTTATATATATATATATATATATATATATATATATATATGTATGTATGTATTATTATTATTAGTAGTAGTAGTAGTAGTAGTATTTTTTATATGTATTTACTTTCTAAATTATAAGTGTTTAATTATATATATATAATTTATTTTTATTATTATTTTTTTGTATTTATTCTTTCATGCATCGTACACCGAACTGATGATAATAATATCGTTTACTGGTTATATTATTTAACTACAGCATTTTTCGTTGTTAAAATATACAAGTTTTTTTGAATTTATGAAGCAAACCTTTGTGAAACTCTCGATAGCTTTTTTGTACTGTTTAACATGGACAAAATGTTCTCCTTCGTCACGTAAGGTTTCAAAGGTTCCGACCATTTCTTGGTCTGTCCCTGTATCGCTGTCATCTTCTCTGCCACGTCCTCTTCCTAAACCGGGCATTGTTTATTAATAATCTCTTAACAATAGAAACTGTTTAATCAGGGATTAATCCTTATTACACGGCGCTTTTCTTTTTCAGACACGGGCACCTGCTTCTTTCGTTGTCACTGACAACCAGGTGAATATAACAGGAATATACTGATATCCTATGTGACATGTCGGTAATTCACTATCATTAAGGAAACGAAGCGCAATAAGTGACGTATACCAGTGAACGATTTAAGCCTCGATTTAAGTTGCTTAACTATGGCGGACAAAACAAGCAAAAATGTAAACAAAGGGAAAGAAAATGAAGAGGTCTGTGAAAAATCCAAATCTTTAGAAGATTTTATAACAGAACAGTACACTCAACAAAAGGTCTATTTGAAAAACATTATTTGAAAATGGATTTTATATAAATTTAAGAAATGCATTTCATGTGTTGCTACGTTCTGTTACCATCATAATAACATTATAATGACATGAAATATTCACGATAGCATGTTCTGATTATAATCATTCAAATCAGATCACAAAATAATGTTATTACTTTTATTATTATAGTATATATCTACTTCTATTTTTTCTTTGATATATACATTCATGTAATTCATACTTTTTTCTTCTTCTTTTTTCACAACTATAAAATATGTTCCTGAATTATGTAGCAAAAAACAGCATTTGAATATATTATATCTGTTCAGTTATATATATATATATATATTTATATATATATTATCTTTTTTCCTAAAAATGTAAAAGTACAAAATAAATTATTTAATAATTACCATTAACAGTAACCAACCTATATAAATAATACAAATAAGTGTTTATTATTTTATTTAGTGTATATATTTTCAGAAAGATGGAAAATTAGATGCCACAGAAGACATAAATGATGCCAGAACATCAGATTTCTTTACCAGAGCTTTGTCTGAGAGCAGAAGGTCATTAACAAAACTAGTTTAAAAATAAATATTTTGCTGAATAGAAAAACTGCACAATGTTCCAACCTCTACATTTCCTTTTGCTTCTATAATTTAACTACTTTCCCAAAAGCAGAATATTTGTAGTTAGCATATATTCTAAAAGTGGCTATAAAATGGAAATTTATTTTAGGTGGTTAAAGAAAAAATATGTCAAACCAGAATACTTTCTAGTATTTCCTAGTATCACTAGTCAGATGGTACTTGAAGTATACATATATTGTTTGAAAAGTTGAGCTAAATAAATTTTTATACTAGAATGTGGTAAATAAAATTGTAAACGAGACTAATCATTTGATTCTTCCTACATATTTGTAAGTATTTATTTGATATAGTTATCATTATGATGAATTATACATTTTTAAATTTATAAAATTGTAAACCAGAATAATTTTCTCGCCATTATATATATATATATATATAGAAAGTGATATATAAAGTTATCATTACCTCTGCTAATGAAAATTATTTTGCTAATTCAGGATGGATAAAGAAGTGTCAAAGTCTCAGGAGAAGTTAAAGAAACTTCATGATGAGCTTGGAGTTGACAGGTTCAATGAGTGGAGATCTGAACACGCGGCTGAAGTGCTAGAACCAGCTCAGGCAGAAAGAGTGGCCCATGCAGGACAGTACTGTTCACACACTTAATGTTAAACAGGACAGTACTGTTCACACACTTAGTGTTAAACAGGACAGTACTGTTCACACACTTAGTGTTAAGCAGAACAGTACTGTTCACACACTTAGTGTTAAACAGGACAGTACTGTTCACACATTTAGTGTTATGCAGGACAGTACTGTTCACACACTTAGGGTTAAGCAGGACAGTACTAATCACACAACGTTAAACTGGTCATTATTTACCACAGTGTTAAACCAGACAGAACTTTGCATGTATATAATTTTAAAACTGGATACTGTTCACTAAGTTATTTTAAACTGGATGGTATTGTCCACATTGCTTTTTGTCCATTCATTCATATATCTACATGGATTATTAACCATGCACTAATTTACATTTATAACCTTTTACTGTTGTTTTTAACCCATGATTCACAATTACAGCTGAATTTGACACTTCATTGTATTATTGCAAAAACATTCTTGTTTATTCCTATTGTATATTTTGTACCTGTATTTTCAAAGAAGTAATTTTAATATTTTTGTTACCACATAAAACTTTTTCTTGCATGAAGTAATAGTTTGTGATGTTTAACAATTCACTTCATTTATGTTCATCTTACATGTGTGTGTACCAATTTTCATATTAAATTGTTTCATGAACATTGTTGAAATTTTTGTCAATACATATTTAACATATATTTTATATTTCTATCTGTATTTTATCAGTATTAATTTATCAAAATACACTGAGTCAGCAATATTGTAGAGTCCAAAAAACTAAATGAACATGTAGTTTGCTGTTCAGTTTACATATAATGCTTTGAAGAAATAATAGAAATAAAAGAAAGGTACATTAATTATTCGATACTAATATTATTCCATTCTCTACCAGTGCTTTTAACTGCTGCACCCCTGCATAATTCAAGTCACTTTATGTTTCTGTTTTCAGTGTAATTTGCTACTGAAAGGAGTGGCAACCCTAAAAGCTAGTGTATTAAAATAATTATTTTAGAACATGATTTAAAGGTTACCTGACCTAATCTTCCTATAACAAAACATTCAGAATTCTGTATGTACATATATGTTGTGTGTATAGGCAGAGGCACAGGTATGTAGTGTGCATCTTTGTTGTCTCTTTCTCTCTCCACACACACACACACACACACACACATACACTATCATTATCAAGTACAGAAAATAACAAAAACAGAAATTCACAACACAGATATAAATAGATTATATAGTATATTTATTTTATTTTATGTTTATTTGTAGAAGTGTGTCCATACTCATTTTATATACAAATTATAAGGGGAAATATAATGTCAAAAAAATATGTAGCAGAAATGTACAAAAATTGCATAACTGAAATAGGCTAGTTTTTATATAACATCACAGATTGCTGTATTAATATCGTAAAGAGTTTCCCACCTTGCCTTGTCTGAAAGAAGCTTTATGCCTCACAGCAAAACATACTGTGAGCTTGAAGCAGTCACACTGACTGAGTCTGAAGTAACACATGTCAACATGTGTTTCTAGCCAGACCCAGCTGGGATATTGCAATGGTAACATTTTGTGAAAAAAGCCACTACAAAACATCCGAGTGTAAACACTCTGCTGTGTAAACACACAACAACTGTAAAGACATCCATGAGAAAATATTCTCAGGAATAATTGTCAGATACCACAGTTCTGTTGTAAAAGGAATTGCCTCTGAATTTATAATTAGTTTAAAAAAAAATATTTAAAAATTGCATATTAATCAATTTTTATCACCAGTAATGGCACTAATACAGGCATATATATAAGACAAAAATTTATTTTTTACAAAATATGATCATTTATAATTAAACCATTAAGAAAAAATCATGACAAAAATGATACCTATTGCAGACAAAAAACCCAACAAAAAACAAAAAACAGATAACGAAAGAAAAACACCTTTTAAAGACAAGCATTAAAAATCTTCAAAACCAACAGCAATTAATATCATACTTATTTCATTAGCCAAGCTGGAAAAAATGCAAAGGAATTATTATTTTGGCTTTCTTTTTTTTCTTACTCTTTCCATTATTTGTTTTATTTTTTTTTAAAGAAAGAAGAAAATACTGATATTAATTTATACCAGAGGTATTTATAAAATGAAAATCAAGAGTAACATTTATTGCTGTAAATCAGATATTAATATGAAGGCATTTTCATGTTGTAATCATAATTCAAATTAGCAATAGCAAATTTCTCTCAAGACTTCAAAAAAAAAGAAAATTATAAAGACAAGATTACATATGCACATGCAAACAATCACACACATCACACGCTTAGAGACCAGATTTTTCAGATTTGTACATTACATATCAGTCTACTTTTATTCATTTTTGCTGGTTATGTTTTTGAATGTATATAAATGATCACATCAAAGAATACTACACTTTTTTATCTGTATGAAGTGTCAGTAATTTAAATCAACTACTACAGAATGCTTCATCTTTCTCTATTTTTCATGTGAATAAAGTTAGTGAAAACAAATGTAAAGTAAAAATCTGGGTCTCACTAGATTATGAAAACATTCAGAAAGCATTTTGCAGATGCAAAAACATTTCATTTCTAGTTTTTGTGTCTTAAAAATATTTCAAACTGTAATTATCAATATTTTATATTTTATTGTAATGAGAGAAGTATTAAATGTAAATACAAATTGAGCTATTAAATTTAAAAATATCAAAGCATTCTGCAGCATACTGAAACCTAAATCTTTATTTCTTAAACAGAAATACAGTTTAACAATCATACACTGACAAAGACAACAGTCTCACACAACACTGCCAACTAATTTAAAAGCAGCTACTCAGCTTGCAAAACAGGTGATAGAGGAAAACACTATTGCAGATTGGTTTGTCATTTAAAATGGTAATTTTATATATATTATATAACAGTTTGTTAAAAATAAATTTATTGATTAATCTTTTCTTTGGACAACTGTCTTCACTGGCACCGACTATCCCCACCAACATATAAGCTGCTTCAAATAGAAAATTCTAGTGAGTGCTTTTTAATGAATAAATAAATTCTTAAATAATGGACACAACTAATCTTTTTTTTTTTTTTTTCTCCCCTGAATGACCTGACATAATATTTGCTTTTAGGACTCCCTATATATAAATTTTTAAAATGGATGTCCTAAACTATTATGTGAATGAATTGCTATTTTGATAACCCAAATGAGAACAGCAGCAGACTGGTATCAAGAACAGTAATGCTTGCTGCAAGTTGATCTAAATACCAGTGTTGCAGTTAAAATGATTCTCTGATGAGAGTAAAATGATTTTTGTATTAGGTTGCAAAATTAAGGCAGCCATATTCAAAGCACGTTGGCACAGACAATGTATTTTAATAAAAAGAAGAAAACAGGAAAGTCTGTTATGATCACAAAATGTCATCACTGATATTTTCTTTCTAATCTTAGAAGAGAAGTCATGTTTCTATGGCAACAGATCTCAAATATTGTTTACTATTTTTAAAGACCAATAACTGTTCTCTACAGAATATTGATTACTGATAGTTGTAGTTTCATCTTCTACAACTAGTGTACAGTTTATCTTTGTACACTGCTCTTATGTACAATTAAATGTACACTTTGTGTCTTACAGACTTAATAATAATATATGGTTAGTTTTGTCCTCATGCCTACCTTATTAGGACATCTAATTTCAAATATATTGTTAGTTGTAAATTTATATCTCTTTTTATATATATATTTTTTTTATTATTAAAACAAGTGAGCTTGTTGTTTAAGTTGTCTTTGTCTCCAAGATGGCAATACGTAGAATTCCTCTCTGTTCATTTCCATCAATGCCTGCAAAAGAAGAAAATGTTTTTAATATTTTCAAATAATTATTTATTTTGGCAATTTGCAAGCAGTATGCTCCTGTCTGAAAACAAGTTTATCTAATGATAAACAGCTACCATTATCAGTAACAAACTGAGATCAATACTTATTTATTTAAAACAAGTTATTGACTATTTATAATCTACTGATAAACAGCTCCCATGATCTGTAACAAAGTACTTATTTATTTAAAACAAGTTATTGACTATTTATAATCTACTGATAAACAGCTCCCATGATCTGTAACAAAGTACTTATTTATTTAAAACAAGTTATTGACTATTTATAATCTACTGATAAACAGCTCCCATGATCTGTAACAAAGTACTTATTTATTTAAAACAAGTTATTGACTATTTATAATCTACTGATAAACAGCTCCCATGATCTGTAACAAAGTACTTATTTATTTAAAACAAGTTATTGACTATTTATAATCTACTGATAAACAGCTCCCATGATCTGTAACAAAGTACTTATTTATTTAAAACAAGTTATTGACTATTTATAATCTACTGATAACAGCTCCCATGATCTGTAACAAAGTACTTATTTATTTAAAACAAGTTATTGACTATTTATAATCTACTGATAAACAGCTCCCATGATCTGTAACAAAGTACTTATTTATTTAAAACAAGTTATTGACTATTTATAATCTACTGATAAACAGCTCCCATGATCTGTAACAAAGTACTTATTTATTTAAAACAAGTTATTGACTATTTATAATCTACTTTCCCATGAAACAAAGTACTTATTTATTTAAAACAAGTTATTGACTATTTATAATCTACTGATAAACAGCTCCCATGATCTGTAACAAAGTACTTATTTATTTAAAACAAGTTATTGACTATTTATAATCTACTGATAAACAGCTCCCATGATCTGTAACAAAGTACTTATTTATTTAAAACAAGTTGTAGGCTGCTTATTATCTACTGATAAACAGCTCCCATGATCTGTAACAAAGTACTTATTTATTTAAAACAAGTTATTGACTACTATTTATAATCTACTGATAAATGATCTGTAACAAAGTACTTATTTATTTAAAACAAGTTATTGACTATTTATAATCTACTGATAAACAGCTCCCATGATCTGTAACAAAGTACTTATTTATTTAAAACAAGTTATTGACTATTTATAATCTACTGATAAACAGCTCCCATGATCTGTAACAAAGTACTTATTTATTTAAAACAAGTTATTGACTATTTATAATCTACTGATAAACAGCTCCCATGATCTGTAACAAAGTACTTATTTATT
Source organism: Chrysomallon squamiferum (assembly GCA_012295275.1). NCBI lineage: Eukaryota > Metazoa > Mollusca > Gastropoda > Neomphalida > Peltospiridae > Chrysomallon > Chrysomallon squamiferum. The sequence goes on along the minus strand of CM022668.1, from coordinate 1,748,204 downwards.
TAAAACAAGTTATTGACTATTTATAATCTACTGATAAACAGCTCCCATGATCTGTAACAAAGTACTTATTTATTTAAAACAAGTTATTGACTATTTATAATCTACTGATAAACAGCTCCCATGATCTGTAACAAAGTACTTATTTATTTAAAACAAGTTATTGACTATTTATAATCTACTGATAAACAGCTCCCATGATCTGTAACAAAGTACTTATTTATTTAAAACAAGTTATTGACTATTTATAATCTACTGATAAACAGCTCCCATGATCTGTAACAAAGTACTTATTTATTTAAAACAAGTTATTGACTATTTATAATCTACTGATAAGCAGCTCCCATGATCTGTAACAAAGTACTTATTTATTTAAAACAAGTTATTGACTATTTATAATCTACTGATAACAGCTCTCATTATCTTTAACAAAGTTAGATCAATACATTTTATTTAGTCATATATTTGCTTTGGTTTCAAGGTTTAACAAATAGAAAGGTGATTAATCTCTTTTTGCCCCACAAATATTAAAAAGAGTGCAATTCAAATGAAAGTAAACAACATTGGTTGAAACATCATTATATGTTTAAGTATATTGGTTTCCTCCAAAAACAGAAAATATTTGACACATCTCTGAGAATTGTTATGAATTAATAAATTGCTCTCTTATCAAGGTAAAGTTCCAAAAGACAATATTTTTTCATAATGTCCTTTATTCACATCTGCTAATTCCTCATATACTCTTAAGTGAAGACTAAACACATTAGTTCTTTATAAACTTAGCTTTAGTCTGATTATAAAAAGATAATTAAATATATATTTTAATATTATTTTCTGCAAATCATAGGTTTGTTTAAGCTATTATACATAAATCAAAGCAATGATGAAAATCTGTTCTTTTCAAAAAACTATTCATTTTGAATAACAAATCCCGAGAGAGGAAACTTTAATAAAATGGATGAAAGTGAAATAATTTACCTCAAACTCTTCATCATCAAGATATGCCTCCAGTTTGGATGCATCGACACCTTCAGGCAGTGGACGTTCCTGCAGTTCTTCCAGTGTAAACCTTGTCTTGCTCAGTCTTGTGAGGACATCTGTTAAACGATCAATGTAGCCATCTACTTTGCCTTCCTGTGTACAAAAACAGAGTACAGTGTACACTATATGGTAGAGAAAGAGAGAAACAGACAGAAAGACAGAGAGAGGGGGTAGAGAGGGGAGGGGAAGAGATGAACAGAAAAGGAAAACTGTTTAGTTTCTGACAGCATGTAAGAATTAAGTGATTCACAAAGTAAAGAGATACAAACATTCAAACTGGTGTCTCTGACCACTTTGTCCACCTGCCAGTAAGGAAACAAGTTGGTAAAACACTGAGGTTCTACACCCGCACAGACATGGTACGCTCCTGGTGGGCTGTCAGGATTCTTTTCTGTAAATACACAAAATATAATTCTTCATAATTCACTGTTAGCAGTTTTTTCATGTCCTTACAGGCATCTGTTTGAAAAATTTACTCTATGTGTGCATGTGTCTATGTGTATGTGTGCATGCATGGGTGTGTATGTGTAAGGAATAACTGGTTACTGTCTTCAGATATCAGCTTTATCATGCAAAGGTAAGATTGCTGATTCAATCCATATATCATTATGTGTGTGTCTGTCTGTCAAAATATCTTGATTGTAATTTTTCAATGTCCATAATGTTAAGAATCCAAGAAGAATGTGAAATGAATAAATTATAAATATACCAACCATTACAGTAATCAATGGCAGTCTGTATTGCACATTTTCTGTCAACATTGAAACGGGCATGAGCAGATCCTGTCTTCACATTCTCCTGTTCCTCAGTTGCCACTGGCCACCAGCCCTGCCAGAGGTACACCTCATGGTCATTGTCTATGAGAAACAGGGCAGGCTGCGCTGGCTTGTACAGATCAGACTGCAGGAATGGAAATGGCGTAGTCATCTCAGACCGCGATGGGTTAGGCACTTCGTTCACTTCCAGCACCCCCGACACACTGCACATGTTGAAAATACGGATTGTGTGCGTATATGGCTTAGGATCTGAAAAAGAAATTTCATTAACTGTGACTGAGTATATTTCTATACTGATAAAATTATTGTAAAGATGGTACTAGCATGTTGCTAAAAATATTAAATAGTAATAAAACAATGACAAAACAGCAACAACAATAATGACAATTATAACAATTGTAAGAAATAAATAAAAAAAAAATGGTCAAAAATCACTATTAAATAGTGTATGTGCAATTTTACCAATTTAATTTAAAGATAATATTTCTAAATATATTTTGGATATGATACCTCTATAAAATTTCTTACCTTTAATGAGAGACAGGTAACTGTTTTGATAGTATCCATCAAGAGCTGTCCAGAAAGCTGAGGTTTCTTGTCCCTCTTCAACCTCTGTTATCACAATACAGGCATCCTTATGAAGACCAACTTCCAGCGGACATCTAAAAATAGTTTAAATAATTAATCTGCTGTTTGTTTGCATTCTGAAGTACTCTGCTTGTTTAATTATCCAGGTAATAATTATAAACTGGCTTGTTATTCCTATTCGTACATGCAGATGTATTTTAAATATTTTCACTCACACACTTACACTCACCCCCACTCACCCCCACACACACACACCATATATATATATATATATATATATATATATATTCACACCCAAAACTCTTACTTACAGGCACTCACACACCCAAATTGTAACAGAACCAAAGACAACACTGACACGTTTACTTTAACAAATGTAAAACTTGTAAAGCTCACTGAGATTTGAGTTGCTGTGCAGCTGTGAGCGCCAGGTTGCGAGCGTGAGGCAAAGACTTGCAGCCGTGCCACACATACAGCAGTCCTGTGCTGACACTGAGAACCAGCAGGGACGAGCGACTGCGCAGATTGCTCATTTGTAGAGGAATCTCAACAAGACACAACTCATTGTCAAACTCGCCCCGCACCCAGTAGAAGCGAGTGGATCCCTGAGTGTTAGTGGAAGGATCTTCACGTTTTCCTATGTGGATGATCATTTTACCCTTGAACAGATTTAGAAAACACGGAGGCTCCTTTCCTTGCACTACCCTAACCTGAAACACAGAATGAAACATTATTTTTACCTGATTTTCAGTCTATTTATGATGTATTTATCAACAGAGATAGAAATGTTGTGATGAGAGAGAAAGAGAGATAGAGAGAAGGATAAACATGAATAAGCAGTGACCATGGAAAAAACAGACTGATAGAAATTGATATTCAGTCAGAAATATGTTATAAGTAAATGGTAACCATAAATAATGTAACCTTCTGAAATGTTAGCTGCTATGAAAGTAACATTAGCTTATGAACATTACATTCATCTTTCAAAAAAAAAAAATAAACATTTAGATATCTGTAACTGACAGCATTTAACCAGCTTCATGTTGACATGAAAACAAAACTAATATAACTAAATTAGAAATAAAAGATTAAGAAAACAAACTTGAGGTCCTCTCTCCTCATCCAATTCCACAGTCATGAGAGCAGACGCACCCTTCTCATTGACTGTCGACTTGTTTCCCTGCCAGAAGAAATACGCACACTTCTCTCTGCCAGTCAGCGAGTGTCGAGCACTGTGACCTTTCAGAGACTTGATACCTGAACAATTCAAACACAGTAATAAATTTACTCATTGTTGATAGTAACAAATAATAATTTACTTGTCAGATTCAAAACACACAGAGAGAGAGAGAGAGAGAGAGAGAGAGAGAGAGAGAGAGAGAGAGAGAGAGAGAGTTTGAAACAAAATATAATAATCAGAGGAAACAAAAAATTATAATGGAAATATATTTTAAATAACATTATATCAAAAGTAACACAAGTCTAAAGATCAATGTAACAATTTTGTATATTAATGATGTGTTACCTGAAGCTGTAATCATGTACTGCCAACGCACCACGTACGTGTCTCCATCATGGAACTGACCGTAACTGAGCTCTGGCAACTTGTAATGGTCATACTCTAGGACATGCCACGTGGCCGTGGACAAGGTGAGAACATCAAATTCACGAATTAGACCATCCACGTCCTCCTTCCTATAAACAAAAAGTTCAGTTTGAAAATTATAATTTGTTAAATTTGTTATTCTTTCTTACTTAATAAATAAATAAATTAATTAATTAATTAATTAAAAACATTACACTTTAGCAATAAGTTAGTCTACAAATATATATATATATGAAAACATAAACAATAAATGCACAGATAAGTACACATTCACTCATGCACGCATGCATGCTTACATACAACAATACAATGAAATTTTAATATGACAAATAAATAAGTATTTTTAATCAAGAAATGCAATTTATACAATCCAGAGAAATACTGTATGAGTTTGAAAGCTGCCCAATTATTACCATTTGGTCCCTCTACCAACATGAGATCCTTCCAGAAACAAGGAAACAGGTGTTTTTATGGGTTCCAACATTTTCTTTACATCACAGGGTTTCAGTTCACTGATATCACTCTGTCAAACACAAACCAATAAAAATAAAAATTATACACACATATTCATACATAGATGTTTATAATATACTTAAAATATCAGTTTGATTTTGGAATTTTTAATTTAATGCTATTTGAATTGTTATTAAAACTATTATATAGATAATAAAACTACAAAATTATATAATGAAGAGTTAAATTTTACTTTTTTTTCTGGTATGCCAAAATTGTTCACTCAAGCTCTGTTAGAATGGTATGAGAAAGTATGGAGTAATCATGAGAAAAACGTGTAATGGCAGACCCACAATTTGGCTAAAATGATGGACCATCAGAGTGGACAACATCTGCTAAACAGAATGACTTCATTAAAAAAGAGAAAAGACAATAACATGTCACTTGACATTCATGAAAAAAAAAAAAATCCAGTCTGGACTACTGTATTACTAAAAGAGTCTAATCCAGGCATGGGCAACCTTGTTTGAGGAGTGGGCCACATGAGACATGGCTCATCCTCAGGCGGGCCGCAGTTACTAATTTAGGCGATTCTGGAGATTACGTGTCAAAATAAATTTGTGTTTTTATGTAGAGTTTATTTTAAGAAATTTTTCATTTTCATTTACTTCAGGACCTGTTATAATAAAAAAATTACATGAGTTTTAGTATATTAGTAAATACAAATCAGACTCATTTTATAAAATTTGAATTGTTATTTTCCTTGTGAAAGTAGGCAGCCACTCAGACAGCTTGCCCATGACTGGACTAACCAGCAGTGAAACCCCTCTTTTCAGTCAGGTTCATAACTTTGCTTTTCAGATTTACTTCAAAATGACTACTGAGATAAACTTATTTTTCAGATATTAACCACCGAGCAACAACACAATAATACCTTTTTCTGTTTTTCTTCACTGTGACCACGGCAACGAATAATTCTTGAAGTATCTGGCCAGTCACTGAACTTCTCTCGAAATAAAACAGTCTCCATGTTCTGACTGACTTTACCAAACAGTGCCCAGTCGGGTCTCTTTGTGTCAGCCATCTTCAAACCACCATCTTCCTCAGCTGAATGTCAAAAACACAAATAATATTGACAGAATTCATTTGAGGTTAACGAAGAATTAATAAAGATAAGTATGACACTGAATATTAACACCTTTGGTGCTGGGCGTTTTTGAAACAAGTTTCTGCTCGTACTTGCATGCTGGGGAAGCCCATAGTAGATCAATAACTGCATACGTCAGCACTATAAGTCACATCGCTAATGTGTGGCAATTTTAAAACTATGACGGAGATCACCATCATTCAGGTGTTAAGTTACCAAGAGATTACATTTGGGAACAAACAGTTGAATTTGTGGGAAATAGAGTTAATTTATTAATCTGATAAACATTTGTGCAAACATCACTTCTGATGACAGATTAAGGATTAATGTAGCCTAGTAGGGTGTTCCCTTTTTTTCAGTTCTTTTAATTTAGGAAAAAAAATACATATTTAAACATTACTTATTAAGAGTATTAAGTCATTAACATAATCTCTGTACTGAAACAACAGATTTAAAAACTTACTTCTGAGGGGAGACAAAGGATTAAGGTTACATTCTGAGTAATCATATCCTCGATCCCACAGTTTTTGAGCAAGTTTCAGAGCACGTTTTCTGTTGTCCATGGAAACTGCTGTCCCCATCCACAAATACATTTCTCCTCCAAAATCAAACACTAGAACCTGAAACACATTTATGTTAATAATTGATAGCATGCTGTAACACTGATGTCTTTTTTTTCATTTTCTTTTTTCTTTTTTAAAAACTCCAACGTTATTATTTTTTTAAACTTATAATAAAAAAGGAAATAAAAAAATCTGAAATAACAGAAGGCTGTTAGATAAATAAATCTTTCTTTTTTTCTATGTATAAACATGTGAACATGATGAGAAAAATAAGAAAAATAGAACTTACCTCTTCCTTTTTCAACATTTCATATTTTGGAAGGACACCCCAGTATTTTTCGTAAGGTTCGAGTGAGTTGTCAACAAGCCGGTACACCATGTTTGTTTTGATCAGATGACTTTCAAACAGCTCATCTTCCTCATCTGGTCCACACGCTGAAAGAAATTTAAATAAATAAATAAATACTACTATTACTTATACTATAAATAAATAAATACTGCTATTACTTATACTATTATAAATAAATAAATACTGCTATTACTTATACTATTATAAATAAATAAATACTACAATTACTTATACTATAAATAAATAAATACTGCTATTACTTATACTATTATAAATAAATAAATACTACTATTACTTATACTATAAATAAATAAATACTGCTATTACTTATACTATTATAAATAAATAAATACTACTATTACTTATACTATTATAAATAAATAAATACTGCTATTACTTATACTATTATAAATAAATAAATACTACTATTACTTATACTATTATAAATAAATAAATACTGCTATTACTTATACTATTATAAATAAATAAATACTACTATTACTTATACTATAAATAAATAAATACTGCTATTACTTATATTATTCTAAATAAATAAATACTGCTATTACTTATACTATTATAAATAAATAAATACTACAATTACTTACACTGTTATAAATAAATAAATACTACTATTACTTATACTATTATAAATAAATAAATACTGCTATTACTTATACTATTATAAATAAATAAATACTACTATTACTTATAAATAAATAAATACTACTATTACTTGTACTATTATAAATAAATAAATACTACTATTACTTATACTATTATAAATAAATACTACTATTACTTATACTATTATAAATAAATACTGCTATTACTTATACTATTATAAATAAATAAATACTGCTATTACTTATACTATAAATAAATAAATACTGCTATTACTTATACTATTATAAATAAATAAATACTACAATTACTTATACTATAAATAAATAAATACTGCTATTACTTATACTATTATAAATAAATAAATACTGCTATTACTTATACTATAAATAAATAAATACTGCTATTACTTATACTATTATAAATAAATAAATACTACAATTACTTATACTATAAATAAATAAATACTGCTATTACTTATACTATTATAAATAAATAAATACTACTATTACTTATACTATAAATAAATAAATACTGCTATTACTTATACTATTATAAATAAATAAATACTACTATTACTTATACTATTATAAATAAATAAATACTGCTATTACTTATACTATTATAAATAAATAAATACTACTATTACTTATACTATTATAAATAAATAAATACTGCTATTACTTATACTATTATAAATAAATAAATACTACTATTACTTATACTATAAATAAATAAATACTGCTATTACTTATATTATTCTAAATAAATAAATACTGCTATTACTTATACTATTATAAATAAATAAATACTACAATTACTTACACTGTTATAAATAAATAAATACTACTATTACTTATACTATTATAAATAAATAAATACTGCTATTACTTATACTATTATAAATAAATAAATACTACTATTACTTATAAATAAATAAATACTACTATTACTTGTACTATTATAAATAAATAAATACTACTATTACTTATACTATTATAAATAAATACTACTATTACTTATACTATTATAAATAAATAAATACTACTATTACTTATACTATTATAAATAAATACTACTATTACTTGTACTATTATAAATAAATAAATACTACTATTACTACTATAAATAAATAAATACTACTATTACTTGTACTATTATAAATAAATAAATACTACTATTACTATTACTACTGTGAATAAATAAATACTACTATTACTTGTACTATTATGTACTATTATAAATAAATAAATACTACTATTACTTGTATTATTATAAATAAATAAATACTACAATTACTTATACTATTGTAAATAAATAAATACTACTATTACTTATATAAAAAAATAAATACTGCTATTACTGCTGCTACTACTATTTCTACTGTATTAAATTACTATAAATAAATACTGCTACTGCTGCTATTATTATTAATATTGCTATCACTACTATTACTATTGCTATCAATAAATAAATAAATACTGCTGCTACTACTTCTATTGCTACTACTATAAATAAATAAATATTGCTGCTACTACTACTTCTATTGCTATCATACTATAAATAAATAAATACTGCTGTTACTACTATTACTATTGCTATTCTACTATAAATAAATACTGCTGTTACTACTATTACTATTGCTATCAGCTCTATAAATAAATAAATACTGCTGCTACTATTAATAATATTGCTATCTTCTATAAATAAATAAATACTGCTGTTACTACTATTACTATTGCTATCAATGCTATAAATAAATACTGTTGTTACTACGATTACTATTGCTATGAATGCTATAAATAAGCAAATATTGCTGCCACTATTAGTATTGCTAACATATATAAATAAATAAATAAATACTGCTGCTACTACTATTACAATTGCTATCACTGCTATAAATAAGCAAATATTGCTGCCACTATTAGGATTGCTAACATATATAAATAAATAAATAAATACTGCTGCTACTACTATTAGTATTGCTATCACTAGTATAAATAAATAAACAAATACTGCTGCTACATCTGTTACTATTGTTATCACTACTACTACTAATTCTACTACTGCTTTTACTCTTTATACTACAACTTTATCTTCTAGTACTACTTGTCATATTATTATAACTACTTCTACCACCACTATTATTATTACTAATACTAACACTGCTATTAATAACAAGAAATTAAGAACAACTATAATAAAATTAATTAAAATTTGGTTATTCGGAAAACGAAGAGCAAACATTAGACTTAAAAATTAAAATACAATTTGTTAAGTTTAAGAATGAAACAAATATTTGAAAAACATTAACTTAATGTTAAATACACAACAAAACAACATTAACACTAGAATATTACTAGAACTTGTATCTCCATAAATTAAAATTTTCTAAATAAATTCCACAAGATATGCTTAAAAGTTTAGTAAGAATCACTGATTATTTTAAATGTCTGAATTTGAGAAGTTTAATAATAACAAACTGTCACCTTGATACTCTGACTGCCCTCCCAGTGCTGACCAGAACACAGTACCAATGCCAAGTTGACTCTTCACTTCATCAACTGTTGTCAAGACAACCGAACTTCTGCAGCCCAGGTCTTTCTTTGTACTTATCACAGAGGCAATTTCAGAAGACTAGAAAGTAATAAAATATCTTTGAATGATGATAAGAACTTTTTAGTCTTTATTAATTTTCACAAAGGAATGACAGTTATCGTTCTTCCTTCAATATTAACTTTATTTTAAACTGTTTAGGTGTTTATTTATCTTCTAACAATTTAATCAAAACATTACAGCCACATCTCCTAATACATTCACAATTCTCTTATTACTGTAATTACCAAAAAAATATATCTTTTAAAATAACAAAAACAAATAGGACCATATCTTTTTCTTTTACCTTCGCTTTTTCAATGACATTGCTGAATTCTCCAATCCAGTGTATGACTTTATCAGGTGTGACTAATATGAAGCAGTCGCCACTGTTTAAAGATTTACAGCTCGGTTCCACCAGCCTCGTCTGTACAGTTCTTCGTCCTTTGATGTGCAGCAACATCAAATTCTTAAATGGTTCGTATCGCTGTGCTGTTCCTGGAGTTGAGGCTTCATCCATTTTACGCAGTTCTATCTTAGAAAAGTTCTCCTTGCTTGCAAGTCCTGCCAGTGCCTCCTGAGCAAACCCAGTCTCCTTAGATACTGAAATATTTGTTTAAAAATAAGTAATAGCATAAATTTTAAACTTAGGAAAAAGATTAAATTAAATGAAAATTTTAAAATCTTCTGTTGTTAAGGAGTCAAGTTTTAAACAATCTAATATTAATCCTCTATGAAAAAAGAGAAATAAACAACAAACAAAAACAAAAAGATGAAGAAAAATGATAATAATAATAAATCATTAACTGTCTTCATTTCATATTATTAGATAATCATCAAATTAATCTGGGTATTTTAATGAAGGTTAACAAGCCCTAGTGGTAAAACTTAATTAATAAACAATTTTATTCCTCATTTTATTTGTTACCAGAGTTAATTTAATTTTTCTCCCTAATTATGTCATTACTCAATGTTTAACAAAATTAATATATGCAACCATAAACCACATTAATTTTTATTTTATAAAAACATTTTTCAGCCTTTTCTTAGCTAAGAAATAGATAAGAAAAAGAATTAATAATAAAATAGATCTGCAATGGCAAAAAATCTTTTTGTAATTTATTTTTCAAACATCACAGTGACATGACATTGAGAACAAACAACCTGACATGACACTGGGAACAATCAACCTGACATGACACTTAGAACAATAACCCTGACATGACACTGAGAACAATCAACCTGACATAACACTGGATCAATCAACCTGACATGACACTGAGAACAATCAACCTGACATGACACTGGGAACAATCAACCTGACATGACACTGAGAACAATCAACCTGACATGACACTGAGAACAATCAACCTGACATGACACTGAATCAATCAACCTGACATGACACTGAGAACAATCAACCTGACATGACACTGGGAACAATCAACCTGACATGACACTGAGAACAATCAACCTGAAATGAAACTGAAAACAATCAACCTGACATGACACTGGGAACAATCAACCTGACATGACACTGGATCAATCAACCTGACATGACACTGAGAACAATCAACCTGACATGACACTGGATCAATCAACCTGACATGACACTGAGAACAATCAACCTGACATGACACTGGGAACAATCAACCTGACATGACACTGAGAACAATCAACCTGAAATGAAACTGAAAACAATCAACCTGACATGACACTGGGAACAATCAACCTGACATGACACTGGGAACAATCAACCTGACATGACACTGAGAACAATCAACCTGACATGACACTGGATCAATCAACCTGACATGACACTGAGAACAATCAACCTGACATGACACTGGGAACAATCAACCTGACATGACACTGAGAACAATCAACCTGAAATGAAACTGAAAACAATCAACCTGACATTACACTGGGAACAACCAACCTGACATGCACATGCAACATAAACAGTTATTTATCTTACATTGTTCTTTTTTAAAGCGTCTGAATTCGAGTTCTGCAACACCTCGGTCCACCTGTGTGTACTCCTGTTTGATCTCAATGTGTTGTGACATAGTTTTCAGAGGATTCTGACTTTGAGCTGGTTTTCTTCGCGATGGACGGACTCTCCGAATAGCAGGAAGTCTAAATTATTGAAAACAAAAAAAATTAAAAAATAAACTTATTAAGGGAAAAATATTTAGATTAAAAAATAAATAAATGAAAAAAATAAAAATAAATTAATGCTGAGCAAATATACAAAACTATTAAATATATAATTTCAGAGAATTTCATTTTTCTTTTATTTCTTTTTACTATATTTTATTATTTTTATTTATTTATTTTATTATTATTATTATTTTTTTAATGTCATCACATGTTTTATTACAATACTTAATATTGTATTCAATACACACTAAAAATAAACTCACATGTCATTAGCCTGTATGAAAATTTCATTGAAATCATCTGTGTCACATTCCACTTTGTCTTCTATTTCACTGATATCCTTTGTCTGGAAAAACATGGAATCCAGCTCCTGGTCAACCATCTTGGGAACCTCAACTGTAACAGGCTCCACCTTCTCCCCATCTCCTTTCTGTTTGTCACCCTTGACAACAGGAATTTCATCTGTAAATTTGTTAATGCAATCATTTATATAAAGTAGAGGAGATGTGATATACTGATATAGATTCAATCTATATTATAATTATCTGTAAGTAAGTAAAATGTCAGGTGCTCATTTAAATAGAATCTTTATATCTAATTATGCAAAAATAGTTAAAATTAATACTTTTCCTTTATAAAATGTGATCAAATGAGCTAATAAACAAATAAATAAGTTTTATTTTTCAGATGTATACATTTTTAAAACTATGTTTATAACTGTAACCATTTGATGATTTAGTTTTGTCACTGATTGATAATAATTACATTTAATAATTATACATATTCATATATACACAAACACATTAACACACACACACATAAAATAAAAATGGCTTTTAGCTGGATAGCAATATGAATTTAACTTAATCCTTTATTTTATTATTAACTCATAAACACAATCATCTATCAGTTACCAATTATTATCAAATAAATATATCTTAGAAAGGAGAAAAATAAATAATGTAAAAGAAACAATGAAAATCACACAACATGCATATATAAATATATTGCAATGCATGAAACAACTAAGACTGCCAAATGAACATCACAAAGATTTTCTTATTAAATATAAAATATTTATATACAGACATATACACAAATACATACACACACGAACACACTTAAATACTGTAAATATGTTCTATTAGAAGTTTCTTTTTTTATTATTTTGTGTGTGTATGTTCTGATCTTTGTAAAAGACACTCATATCAGATAAATCTAATTCATGTTATTAGACATGTTTCTGATTTGTTAATGTTTTTTTCACACATTTGTCCTGGTCTCTGTATAAAAAAAATAAAAAATTATTATTTGTTTTTAACTGTATACATAAGTGTCAAAACGTTTTTAAAAATAAATAAATAAATAAATCAATGTCCTATTAGAAAAATCTATTTACAATATGTAAACTGTAAGCACTACAGCAGCAGCTCACTACACTGACACTGTACGTATATAAGCATTTACCTGATATTATTTCTTTTGGTATAGGGATCTTCTTGCTAGGAGAAATGAACTCTTTGGGGTCAGAGGGAGAAGTAACAGGGGAGGGTTCACTCGATCCAGAATCTGTGATTGGTTAAAAATTAGGGTTAGTTCACTGTTAGTGAGGTTTCCAAAAAAGAACACTTTTAGTAATAAAATGAAACAAAGACTAAACTGAATTTAAAAACATTAACAGTGCAAATCATGCTAAAACCTGGACATTACTAATGTAAAATAATTCTGAAAAATAAATTCTTAACTTAATTAAAAATCTGAATATTATATCAGGGTGTGAAATATACACACACATACACACATATTATATATAGCTCACTCTTTCTTCTTGTTTTTTCTTTTTTTCTATTCTTAAGTGCAAGGCTAACTTTTATTTCACACTCAGATTAAGTAAATTAGTGGAAATAAGCTTCAGTTATGATAATATCACAAGAAAGTTACTGTCATTATTTTTTTAATAATATGTATGGAAAAGAACCAATGTACTAGCATAATATTAAAAAAAAAATTAAGTTGTGTATAAAAATTGTTCCTGAATGCTGCTACAATGAAACACTTACATTCTAGACTTATTTCAAATTATAAATATCAAATTGAAAAAAAAAAAATAATAACAATAACAATACATAACATTTTAGTAAGGCATGGTATATTAAAAGGCAATCAAATGATTCCCCCAAATCGTGAAATCGGTTTGGAATGGGAAAAATAAACAAACAGAGATATGGTATAAAAAACAACAACAAAACAAAACAACCCACCTCCTGACAGACTTATCCCTTCTCTTTTTGGTGTTTGTTTTAATCTTGCCACCAGAGGGCTCTCCGTATGACCTTGACCTAGGTATAGAAAATAAAAATAAAAATTAAAAATATTTCTTTTACCATTATATTAGTCACTATTACAATGAATATTTAAATAAATGTTTAATATTAACAATATGCAAATAAAACGCTTAATTTCAACAATAATAAAAAGTAAATCAGTATCAGAAATGGAATATATATAGTTGTTATGTACATAGATAAAAAGCAATGATACAAACCTGTTTTACTAAGTTTCCCTGCCACAGTGAATTTCGTCTGATCTTTTTCTTCAACCCGTTCTTTCCAGCCACCCTTGGCAACCTCAATCTGACTCAGTCTGTCAGCAATGCTAGAAGGACGGATGGCAGACAGGTCTCTGTTGGAGTGAGAACGTAATTTGGTTTCGGCTACTGGAGTGTCGTAGTCCAGCTGCTTTGGCAAACGTTTCTTCCAGCTTGTCTCCCCTGACTGCTTCAAGGCATTTAACCTGAAATAAAGGTAGTAACTGTAAACATTTTTATACAAAAATGGTAAAGTTAGCTGACTTTTTAGTGATTAAAGATATAGCCCCAATTCTTTCCTATTCATTATTTTTATGTATTCACAACTGTTTTCAAAGTCAGTGGTATGCACAGACCTATTTATGGGGAAATGCTTATAGAATATTTTTTTATTTCTTATAATAAAAACACAGCATCAGCCTGTGTCTTTTTATGTTAAAGACAATATCAGAAACAGACCTAAGAAATATTCAAAAATATTATTATAAAATGTGCTCAAGTTGTGCTGATAAAAAACTTTAAAAAATATAACATTATAAATTTAAAAAGTAAAGCTATAAAAGTTATTGCGGACAGGTAATTTAAAACATATGTTTCCTGTTTGTTTCTTTGCTTCAAGGCAAATGTGGTTGACAAAGTAAGTAATAACAATAGTTAAAATTAAATGAGAAAGAATATAAAATTAAAAAAAAAAAATGTTTGTCTCACTAATCTGCAAGTTGCATCAAACCATTCAACATTAATTATTAAAAAAATAATAATAATAAATTAAATTAATCCAAAAAATGTATAAAATATATTAAATAAAAACCGATCCAAAAAAAAGGCAGGGCTTAGCACTTTGAACCCCAAATGTTCCACATAAACTGTCATCCTATATTCTGACCTCAATACAATATGGCTACATTTTTCAATACAATATCCATTTTTCTGCCTCTACAAGCTGACTGTTTGAATATCTATCTATCTTTTGAGTATTGTGTTATTAATACAAACAGCATGTGAGATAAAAAAATATTTTAAAAATCGGGGTGGGCTTCTTGTTGTGTTTTTTTAATTACAAATTTCAAAAGGTTAAAAATCTGTGAAAGCTGATTTTTTTATATTTCATAATCCAGACATTTATTAACTGACCTGATCTGTTAACTACAATATGAAGATAAAAGTATAACTTTATATACTTCTTAGAACTGACATATTAACTTTCTTTTAATTTTAATTTTTCACTATAATTAGGTGATTTGTAACTCAAGGTTTCTGAAATTTTATTTATAACTATATTCAGATGCATCCATTTTTGTAGACTGACCTCTCACTGATGGAGCTGGTTGCTCTAACAGGGGTAGAGCCTGCCTCAGCCTCCTTCATCTCCTCCGGAGTGATGGGCTGGGTCATGTGTCGTCCCTCATACTTCTTCTTGGACTGGCTCACTGGGCTCTTGCTGGCACCAAGGTCAGCTGGTTGAGTCAGGTACCTGTAAACAGTGATAACACTCGTACAGAATGCAAAAATTATAAATCAGTTGATGTTAATGATGCATAACGGCTTCAAGAAAAGCTAAAGAAAAAGGGTAAAAATTAAATATGTTAATAATAATAGTAGTAGTAGTAGTAGTAGTAGTAATAGTAATAATAATAATAACAATGATTTTAATACAATAATAATGACAATTATAACAAAATAATTATGACAAACATCAGTTATACTAAAATGATTTTTGAAACATAGAAATCCATGAAATCATAAGAGCATATAAACTATGAGAAAACAGCAGATACTTGACAAACTAAAAAGCCCAGTTGATAGCAGTGGCTTTTTTATGTTTGAGACAAATTAAATGTCTGATATTATCTGAAACAGTTTCTTTCAATGTAACTAAGGTATAAATATTGTAATATTATTCAGTTATCTAAGTATTTATTACAATAATAATAATAACAATAATTTAAATCACTGTCTTATTGAATTTTTAAACTGTTAAAAAATTAAAAACATATAAATTATTAACATTTCCAACTCTGGAATATCAAAACTATTAAAAATTATCCTGAATAATCTATTATGTGCTAACAAACAATTATAGAGAATCAAAAATCCCATGACATTTGGCCACTGCTTTTGGTTACAATGCTTGATAATATACAATATAGTATAACATACACACACTGCATTACAGAGACCAAAAGTAATTGTTATTGTTATTATTATTTTATTATTATTATTATTATTATTATTATTATTATTATTATTATTATTATTATTATTATTATTATTATTATTAATTACAAAATAACTGTAAAAAAGAAATAAATCTATATTAAACATTTTCACCTGCAACTGAATCAATTGAAAGTTCAAAATGAAACAATGCAAACTGTTCAGTTAGAAACCACTCCCTTTATTTGAATATAAATTTGTTAAATCAATATTTGAATCTGACAGAGACAAATATTTGTACCTGTGCTGGTATCATGATGTTAATAACTGAAACAGAAATCTAAACAGTGAGGAAACACAAAGTATTTGTATACTCTTCTCTGAAGAAACATCACATTTAGAAAACTTTATCTGAAACATGCTTCAGAACTTTAAAATTTATTTTTTCAAAGAATTATTTTCCCTCTTTTTGTTAATATTTTCACACCTGAAAGACAACAGACATCTATACATTTAACTACAGTGCAACAATGTAAACCTCTCTCTCTCTCTCTCTCTCTCTCTCTCTCTCTCTCTCTCTCTCTCTCTCTCTCTCTCTCTCTCTCAGTTTTACCTCTATATCTTCCTATATCCTTTTCTTCCTCTTTCAGTCTTTCTGAACAAGCAAATTATCACAACTATTTTGATCAGAGTAAGTTGGATTGAGTACAAATCATAAACACAGCAGTGACTATTCAAAATGAAATATTTATATTACTTCATAACTAAACATAAATCCGACAAGCTCTTATATGGCAATAACAACAAAAAATCTTAATACAGGACAGTTTTATAAATCATAACAAAACAATATCTAACTAACCTTAATAGGCAATATTTGTGTACATGGTCAAATAATAACATCAACAGCTGTGACAAAAAAACACACACAGAAACGAGGCTGACTGAACACACATTTGTAACTGTGACCCAGTCTGTTTTACACTGTCAGTGAGTCACATGTAACTAGAATAGGAAACAAAGACTACTTAAATATGGTAATAGGATGGATGGATAGATGATGGTCATGATTTCATAACATGAAATTCTAGCAAGTTAATCAGATAAGATAACATTACTACAAATATTGCAATAAAGTCAAAAATCAGTATAATTTGTAATAAAAAAATATAAATTAGTATCATTTGACATAAAAAAAAAATATATATATAAATTAATATCTATTTTCTATCCAAGAAAATACAACAGATAAGGTTATCCCAATCCAAACATTTTATTACATTAATTTTATTTTCTACAAAATAAAACAAAATCATAAATAACATCTTCCTGCTGTGAGACATTCATGTTCCCAAATGCAAAAGATAAAAATAATATTTTTTTTTTTTATGTATGTAATTAATTCTCAGTTAAAAATAAAAATGTTACACAAATAGGATACATGTACTAGCAAGTCAAAAATAAGGTCAGTGTTTAACAATTAAAAAACATATGGAGATAATATAGTACTATAAGCTCATATACAGACATAAATATATAGAAAAAGGTTTTTAAAAAATAATAATACAACATAACTGAGAAAAACACATATAAGAGAAGTATCATCTTTCTATTCTACAACGTAATTTTATTACGAACAACAATAAACACCATAGTTTCTATTGTTTACTTGTAAATAAAGTGTTCAAAAAACTTAAACGATATCGCCTTACACATCAGACTTGGTTTACAGTTCAGAGATAGGGCAAGACTGAATTAATGTGAGACAGTTTTAGCTGTGAATCATTTGAATATCCAAGTCCAGGTGAACACGTATCTATAGCAGTCTTTGAAATGATCTTTATACAAGGACATCACACATGAAGTGATTAGTTTTTTACAGTGATTTTTACATACAGTAAGCTTTAAAAGCCATATTTTAAAATGATTTCATATCAGGATATCAAGTGTAATGTGATTATTCTCAGCAATAACTGTTTTAAGCTGATTATTCCATGTTACATCATAATATCCTTTGAAATGTAACCTCAGTTTATGTACAAGTTCCTTTTCTAAACACCATCTTTAAATCAGGCTTGTTTATAAAAAAACAGGACAGTGGTTGAAATGAAACCCAGTGACACACTGATGTAGTAAGATTGTGCCTTGTATACTTCAACAGACCTACTCTCTATTCACCAAGATACAGCCCACACTTGAAGAATAAACTTGACACTACAAAACAATCTCATCTGCAAAGCAATTTCTCTTTTATATTTGTATTTTGCCATGTTAACAATAGTTTTACATTCTTCAACACTAAATGCATATCTTGTACTTTATATGTTGACCAGTTAACACTTCAGTTGCATAATGCAGGGAAAGTCTTTTTTATAGCCTATGCCTGTTGACCAATTCCATCTGTTAATACAAACAGAAATAAAGATTATTTAAAACAAAGAAAAGTCTCAGCTATCAGTAATACTGGATTATTTACCTGGGATTCTTCACAACAATTAACATCTTGCTCATTAATATTTTAAATTCTTATACTGTATCAAAATAACATAATATACATCCTCAGCTGAGACAAGTGATATATATATAAATATATAGATTAGTGATATGACCAGTGTGTGTTTATTTTAGTAAAATGTTAACTACTAAATTATATTCCATGACAACATAATCATGCTGAGAAGTTGGTGATTACTTTAATATTTGACAAATCCAGCCAATGATGAATCACTAATCGTGGTACTTGTTTGGATCTACTCAGTTTGACAGATGTGTGGCGTGTGTCATGTAATCACATGTGATGTATTGTCAATACACCACACAGTAAGTCTGACAACCCTATATTCTAGATAATACATATTGTCAGTACACAAGATACATGTTTATATCACAAGTGTGAATCAATAACAGTTTATCAGTTTTATTCATACTGCTCTTTACATCCATTTAAACATATATACCATTTAATATACATGTAGTTGCACATAATTATAATAATTTATATACACTATTATACACATGAAAACATAAACACAAACATGTTTATCCCATGTGTTCATGCTGTTACCTAAATAGGTAAATTCAAAATACATTGCAATAACAACATATCATTATGTTGTAAAAAAAAAAAAAAAAAAAACCAACAATAAAAAAATAAAACATTCATTAATTTCAATTCCTACCTTGACAAATACATTGTCTAAATTTTACTCCATCCTGTGCTACTAGTATTCCACCTCAAAATAAATTGATATGCCTACAAGCAACATATCTTTTTCTTGTGCTGCTACTATGTATAAATATGTGGTCAGGTATAAGGGTAGCTAGAAAGGAAACAATAGCCAGTTTATATCTGTACAAGTGAAGTTTACAGTTGATTTCATTGACTTATAAATGACCAGTGAATAAACACAGATAAAGTTCTCAACTCTTTGTAGATTAATGACTTGAGGAAACAGGTGTTAATGGATAGACAATTTATATTCAAATTTATCATACAAAATCAATAGTTGACAAATTAGTTCTAGGTAACTATTTCACCCCTATTTGGTTTAATAGTTTCATCCATTTTAATGATGTGATTTAGTCTACTGAGTTGAATTAGGTAGGCCTCAGCTATTAGTCTGACAGAGAAATGTAAAAATAAAATGCTGGTAAGTAAGTACCTGGTATAATCATCTTAAGATTGCCTCCAATTCAGATTATGTTAAATGCTTGGCTTATTGCTGAGATTTAAAAACTTGTATATATACACACCTCCAGTAATGACTAACATTTGTGTGTGCATGAGTGATTATGCATGTGTGTGTTTGTGTGAACAATTTATCAAATCATAATAATAATAAAAGCAAAAAACAGAAAACAAAATAATATGCATTATTAATAATAATAATCAGAAGAAGAAGAAGAAAAAGAATCAACTTTCTGTCTGGTTGAAACCAACAGAAAATTAACAGATTAAAGAAACCACAAATATGCATATGTAAGTATATCATTAAGTAGTGTTTTTTCCTAATGGTTACATAACACAGTATGCTGTCAAAATGCAATGTCTTTATGTTTACTCAGAACTTCATTAAATTATTAAGTTTACACACACACACACACACACTCTCTATATATAAAACAACAATGAGAGATGAACCAGTAATTAGAAAAATTATTATAAGTTCAGTCAAAAATAATCAAGCAGAAGTTAAATAAAAATTAATAATAATAAGGATAATAACCCTACTTACTTTTTTCTTAAGTTACCATAATCAAATGTTCTGTATCTCAAATCAGCAAACCTTGGAGAATCATTAGTAAACACCATGTTATTGAACAATTTGAAAATTGCACTCTTACTTTTTCATACTCAATCAGTTTTTAATTGGTAAAAAATAACAATCCAACAATACCACAAACCACAAATCTGTAATCATTAAGCATAATTATAAATATTTAAATATTTCTAATGAAGAATTTTAAATATTATAATGATTTATTTTTTTCTGATCCTGTATTTATAATGGGGACATAAGAAGAACAGGAAAACAAAATGCACTAGACTGTACTGCTGTTTTCACTGGTTCAGGTATGTCATGTCAAGCTAGTAATTAATGCAGGAAACAATGTATATAAAATTGTGTTTAATTTAAACCTACTTACAGTTGAAAAATTACCATCACTAGGGTTATTTCCTGTTATTTTTAATATTTACAACTATACTGAAACCATGTCAGTCATGTTTAAAATATTTAACATGGGTATGGTTTTCATTTTATTCAGTTATTATAATTATGTAATAAGCCAGTGGGAAAAGTCTAATTTATATATATACTGATAAAGTAATCTCCCAAAATACTGCATAATCCAAACACTAAAGATCCAAGTTCATTTTATGACAGAAGTTAATGATTACTTGATGATACCCACATGCACACACTGTTTGGATGTTAATTGCAAAACTATTGTTCTAACATAAATATATTAAATTTAATTACAAAAAATGCAGACAAACAAATGATAAAAAATAATAATAATGAAACAAAATAAGAGAAAGAAAAGAGGTGTTAAGAGATTGATAGATGTCAACTAAGAAAGACAAATTTCAATTTGTAATATTCAACATAAACTTTAATAAAATACATGAACAAATCTGGATTATGTGTCTAACATTCAATGCATGTTTAGTTAGACCTATTCATTTTCTAGACTATCAGGTCTTATGTTAACTCAAATTTTTTGTTTTCCTTTATATTGATATGAAACCTAGTATCAAAGAGTTTTTATTAGGAAGGAGATATTTTATCATATGTATCTTTCCATTTTATTTGTTTATTTATATTTTTATTATTATTATTTTATTTCATTTATGTTTTTTTTTATCATTATTACATATATATATATATATATAAGAATTTAAAAAATGAATAATGTGCGTGTGTATTTGTGTGTGTGTATGCATGTATGGGTGTGTGTGTGTGTGAGTGTGTGTGTGTGTATATATATATATATAAAAAAACCAATAATATATATATCAGAAGTGACCAGCATGAAGTCTAGGACTGTTCATTAGGAGCTGCTGTACTCTGATTACACTGTAAATGCTTGTTTCCGCTGTTAACAGCTTTATTTAATTGAACTCTTTCAACTGCAATTACGTGTGTGATAACCTTCTGCAAACATCCTGGTTCTTTAATCATTAATACCATCACATTCTTTAATTACTAAGTGAGGAGGTTAATTACTTGTATGACTCAACTGGTTAGGGGAATTGGGTATACATACTTGTATTACTTATGGAACTGGGTTTTGGGAACAAATGATATATTAAGGCAATACTATGTACTTTACATAAACAAACCTAAACATATACAATCATACATATATACACACATAGAAATACATGTATGTATGCATACAGGTAGGCAGATCACTACAGAGATTACACAGATACATTATGTATACATATTATTATTATTATTATTATTATTATTATTATTATTATTATTATTATTATTATTAATACTATTATTAATATTATTATTATTATTTTATTATTATTATTATTATTATTATTACTGGAATAAAATATGGAAATGTACAAAATGAAGTTAGTTTTATGGAAAATGTTAATAAATTTTCCATAAATACAGATAATAAACATAAACACATCTGCTGTTAACTATCCCTCACATTTAATCATGGAATATTGTTTATCAGCAGAATAATAATTTAATTGGTTTCTGAATTTTTCTCCATGTCCACCTTTAAAGACTGCTGAATTTTAACTGAATTATCTGTATTCTATACAAGACACAATAATTTATCAGTATTGTAAGTACACATAACTTGGACAAAAAAAACAAAATGTCTAGTATTTTAATTAGTCTCTTAGAAACACAAACATCTCTTACTTTCAGTTTACTTAATACATTTATTAAAAAAAAATGTTCTAGTCATTAGAGAATAATATTACTAACACAGTTTCAATAAATTAATTTAAAAATAAATACTTTATTCTGAACACATCTAAGATCAGTTTAACTAGCAGATGTCTTAAACCGTTTGTGTACCTAATGGATTATTTCTTTTCCAGGTAAGACATTTTCCAGTTTTCTTTTTAATGTATTAACATTTGAAAAGTAAAAAGAACCCAATAAATTTAAAGAATGTCAATTTTACCAATGAATTAACAAATCATAATGATGACAAAAATTAGTAGCTCGCATAACATTTTATCAGAATTAACACACCATTTCAAAGATCTGTACAAAAGAAGTAAAAATGATAAGTTTCCATGTTTTTTTTACAACACTTACAGAAATATTTCTCAATAATCAACCTGTATAAAAATTAATTAAATATAGATCTGCTTTGTAATTTGTCATGCTAAAATGATGTAAAGGGTAGTTCTATCAACACTTCTATAGGAATGGATAATGGATTATTGTCCTGCACTTTATTTTTACAAAAAAGGTAAAAAGTTTAAAAAAAAAAATTATATTTATATAAAGCATAAATTATTATTATTAATAATAATAATAATAATAATAATAATAATATTAATAACAATAGTAAAAGAAAAAAGATTTACCCAAATGGAAAGTCACTGAAACTTCAAGTGCTTCAGTGTTGCAGAAGATTTATAACTTTTTTAAATTCAACAAAAAAAAAAGAAAAGAAAAGGGGAGAAAAAAGTAGGAAAGAAATATAAAAATATTATTTTTAATTATTTTTACACTGACCTTTCTCCCTGAGATTTTCGATCCTGAAATCTTGATTTTCTTTTGACTGAAGTACTTTCTGATGATCTTTCAGGAGTTGTCTCCTTTTCTGGTGAAGAAGAATCAGATATATAGAACACAGTCTCTGATGTGACCTCTGTGACCTCTTGATGATTATTCTCATCATTCTTTTGTTCCAAATCCTCTGAACTGTCTGTCTGTTTTTCTTTAACACTTTCTTTATGCATGGGACTTTTTGTCTGAGGAGAAATTAAATCATGTTTTTTATCACCAGATCCAATCTCACAGTTTGCATTACTGTTCAGATTGTCAAAAGCACCTCCAGATTTCAGAATACCTCTATTCAGACTGTTCTCAGAGCTGCTCAGTTTTGAATCCACCTGTTTCAATGAGTGTTTCAGATTTGATTCTAGCACTGGGGACGTCTGCAGATCTGAAGCTTTCAGAATTCCTTTTGAGGTTCCATCAAGGGATTTGGAAAGACTGTGTGAGTGTTTGAGAATTCCCTTTCCAACAAGCTCAGTTTGTTTCTGACTTGACTCATCTGCTTCTGATCGTTTCAGGATGCTCTTTGGCTCTTGGCTGTCCTTTTTGTCCTTCTCAGTCTTGAGGATACTCTTAACATCATGATCTGGACTCTGGTGAGACACTTGGTGTTTCAGGATTCCTTTCACTTCTGGACTGTCCTTCACTTGTGTTTCCTTTGAGTCAGCTTCCTTTGAGCTATCTTCTGAAGACATATAAGAAAGATAATGTATTATATGCTACAATACAATTTAATAATATGTATTATATGCTATAATACAATTTAATGCTATCATATAAATTATTCAGGTGCTGCTCTAAATGATAATACAAATTAATGGTAAAATATTAATTTTATGTTAAAACTGAATTTATGCCTTATTATATTATAAACTTTAAGTGAACTTTCTATATTGTTATATGTTATATATGTATTATAAATTTTATATATTATAAATATTTTATACACATTTTTAGAAAAAAAAAATTGCATTATTAATGTTTTAATTTTGTTTCTCAACTTGGTATTTACTTCTTTAAATTTTATTTGCATTTCAAAATGATTTTTATCCTATTTATATTTTTTATTTTTATAATATTTTGAAAACACTGTTTTTTATTGTAATACAGGTAAAATATAAAACATTGCAAATTACGAACATTAATATAGTTTCCCATGATACCTTTAGAAATCTGGTCCATGTCACCAAATGATGATCTTCTTGAGCTTGGCTGTGATAAACACTGCTGGGCATGAAGAACTATGAGTTCTCTCTGAGCAGCCAATGGAAGACCTTGTAAGATGTCTGGTTCAGGAGGTTTGATAAGAGTGGCAGCCAATGGGGATACTCGGTTCAAAGAAGCAGCTTTTACTACTTCCTCTGTTGTTACAGGCTGGAAATAATAAAAACAAAAATTAATTGATTTTGAATACTATGCTTTTTCAGCTTAAAATGCAAAATACTGAGGTATTTTTTTTTTTTTTTTTTTATTATTATTATAGTTATATTTAAACCTTTTCTATTAATGTTCATTACATCTTGAAATATCTGGATTTGAGTGATACTGATTACTAATACACATATTTACATATTCAACTCCTCTTTCAAGAGAATCCAGCAAATCAAAGTAATTTAATACATTAAACTTTATTACAACAACAAAATATCTTTTTGTCATGTAATAATATTTTAAATTACAATCTAAATAAATTCCAACAACACCAAAAATAATAATAACAAAAATAATACTGGAGACAAATGTGCAGTGATATTTTTACACATTTCTGCTAAACACACAATACATAATTCTGTAATTAAACTATTCCTTGTAAAAGCAATGAAGCTATATACAACAGAACATGAAATATTACAGTTCACATTATCACAAATTTAAATGCTGCATTCGGAAATCAGTATATTTTACATTTTATAAATCAGTAAAATTAACTAATGAACACTGTTTTGTGACATTAAACCAAATGCAAGAACAAAACAAAATAGGCTGAAAGCCATGCTTATTTGTACAGTATCATCTATATCTAACAGGTCATAGATTATAGCAAGTGTTTATTATCCACAACATTGAAGTGGATATTTGTCAAACATTTTCTTTTCTTCCTGACAGAAATATATCAAGTAAATTGTTATTTTCCATTCAACAAAAAAGAATTTCATTTTTATCCAATGTCTTTAAACTGAACTTAAAACAATGGCTAAAACCAAAGCAACAAAATAAAATAAAATAAAAATAAAAAACTGAATTAACACAAAAACACATTTAATTGCGTAAGTAATATCTGAGCAGTATTCTTACAATGTCAATGGAATGTCCATGCTGTAAAACAAATTATCATTTTATACAGCATACGTGAAAAGAAAATGTATTTTACATTCTGCAGAACTGTGTATCATTAGCAAATCAAGAAATTCTTAAAGGTTAATATCAATGACAAAAATGATGATATGAAGAAATAGTTTAAATATATTTTCTAAACTTTTAAGTTATGTTTTATTTGGGTTTTGCCATCCAGTTTTAATTTATAATTATAAACAGTATTATTCTATTGTTATAATTTGTTATTAAGTGATTACATCACTGAAACTAAATAAAATAATAACTTATAAGTATAAAGAACTTTTAATTTAATTTTTTTTAAGATGATGTATTCATACCATGACAAGTACTGTTTAAAATATATGTGTGTATGTATATAACAGATTGGCCATTATTCCAGTCTGTATCATAACTTGTACATACTATAATGCTGCAACATCAGGTTACTGCACTGACAATTAGCTACAGCCAGTAATATCTAATAGACTATTATTCAGTATATTGTACAGACACCATAGTAATGCAGGCTATTACTCAGTCTATATTTTAATTATTCCTAGGCTACATATTATAATCATCCTTAGACTATTATTATATTAACATCCTATAGATTATTATCCACAGCCTATAAAATATTAAGTTGTCACAGATTATTTCAATTGACTTATAATATATTTACCCTGCAAAGACTACCAGCATTCAATATAAAACTATTTTATGTACATAATGTACCCATGTTAATACGTATAAAACAGATTAACAGTTTTAATAAAATGCAGTCTACAGTCATTGTAAAAAAGAATTTGTCACACACCTATTTGTAAGCAGGCGGGTTTATCAGAAAGGATGTTACCTGTGTAGCAAAGCGTGTTGCCTGTTTGCGTGCACGTCTGCGGGGTACGGGGACATCGTGTTTCACTGCCTCGTCCTTCTTTGCCTTGCTCTCACTGAACAGCCTCACCTTCTCCACCACACTGAGACTGCAACGACAAACAACAACACCGATAAACACAACAAAGTGTTTAAAGACAGCTGATCTAGGTCATACAGGTAAACTACACCTGAAAAAATTTGATCAGATATTGCAGGTGTCACATTTTTGCCTGATTAATTTCTTTATAAAAGCTGTTTCTGTGACTCTTCCCCATCATAAAATAAATATTCATGTTATAAAATCATTTGATTTGACCAAACAGTTTAAGCTCTCACAATAAGGATAATATTTTTTAAGATTGTTCATGATCCCATTATAGATCCTATCACAAATATACATACACATACATATATAATAGGTAAGTATATAGATATTCTATTTATGTATATATCTGATTTGGATGTGAAAAAAAAAAAATATCAAATGTTCTAAAGGTGACTGATAATTATCTTTCTTTGCTTTATGTTATGAATAGTTCAACTCTGATATGGTTAAGAAAGAGATAAAATTTGAAAAGAGTATTCAGTAATTATTACTTCAGTAATGCCTGATAGTAGAGATGTCTGATTTTTCACTGAATAAATATTTTATACACAGTGACATACCAATCTACAATGTCTGGATCTAGACAAACACAAAAATAAACAACTTTTTTGTTGTTTTTTTACTTTTTTTTTTTTTTTTTTTTTTTAAACATTATTATCTTACATGAAGAAGACTAGAGATTATCACATCCTTTCAGTGTGAGTAATGTTTGTTTTGATTTAATCTGGACAGGTATGTTCAGTAACAACACTGAGAACTGATGAACATTCATGTGCTTTGAATCACCCACATCACAGATTTACTGAAGTTCAGTGTAAGATTTACTTGGAAATCTTTAAAAACAAAAAATGACTGGGTCTATTCATGCAAGACTTTAAATTCAGAATAAGACATGCTTCAGTGATATCCTGTTGACAAAATCACTACAGTAGTGGCTATATTTGGATAGGTAACACATCAAACAATCTCATCTTTCTGAACCAGCTATTCAGTCAAGCAAGTTTAAAATACTTATAATATAATGTTGTTCGTTGAAAGATTCTTATAGGAAGTTATGGTCGTTTTTTTTTCTGTTACATATTCAGAAATGTGTGTATTGTTCATGTGTATGTTCACATGTATCAGTATTTACATACATACATATGTGTATATGTATGTATGTATGTGTGTGTGTTTGTGTGTGTGTGTTTGTGAGTGTGCATTTATCTATGTATGTATGTATTTACGTAGTATTATATACGAATATATATAGATACACCCCACACACATATATATATATAATTTATGTATACTTACATAAATGTGTTTGTATGGTTTTTGACTGTTTGTTATGATAAAAAATATGATGACAGATGAAGTTTTAAAAGAACAGGTTACTTCATGGTCAGTTAGATCTGTGTAGAAACAGGTTTAGCAGTTCATGTCACAGTTTCAAACTCTGCCTGTTAGCATGGAAATATTTTGCCTTAACAAACTTTGAGGAATTTTTTATGTCCTCATATATGCTGACTTGACAAGAAGGGCAAGAGTAGTCACATATACTCTTTGATTTATTTAAGAAAGAGGATTTTAAAATTCCTAAATGGACGTTACTGATCTTATCTAAACGTTTATGACATTCACATATCTATACATTCCATCACATTAGCATACATATAAAATTACATATAAAATATATTTTAGAAGCAAATTCATGATTGTGAACAAAATAATCTTTTGACATATAAGAAGTAATATTGTTAATAATTCTATAATAAAAGTACAATGGTTATTTAATTGCAGAAAAGCCTGGAAAATAAGGAAGAAGACAAAAGAGGTTTATTAAAAGGAACGTGAAAAATATCGAGATAAAAACAAAAGATGGATAATGTTAAGATAGTTTTTGTTTTGTCTATCTGTCTCATTTTTCATTAAAAAAAAACAACTGAAAAATGGAGAGACAGACAAAAACAAAATGTTCTTTCAAAAAGAATCAGAAAGCATTAATCCTATATTTAAATTGTTTTATAAATTACCAGTATGGTAAAGTAATAAAAAAAATTGTAAATAAAAGTGTCAAACCCCCCCCCCCCACATAATCAGATAGTTTACATTACATACAACTTTAAAAAGTGATGGAATGTATAGCAGATTTTTTTTTGGCTAAGATACTTTTTATTATTATTATTATTATTATTATTGATCTTTTTTTTTTTTTGTCATTACAGCTGTTGATAATGCTATACCGAAACAGTAACTGTACATAAACAAAACATCTGAAATATAAAACATAATACAAAACTTAATTATGACAAGATGTTTATAAATGTACCTATATAGATATATATTTATATGTACAAATAGATACTAGAGTACAATGGTATATATTCTGTTAGTAGGATTGTCATGCCCATAGGATTTTAAAATAAAGATCAATGGAATTTGCTGTCTGAAAATTCAAATCTCAAAAAATATTCTTACTACAAACCTATCAATATAGTCATCTTTAACATTTTTGTATTTATATATATATATATACATAGTGTGTGTGTGTGCAAAATACAGTATAACAAATGGTGTGCATTTAAGGTATGCAAATGTTTTATATTAAATTAAATTTAAAAAAAAAAAAATTATTCTAAGATTGATTTTCTAACAATTGTCACCTCCTATAGGCATGTATACTACTGTATAATAAAGCATTAAACTATATTGTTATTAGAACACTAACTAAACAGTTGTTAATGAAATGGGTCACATTAGTAAGCCAGAGAAAACCAAGCAGTCTGTAATTATCTACTGCAAACTTACAAGTAACTTCCAAGCATTAAACATAATCAGTCATCAAAAAATCAACATTCAAACAACAGTACCAAGGTTAAAACAAAATTAAAATTTTACACAACAAAATAACAATAAAATAAAATAATAAAGAAAAAAGATAATAACAATAGCAAATAAAACAAAGTAAATGTAAAATCATTTATTTTGTATCTGATGCCATTTTTGATATTATCTTCAAGATATTTCCTATCAGAATACAACAGAATTTAAATAATCAGTCTTTAACTATGAAACATAAAAAAAAAAAAAAAAAGAAATAATTTTAATAAAATTTACATATATAAAACAAAAAAGAGATAAAAGAAACAGAAAAAAAAAGACCTTTCTGAAGATGAACAATTTTTCATTTTTTGAATGAAAATATATTTTTTAAATATTAATGAATACAAATAATAAATTATTGTTCATTTTAATAGAAATCATAAAGGTATAAATCTGAAATAAATTTATGTAAATCACTAGTTTTCAGATAAAAAAAAGTTCTAATAATAAAGAAAATGATTATTAAAAAAGTTTATATAGTTCTAATAATAAAGAAAATGATTATTAAAAAAGTTATATATTTTAAAGAGAAATGCAAAGCAACTGTGAGGCAAACTTAGATTAATATTTATACCCCAAAAATAAAATAAAACAAAATAATTAAATAACTGAAACTGATCAAAAGTTAATTAACTGAAGACTGAATATAAATAAAAAAATAAATATATAAATAAATAAATAAAATGGATGAACTAAAATAAGAATTTTTAATCAGAATCACTTTTTTTAACTTTACTTTTATTGTACAAAGCCTTTATATCTGTAAATTTTTAAAATATTTGTACAGGAAACAAAAGATACAAAATAAAGATAAAACGAAAACAATTTTTTTTTATAATCTATAACCAAAATGGACACACTAACACCAAACCCTTGGAACATGCAACAGAGAAAGCAGACATGGCGACTGAGGAACAGATACCAATCTCAATACAGCTTACCCAGCTAACTCATCACTATTTTCTGTCTCAGACTCAACACTCTGTGATCTGTTCGCAACATCCGGCTTCTTCTCATTTTCTGTTCTTTCAGCAATCTCTGAAGCTGTTTTCACCTCGTCCTCAGTAACTGGCTGTGTTCTAATCCGCTCTCGACGTTTGCGGTCTATGTAGCGCTTGGCGCCACTGGCCGAGGCTTTGTACTTGTCTTTCTCTGCCTTTGTTTTCTCTTCCATCTGGCGGAATATTGAAGTCTTTGCTGAGACGCTCAAAGATACAGGATCATTCTCATTGTTGTCCATATCTAAACTGAAGCTCTGCAAGCAGTCTGGGCTGGACATTTCCACCTCAGAGCCAGAAAGAATTCCAGAATCTGCCTTTGAGTCATTCTTCACCAGGGATCTGAAGTTAGAATTCATCGGTGACTCCTGACCTTCAGGAATGGCGTTTAGTTCATCAGCAGTGACAGGCTGAGTATGGTACCGTTCCAAACGATTGCGTCTTTTGTTTAACTTATTTGGAATAGCATGTTGTGGAAATTCAGGTTTTTTGTCAGATGGAAGTTTCTTAGTCATTTCTAACTCCTTTAGATGTTGAAATACATTTTTGGAAGATTGTCTTCTGACAAGAGCACGGAATGCAAAAACAGATTCCAAACTGAAAAGTATGTACTTACATTCACTCAGAGTCTTTTTGTTTTTCAAAATGTGATGTTTACATGAATGATGATGACACTCGTTTGGTTCAGTTTTAAATGAACTACAGTTATTTTTTCAAATGATGTATTTAAAAAAAATAATGATAATGAATGAACATTGGCTTTGGGACCCTAATAATGCTGGGTGGTATACATACATACATATGTTTCTGTATGTGAATGCTAATGTGCATTTATTTGTTTTTATTATGTTTTGTACTTGATACTCATTACAGCTATTCACCAGATCACCAAGGACTGAATTATGGAAGCTATGTTAAACAAGACATTTTCCTTCAAAATATCAGTACTAGTACCAAACAGGTTTCCAGTCTAGTCTAACTTTTACACTGATTCACATCATTATGTAACAAGTTTTAATAAATATTTTTGTCAATTTACACAAATTTATTTACTTATTTAATAAATAAATAAATAATTTTAAAAAATATATAAAGACACCCAGTCTTTGGTGATTTAGCGTAATGATGGTAAATATGTATTTTAATTAAGTAATTTGGAAACTTTCAAAGTCTGAAAAGTTTTATTAACATGATGATATATTGCTAGAAAGGGAGATGGACCAATGATAAATGATTTTATTTAATAATAAATTTCCAAGAATCATTACTACCTAACACTATCATGTAATTCCACAACCAGTTTGTTTGTAGCAAATCAAAAGTAAGCAGAAAGATTACAATATTAAAATAATACAAAAAAGCTAGAAGTTAAAC
Source organism: Chrysomallon squamiferum (assembly GCA_012295275.1). Classification (NCBI taxonomy): domain Eukaryota; kingdom Metazoa; phylum Mollusca; class Gastropoda; order Neomphalida; family Peltospiridae; genus Chrysomallon; species Chrysomallon squamiferum. The sequence goes on along the minus strand of CM022668.1, from coordinate 1,715,752 downwards.
TTTATATTAACCCTTGCAATATCAAATTGTCTTTAAAAATTAGTTGTTGTTTTTTATAACAAATAAACATTGAATGTATCCCACTGTTCAAAATATGACATCTTGAAATATCAAAAAAAAACAGATGAAAAATTTGAAAAAAATATAAATTAATATAATGGTTTTTGTTACCAAGATAAGACAATTTTATATCACATTCCAGTCACTGGAATTAAATCTGACTGTTTCACAGCAAGGGTTAAAATTTAAAAGATAAACATCTTATATGAATGTCTTGTTAACAAGTATGACAAACAAAGTAAACTGAAGAAGACATTCTACTCTACTACATCAACACAGTTACAACATAAAATAAATAAATCTTTTACATAACTTGTTCATATTGCTATGAAAATTCTACCATAACTTGTCTGTATAAAAATTTAATTATTCAAAACATTATAATTCTGTCAGCTGACATGTTTTAAAGATTATGTCTTGTCTGGATGCTACTCAGAAATAAAAACGTGAATCAGAATCAAAAAACAATTTAAAAAAAAGAAAGAAAAAGAAGAGGAAGACTAACAAAGAGAAAGGTTTTAAATAAAAATGTAAAGAAGTGTAGAAAACAAGAAAATGAAGCTGATGAAACAAAAAAATGAAGACGTCACAAACCTGTCTGCCTCCTTCACTTCGTCAACAGTCACTGGTTGTGTTTTCCTCCTCCAGTCATCAGCACGATGTCGCTGCTGGAAACGTTCACGTTGCTTGTGCACCAACTTCAGCCCAGCAACCTCCTGTACGTTTGTCTGTTCTGAGAGTTTGTTGAGTTTCTCTATCAACTGCTCACCAGACACTGCCTGCGTGTTAGAACTGTCACCATTCACTTTATTACCAGCTCCAGTTTCATTCTGACACCTGGTGAAAAAAGAAACACAATTAAATCTTAAATTTGATAAATTAACATTAAAATTCTTCATTCACTTTATCACCAGTTCAATTTTCACTTTGACATCAAGCAAATAAAAACACAATAAGATTTTAAATTAGGTAATATGAGTATTAAAATTTTCCATTCATTTTGATATCTGACATAGAAAAAAAAAAATGATCTGATTTTAAATTAGGTAATAATATTAAAATTTGTGCATGAAATTTACTACCAATCTCATTATCACTGTGACACCTGCCAAAAGTAAATAAATAAATAAAACAATAAAAATCAGATTTCACTATCCAGTTGTTTTTGTTTTTATTCCATTTTTCATTTTCATATCTGCAAAAAATTATATTTGATTTCATAATAATAATAATAATAATAATAATAATAATAACAACAACAACATCAAAAACAATATTAACATTTAATTTAGCAGTATTGACCTATTGTTGGTAATTTTCAGAAGGAAGAAGCAAATTAGTTTACTACTTTAAACAATATTTAATTAGGCTTTGACTCACCAGATCTTAAGGGCAGACTTGGGAGTGGTGTAACCAGACTGAGAGGCAGATTTGGGGGTGATTGCTGCCAGTTTCTCCTCCTCTATCTTCTTTTGCATCGCAAAAATCCTCTGAGTAACAGACAGCTGTTTCATGCTTTCATCTTCATCATCAGCTCTCTTTTCCCTTCTGTAAACAAAACATTACATAGTCACATCTCTTTTCCCTTCTGTAAACAAAACATTACATACTTACATCTCTTTTCCCTTCTGTAAGCAAAACATTACATACTTACATCTCTTTTCCCTTCTGTAAACAAAACATTACATAATCACCTCTTTTCTCTTCTGTAAACAAACCATTAGATAGCAACATCTGTTTTCTTTTCTGTAAAATACATTACATAGTCATTCTTTTCTCATCTGTAACATAACATTACATACTCACATATCTTTTCTATTCTGTAAACATAACATTACACAGTCACATCTCTTTTCACTTCTGTAAACAAAATATTATATAATCACATCTCTTTTCTCTTCTGTAAACAAAACATTACATAGTCACATCTCTTTTCCCTTCTGTAAACAAAACATTACATAGTCACATCTCTTCTTTTCTGTAAACAAAACATTACATAATCACCTCTTTTCTCTTCTGTAAACAAAACATTACACTGTCTAATCACTTTTCTTTTCTCTAAATGTAATATTACATAGTTACATCTCTCTTCTTTTCTGTAAAGATATTATTACATAAATACAGTCACATCTCTTTTCTCTTTTGAAAAACAACACTACATAAATACAGCCATATCTCTTTTCTTGTCTGTAAACATAACATTACATATTGACATATTTTGTCTTCTGTAAACAAAACATTACATAAATATAGCCACATTTCTTTTCTCCTCTGTAAATACTAAATGTTTCATAAATAGATTTATTTTATCTTCATAAATAAGCAAATTTCATAAATTGAGAATTTGTAGTATTTTTATATATATGTTAATAATAGCCTTTTTCCTTCAGTTAACATTACTCAGCATTTCAACAATAAAAAATAAAAAATATATATATATATATATATACACACAAACACAAAATAGAACCAGATGTGTATTTAAAAAATTAGGATAGCAGAATTTTATTTATTGTTTAACTGTTGATTTCTCTGCCTCACTTAAAAGATAAGAAAAATCACTGTTGGACAAACCAGTTTATGTAATTATCTTTCTCTTTTATAAAATCTGACACTAACTACAAAAAGATCAAAGTTTTAAAATTGACAAAAAGTTTCACTTGATGTTAGTATATCACTGAAATAGAACACAGCTCTAACAACTCACTGACAAAAGTCACTGGCCTGAAGAAGGTGTCACAATGAATTTGTCAATGTGTTTTATTTCATTGAATTTGCATTTAACTGAAAACAAAGAAAGAGATCTTGTTTTACTAATAGTTTATTTTATTAACTGCACATAAAAAAGTCAGAAAAGTGGGGGTTTTTATTTTTCTGAATATGCACCTAACTGAAAACTGGCAACAAAAAATATTCACATTAAAAGCAGTTACACAAGTGTGAAGTCATCTTAGGTGAACCATATACTTACATATTAATGTCACAGTTTCTAATTTATGTCATAAAAATGTGTTTAGTTATGTCACTAAGTATCACTTAACGTCTGATTTATGTTAAGAGCTTGTCTAGTGTTTTATGATAAATGAACTACTGAGCAAGGGATGGGAATTAGTCCTTGGTCCATGTCTGGGACCAACATGGACAAAGTAATTGCCCTTGTATAGCACATTTCATCTTATTTTTAATCCATGGTGAAATCTAAGTTGCCTTCATTTCTTAAGCTTTTATTTCCGTTTTTGTTCAAAAATATATATCACTTGGAAGTTGGAAAGAACAGTTTGCCTCCATTTTGTCCAACAGTAATTTATAAATTATTGAAAGAAAAAAAAATTTAACTTTAATTCTACATTTCACTTTAAACAACAAAGAAACTGATATAATAGGTCCTTTAGTTCCTATGCAAGCCTCAATGTCATTTTATTTAATGACAATAAACATGAATCTTCTTCTAATGTTATTGATTGATACAGAATTTGCATCTACGACTGAGTCCTATAGAGACAGCTATCTATCACTATCTACTGTATGAACAGCTTCAAAAATGGATTGTTTTGCTGTTGTAGTCAGAGGTTCAAAATAAACAGTTCTTTTAAACTTGTAAACAAATTAATTTCAAAATTTCACTTTGCCCTAATTTGCCTAGAGTGAGAAGTCACTTCTCCCTATTTTTCAAGCCTAGTGTGACCCCTGCCAACCAATGTTTCATTACTAGTTAATCAAAGGGTACGTATGTGACTTATGTGAAAATCCCTTACTGTTTATTTTTAAGAGTAAGTAAAGGAATAGTAACATTTTTCAGTTTTATTTAAGTGAATCAAAAGTGCATTTTTTTATTATTATTATTATTATTATTATTATTATTATTATTATTATTATTATTATTATTATTTTATTTATTTTATTATTTCTTTTAACCTTTACTTTTTTAAAATAATTTATTTTATTTTATTTATTTATTCTTTTTCAATATTTTTTATTATCATTTTTTATTTGTGATTTTATATATAGTGATGTCACTTAAATCTAAATATTCCTTTTCCATAATCTCTATATTTAAATTATAAAGATTATACAGATGCATTTCCAAATACTCTTTATCAACCATTAAAATTTTATCCAGTTATATCACTGACCTGGTACAATCACCAGCATTAATTCTACATTACACAATTTGTTTGATAATTCTAAAATAACAATTTACAGTAGTACATTCAAAGAAATGCTTTCTACAGAACACATGGTTTATTTCTGTTTATCTAAATGATTAGATATATGAATACCTAAACCATTTCACCTGAAGGAACAATTAGCTTAGCAGCACACCTGCCAAGGTAAATCAGTGATGTTTATGTTGAAGGTGGAGAAAACAGATAAAGTTAACTCTTTCTGTGTACATACAGCCATAATATAAGTATTTAGGGATACATTTAGCAACTGAAAACTGTAATTTTTATTTAGATTATTTTTCAATTAATTTGATTATATATTAAAAATAAATAAATATACAAATACCATTCAATCTGTTAATTATTATAAGGAAATAATTAATACAGTAAACTGTGTTCAAATTTACATTAAAAAATTAATTACTATAATAATATAATTTCTAAAACAAAAAAGTCAGATTTATCCAGAACAATTAGAACTGATCAATTATTAAGTTTATTAAATAAATAAATTCTCACTGATTTAAGTAATCAGTTTTCATTTCATATCTTACAATTTAATTTAAACAAACAAAACGTTAAAAAAAAAATGTTCCAAAATACAAAAAAAATAAAATAAAATAAAACATTTAGAAATCTAGTGTAAAGAAATTTAAAAGTTCAGAATAAATGTCTCCTTATTTAAATAATCTCAAATGGTAAATATCAATTATTAATTTATGTCAAAGACTATAATACATAAATAAGTAATAATTATAAAATTATATTATTATGATTAGTAATATGTCAGTAATATTTTAGAGAGTATAAAATATATTTTGTTTTAAAAGAAGACAATAGTAATAAATATAATTCTTTACCTTGAAATTTCATCAATTTCTTCTAATGCTGATATGGATTTGGTTCTGGTTCTCTCGTTAAGTTCATCTTCAGAAGTGTCTTCACACTTGGACTTCTGTTTCTGTAACAGCTGTGCCAGCTCTTTGTCCACAATAACAGGGGAAGACTGGTTAGGCAAGGAAGGGGTGCGTTTCAGTATACCTTTCCTTTTCTGAAACGAATCTGTTCTGTGCACTGGTGAACTACTTTCCTTAAGTGATTCAGCTCGGCGTAGATTTGTCACGTTTGGCACACTGGGACTTTCTGGTGTTGAAGTGGTCGCTGTTAAAGTGCTATGCACACTGACAGATGCAGCATTGTTGGCACTGTTAGATGATTGTCTCTGAGATACTGTGACACTGGCTGCATCGCTTCCAGATGTGTGACTATCCTCCACCAGTTGGGCTGTCTGTCCATTATCAGCTGTCTGTTTTTCTGTGGATGTTACCTCAGCCGTTGAGTGCACGGTGGGTAAGGTAACTTCGTCGGTAATGTCCACGTCACTCCACAGATCTTCACCTGGTTCTGCTCTGGGTTCTCTCCGCTGCCGGCGGTCTGTTACCCACTTTTCTTCTTTTGCTAGCGGCATTGCAAAATCTCTTTCCTCACTCAGTCGTTTTTCTTCACTGGTTCGTTTGTCTGTTTTGTTAATGGAATTTGGCATTTGTGAATTACTTAATGATACTGTGTATGAAACCTCTGGTTCAGATATCTCTGATTTACTAGCAACATGGTGACTTTCTTGACCTTTGGTATTAGCTTCCTTTAAGCTATCACCATTTTCCTTTGTGTTTGATAAGGATGAAGAAATGCAAGTTGAAATGGATGTCTCGACATCATGAACATATTTTATTGCTTCTGATATATTCTCTGAACCTGACTTTTTTCTAGTTGATGATGATGGAATGTAAGATGAAGAAGAAATATCTAAATCAGAAGATGAAATGGGACTTTCAAGATCATTTTTCACTTTATTTAACAAAGCCAGACTGGAATCAAGTTTGTCTATATCTGCTTTTGAATCATCTGTCCTGTTAGCACTTTCACCATCATTATCCACCACAGTCTTTGCATCAGTTTCTTTTCTACGAGCTTTAAGAACTGCCAGCACTTCCCTGTCTGCAATGACCTCATCAACATCAGAAGCCTTTCTCTCTGGAGCTTTTTCCACCCTGGACTCTTTAGATGACAGTTTTCTCTTGGCTTCCACTTGTTGTTTCTCCACAATGTTGCTCCTCTGACATAAAACTGCCTGAAGTTCATCATCAGGTTTGTCTGATTTCTCCACACTGTAACGTCTCTTCATAAACTCAGACTTGAAGCTGCCTGACCTCTGAACTTTGCCCTCAATCGGAGTTTTAGTAGGTGACCTATACTGAAAGCTGCTTGTTCTTTCTGGTGTACGTCGTTCTGTGTTGGATTCATCACTGGTGCTGACAACAATGTTATCCTGGCGGCATAATGTCAGAACTCTGCGGCCTGTATTTGTTGTTGATGCTGGGTCAGGATCAGATCCTGACGTTTCAGAACTTGAAAACTTCGAAAGTAGCTGGTGGAAATCTTTACCTCTTCTGATTGGTCGAGGCAAGATTTCTTCAGGTTCTGCTGGTTTTGATTCATTGGCCTTTTTAACCTTTTAAAATAAAAATATCAAATAAATAAATAAATAAATATAATAATGATAATAATAACTCTTATTTAGAAAACAACTTATTTAGCAAAGAAGGAAAAAAATCAAACACTCACATACTTTAAAATACATTTCATATTATACCAGGATAATAAATAATGCAAAAATAAAGAAATCTTTCTGTTTTGTAGTTGGAATGAATTAGAAACCATGCTGATGTTAATCTGAAATCAAAGACAAATCTTAAGACATGTTAATAAACAACATGCAAAAAAACAACATGCATTTATTATCAGACTGTGAATATATATCTTATGATTGCCATTTACCATATTTCTTATTTACCCTCGAGATGAAAGCTGAAGAATAGTCTTCCAAAGTTTTATAATAACTATAAAAGTTACCTTTTCTTGAAGGGCTTTTGCTCTGGAGATTATACTGACAGAAGCAGTAGAGGCATGCAAGGGAGAGATCACAGATGTATTCTGAGGAGGGACTTGTTCATGCTGGGTTAGTGTTACTTTGCTAGGAGTTTTCATGTCACTGACCTAAACAAGAAACAAAACAAGCAAACAGAATGAGTATTCTTGGAGAGTATTCTGGGTAAGTATACCCTGCTCTAAAAAGATAACGTAAGGATAATACAAACCATAAACACAGGCTCATGCTTAAACAAGTTAAACAAAAAATTAATAATAATAATAATAATAATAATAATAATAATAATAATAATAATAATAATAATAATAATAATAATAAATAAATAAATAAATAAATAAATAAATAAATAAATAAATAAATAAATAAAAAATAAAAATAAAAATAAAAATAAAATAAAATAAAATAAAATAAAATAAAATAAAATAAAATGTAAGTAAATTAAAGAAAATATTTCTATTTTGCTTTTTAGTTGTGAAATGTTAATCATTCCAGTAATATAAAAACACAATTTAGTACATTCATCTAGTGTAAATATATTGTATAATTTAATTCTATTATACAGGTTGAGGATGCCATTACCAAAATGCTGAAATCCAAAAAGTTTAAAAATGTTAACTTTTTTCCAAACATCAGAAACAGGGATATCTTACAGTCTTTGTATCGTTTCAGATGAACATAAACTTTATTTTGTTCATAAAAGTTTTAAAAAAATTCCTGCTGACTACTTGTATAATTTGAATATGAAATTAAATAAAATTGATATTTAGATATATATATTCCAAAATCTGAAAAATTCTGAAATCAAAAACACTATCAGTCACAAGCCTTTTGATTAAGGATTTTCAGCCCGTTTTTGAAACAAACATAAAATATAAAATATGAACTTATGAACTTATAAATTATGTACATCAAAGAGAGATGTTTTTTTTCTCTCTCTCTCGCTCCCTCTCTTTTATATATATAGTTAGATAATTATATATATAACCACACACACACACACACACACACACACACACACACACATATACACAAAGATAAACTTACCCTATTTTGTGTAACATTGGAAGAATCCAAACTTGAACCACAGGTGCTTCCATTTTTAGAAGAATCTGAAGATTAATAAATAATAATGTAAAATTAGTCATGAAAACTGTATTTCAGTTTTACAAGAATATCATTTTCATTATTAAAGGGAATCATATGTTTACTGTCCAATCACCGAAAGTAAATAAAAATGAACATGAAAAATCCAATAACAATAATTAAAAATAATAAATAAATAAATATGTAAATACAAAATATAAAAATTCAGGAAATTATAGGAGAGGGAAAAATAAAGGACGAACAACTATTGAAAATGTTATTCTGAAAGAGTTTCATTCATACATAAAACCCAAAGAGCTATCACCTCAGTATTAATTCTTAGTATTTTCTGAGGAGATACAAGAGGGCAGTCTGAGCTGAATCTACTGGAAAAGCTAGGAAATGTCAAATGATCTTTGGTTATAACCGTATGTCCTTCTTTATCAGAAAAACGATGAAGAAGATGAGATATATTTTTTGTTATATAAAAGGACTACATCATGGTTTGATTAAAAACAGTAACAAGTAAATAAATAAATAAATAAAATCTTTATTCATGCAGAGAAAGTATTTTAAGAAAGAAAAAATAATGATTGAATGAAGAACAATGAATAATCATTTGTGATAATGAATGCAAGACATTTTCACTGTTCATGATGTGATGTCATAGAAGACTGTCTGAAATAAGATAAAATAAGACTACTGTGTGCCAGTAACAACACAACTGTTTTACTTGTGGCTTGCTTTTTTTTTTTTTTTTCAACATTTTATTCTTTATTTTATAGATCTATATCAATCTATCTATCCATCTATCTATATATATATATTATCCTTATTAAAGAATTTAATACCACATTTACTAGAATTAAATATACGAATATGTTTATTCTACACAGAATAAGTCTTTTTGTGTTTATTTGAAATCCAGTAACTTGAAGAACTACATAACAAGATAAGATTACAAATACAGCATTTTTATACAGACAGCTTTGTTCTTAATGTTCTACACCTGAATGAATATTTCATTTAAATCAAGACTTGAAAGCTGATGTTTGCCTTTATGTATTATGTTAAAACTAAGACTGATATCTGTTTTCATAGTAATAATAATAAGCTGTTATTTGTATTCAAGTTTAATCACCACCTTCAGAGAACATCAGACAGTCCTTTGAATGATACAAATATTCAGATAATCAGTCCATCTTTAGAGAAGTAAGTTCAAAGAGAGAAAAGACTTTGATTTTAAAGGTAAATCATTAACTAATACAGACGCTGTCCCTTACAACATCTGTGTTTTTAAAGAAAGAAAAATATTTTTAAGGTTTCCTTTTTTCTTTCTTTCACCTTGTGAGTCATAGATTTTTTTTTTTAGTTATATGATATTGTTGCTTTACTGTAAATAATCGTGTGTGTTTATGGATGTGGGGGTGTGTATGTGGGTGTGCATGTATGCTGCATGTATGTATGAGTAGAAACTGTATATCTGTGTATGTGTGTGTGTGCAGACAATGTGAAACAAGAATTTGCCCAATCACAAGATACAATAGATTATTTATATATTTATAAATTCAGCATCTGCAGTGAAGTTGTTATAAATTATATATAAATCTCAAGACCATCAGAGAACTATTAAATAGCAGAAACATATAAGCCTTTTTTTAGCATCAGTTAATCCAAGGATTTATATTATAAATGAATAGGTCAGAAAAACAACATACAAAATACAATATTTTACTAACATGTCATTGTTATTTATAATAAATATATACATGCATAATACTGCATACAATTAATACAATCGCTAGTTAATAAAAATGAGATTATATCAATAACACTGACTTACCTGAGTAGATAAAAACATGTACATAGGATGATTTATACACCTGGGACTGCATTCCCTTTACTGTGTGTAGTCCAGTGTTATATCTACTATCCAAAACAACTCAGTACATTAAACTGTTTGAGTTTCATTCTGCCAGTGAAACCACAAAATGAAATGCAGTTCACATATTTGTCCATTTGAAGCAAATTAGAAATGAACTGATCTGCTGTTTCCCAAGATTACAGTGAAACTGATGCAAATATTGACTCTGATGTGGACTTCTGAAACACATGATATCCATGGAAACAAATATAAACAGAAGAATTAAATGGATATCTGCCCTCTGGTGAAACAATATAATTAACCTACATGTATCATTTCAGTAAATAATTGATGGACAAATTTCCCAATCATACAGGTCTGTGAAAGACAGGATATGCAGGTGTATCATCACTTTACTGGTTGTACTCAATAAAAACACAACTGATTGTTAGCAGTGCATATACATTAACACACCTGCTGAACAATCAAAGGAAAAACCATTATTTTCCTTCCATGAAACTATAACTCCAGTTAGAATGCAAATGCACAATAACAGATAAAGCACTAGTATTTAGTCACCAATCACACAACAGAATACATTCAGTATGAATGCTTATATATTCAGAAAAACATAAAATGATCTCCTCTTATCTGTAAACACACACACTGTTAGATCTTAAAGTTGCCTGAGGACCCAGCAAGTGAAATTTCATCTGTCAACAACAAGTAGTAGAGATGAATACCTTCAGTAATTCACTGAGAAATCAATTTACCTACATGATGATGAATTCTGTCCCAGCTGACCTACCCATGTGAATCAATCTGGTTAGTAGAACAAGCCTGTGACAGGCTAGCTGGTCCTGTGTGGTCACATTACAAAGGTCAACAACAGTGGACAGTGGAAGAGCAGGAATAAAATCATAACAGGTATTTATTTACTTATGTGATGCATCAACACACACAATTTTATTTAATGCAATATTTATCCAATTGATATTTTAAGTGTAAAGAAAATAAATGAGAAAAATGTGATCTTTTAGAGAAACAAATAAAATTTAAAAAGAAAAAAGATAACATTCAATGTCACCAGGAATAATAAATGGTGCTATTAAAAAAATACTAATAAATAATAATAAATAATAATAATACTACTACTACTAATAATAATAATAATAATAACAACAACAATTGTTTAAATATCAAAATAGCAACAATATTTTAAAGTACACAAATCTATTATAAATCTATGCTATTTATGTAACAAAATTCCTATTTTATAGTGTCCATTACAGATAGAAACTTTTTTTTAAATGATGCAACTTACAAAATTTAGTACAAATAACACATCAGCTACTCAACAAACAATCAAAAGATCAAAAAAGAAGAAGCAGCAACTGTAGTTGAAACAAACTGTTGTTTCCAATCCACCCATCCTTTCAAGTACACAATTGAAAGTTTAATCCATTATCCACAATATGAAATCAAAGTATAATTTCACAAAGAAAAGCTTCAAGATGAGACTAAAAGCACATGGAGTAAACACAGGAAGCAGGTATGCACCTGTAATACAAGGCTGTCAGCAGTCTCTGTCAACATTGAGTCACATACAATAAAACTGCCTCAAGGCAGACAATGTGAAAGATTCCCTTGGATGAGTACAATGGATGTTGTGTCTGGACAATACTTACTGACACATGCAGAACATCTGCCACATATTCCCCAGAAAAAAATAAACTTCCATAAAGTATTAAATTGTACAGTCTCTACTAAGTGTCATAAACAGTGAGGATGGACATTATTTATAAATGATTGATGGGTAAGCAATAAATGTAGACATCCATTTATGATGACCCTGCTTGACCTTTCTATGTAAATATAATGTACAGATATATGATCTCTGGCTGTAGATTTTAATTTAATGGAAGTAAACATAGGAAAAACTCTCCAGTATTAATATCTTTCAGTGCCTCTTATTTTAATGCCTTTGGTAACAGTCATAAAATCTACAACAATAATTCTCATTTTTCTTTTTTTCTCAGTCTTGTAGGTGTTAAATTTATTTAGTCTATTGCAAAGTAAACACAGGCATATTTCTTCTGATTAAAATACTGAGATGCACGAAGTAAACCAAGTCATAAATAATGTACATTGTTATCATCCACCCTCTTCAAGCATACAAACTTTCAAACTGAAACCTGCTTTGTATAACATACTGTTGATGCTGTCAAGTTTTTAGTTGTTAAAGATTTCAAGTTAGCAAAGGCCAAGCCATTTTTATACATTACTGATTATTATTCTAGGTGCAAAAATCAGTTTAGTAATATATAAAATCTACGTCTATTATTTACCTCTGTGTGTGTGTGTGTGTGTGTGTGTGTGTGTGTGTGTGTGTGTGTGTGTGTGTGTGTGTGTGTGTGTGTGTGTGTGTGTTTATCCTATGATTTAGATTTATTATTTCATTTTTTTCTTTTATCTATCTCTTCTTTTTTTTAAATGTTTGGAAATCTTATTTATTTATTTAATCTTATTTATTCACTCTTTTTTTTTTTTTTTTTTTTTTTTTTCCTTTTTAAAATGTTTTTGTAATAAAGAATGCTGTGGTCAGAAGCTGGAAAAAAGAGAAAAGCTCAGTGGGGTGCTTAGTTGTAGGCAGTAAAAATAACACAGTTCAAAACAGAATCATGAACAGACAGTGCTGTAACACTGTTTAGTCAGTAAGTAGCAATTAAAACACCATCCCTTTACAGTTTACTTCCTCCCATTAGAAGGAACCTGCAAGCAGACATCTGACGCTGGAAGATAAACAAACAGATCCTATTTGGGTGTAAACTGTTTAACAACCTTGAGAAGTGTGTGTTTTGCTTTTTCTTTTGTACTTAGCAAACCCACTAAATAACAATTAATTTATATCAGCTGTTATTTCATACTTCTTAAATTATATCTGATGTTGTGTATTGTATCCAGAACAAAGGATAATATATATTAAATGTAATATAGTGGTGGTAATAATAATAAAACAACAATAACAAAAATATTTACAATGAATATAATGCATTACATTCAAGCAGACAATTTAATTATGCGCACAGCAACTATTAGAGTTTAGTTCAATATATAAACTAACTTCAAAGGCCTAACTTCAAAGTTATGTGAACCTGTTATAAGGGAGAAATTAATTATACATAAACTAACCTTATCTGTACAAAATTCTTTAAAAATTAAGAAAATAATCTGTACTTGAACTCAAAACAAAGAATGTGTTAAATTTAACCTGAATACAATATTATTATAAAGTGAAAAAAACCCAGTAGGTTTATATGACAAGGAAGGAATCTGCTGTAAGTAACAAAATTAGCAGCAAAGGAGAATCCATATAGGCATCTTCCCATACACAGAAAAATTGTATACAAATAAGTATGTGACAAAAACTAACTGGTGGTGAGGACTGATCATGTGACTAATTATGCCTCAAGCTTGTTAATGATTTACCACTGACCAGTCCATTCTGATGATCAACTCAACATAACAAACTGTTTATATATGTATTAACAGAGACTATAACAAAATAAAGTCATGTTACTAGCTGTAATGCAGTGTTATTTAATATGATTTGTATGTTATGTAAAATGACAACAATAACATCGTCAAGGACTATTACGTGACTGTAATTGCTATGAAAAGTATCCATAATGTGATATTTGTTTAATTATTCTATAAAGTACATAAAAGCATTTAAGGTAATATGTAAAATGATTATTTTTTTATATATATCATATTAAAATTTTCATCTGCATAAACAAAACCATTGGTTTTTAAAATAATAAAGTCTGGGATAAAATAGATCACTGTCAAAGAAGCCCTGTTCTATATCAGTAAAGTGTTTTATATATATATATTTATATATTTAGAGACAAGAGGAATATCTACAGAAGTTTCACACAAAAAGCAAAAACAAGAATCCACAATAATATGATTTAGCTAAAATATAAAAGTAGTTTTATTTAAATATTTTTATTGTTATTAAAAGATAGTTTCTAAATAATAGAAAATCATCATCATCATTATTATCAAAAATGTATTATAGTTTGCAGATGTTCAGTTAGAACCAGCTATACCCGCAGAAAACCCCAAAACAAACTAAATGTCAAGCACAATACAAAAGATAAACCAAACAGTCTATCACTGTAAGACAACAATAACAGAGTCATGTACTTAAGTAAATCAGTATTTATAACAGAACATATTAGATGGCATTTTTAAATTACTCACTATTTATATAAACCACACCCATAAAACAATGTGATCAGCATCTTACCTTGAGCCGATGTCTCTGAAAACAGGGCAGCTCGGTGGCTGACATACATCCTGACAACGTGTCGCAAAATTATTCCTCAAAATTGTCCCAATATTGGAAACAAACAGAAAGAAATAGAAAAGTCAAACAAAGACACAAAGACACACAAAGTGTCTGCTGCCTCCTAACAGATTAGCACAGTTATCAACACATTGTCAATGTTTGACTGGTTGTAGTCTCCTAGTTATGAACAGCACGTGAGTAGACAGTTCTATTTCTTTTTATTTTCATTCAATGACAAGCAATGAATTATGACAACAAGAACTACAAATCAGATGACTCTTGTATTCAGAGTTATTATCTGTTATAAAGACGTAGTTTTTTCAACTCGAGGATGTCTTCTCTTCATGAAATCATTATTGATACAAACTGCAGGTGCAGATTTTTATTTCTTTTGTTTAGCATGAGTCATCAGTCAGCAAATTGGAGAAAGCAATCAGATTATGGAAGCTGTTGTTTTTGCAAACAGAAGCTTTAACAACTGGTTTAAGAATAAAATAATACTGCAACAGTTTGTGTCAACGAGGTGTTTAAAATCTTACTATCACTAAACTCCAGAAATATCAGCAATGTTAATAGCTGGTACCTCAGGCAGTACGCGTTCTCTAAATACACTTTTAATTATTTCTCTGTCAGCAGTCTGGTTTAATATTATGAATGTATTTGTGACTTTATTCATTTAAAGAGAACTTTAACAAATGACCTACATTAAACAGAATTATACTGCTATTTTTAGACGTGCTCTTTGTGAATTTGGTTTTGTCAGCTGTTAACATACTCAAGAAATTCAAGTCTAAGACATTTGTTTTATCATATTAACAAAAAGGTGCCTGTCCTTTAGAAAAACATTTTTGTATTGCCTTACATCTATATTGCATGAATAAAAAATATAATTAAAAATTATTAATTTTCTTAAAAAAGAAATTCTGTCCTGTGAGTGTTATATTTGTGCCATCAGTAATGTACTTATTTACATGAATTTGACAATCACCTGGTAGCCTCCAGCAAGGATTTTTCTAGCATGTGGCAGTAATATTTAAAAACAACAAACATGTTTTTCAGACCAGCTACTACTGCAGGCAGACAGAGTTACTTCATCTGTGAAACACTACAGACACAGAAATCTGATCCTCTCTTGTTGTTTAAATCTGTTCACTTCTCCATCACAACAAAGAAATTCTTTTCTCCTGTGCCTACTCTTACACTATAGCTTGCCTATAGGTTACCTAATTTTTATAAATCAAGGAACAATATTACTCACAGTTTATTATCACACTGTTAAGTCACCCTGCTAATTACACAATTCTGCTGTACACAGTAGCAGATAACAGAAAATAACAAATGAAATCCTGTTTTCACATTCTCACCTGTTTGTGACATGGAGTGGTAGATCACAAGAGAATAGCATTTTTTTGTAATCTACATCCTGTTTTTCATGTGTCTCTCTCCATTAATAATATGTTATCAGTTACCTGCCTGTTACATAAATCCAGGTGTGTAATGGAAACAATTCACTCAGATATCACAAGGTAAAACCCAGTGCAGAACAGATTATGTTGAAATATTTCAAAATACTAAATTATGATTTTTATTTCATTTTTTAAACTGTTATTAGTTGTTTTATTTCTTTGCTATTATTATTAATTGAATTATTTTTTATTTGTTTTTGTTTTCTTTTGCTTCAAATTTAACTTAAATGGGAAACACAAATGTTATAAATATAAGTTCTGATCTGTTTGAAAGTTTAACATACCAGCAATTTCTCAAGATTAACATTATTATGAAAGCACTTAATAAATAAACCAGAATGTCTGGTAAAGTGAAGCTAAGCTGAATGCTTTTTCTAGTAGAAAATTAAATTAGCAATAATTGTTTATATGCAGTGAATTATCTTATCTAAACTTATCAGCTTGTTTTAACATCCTGCCAACTTTCTCCTCAAAAGAAAAGAAAAAATCTAACTGAGGTTTAACATGGATTCATATTTTGATTTGTTTCATCTAATTCAATTAAATTTTTATAATCTTCTGACTACAGTATGGCTGGAAGGATACTACAGGATTTGGAACTGATTAAAACCAAATCTTTTATTACAACAGTACGTAATGATCAAGTTTTCTGATTCTTTAAGGTCCAACATCAACATGAAAACCTCAATGGTATCCTCCAAATCCATTAACAAAATTGATTAATTTACAATTAAGCTCCTTAAGAATATCAAACTATCCTACTTAAAAACTGGTCCATAAGAATTCTAAAACATCTTGAGAAAATTCAAACTACTGTTCAAAACAGCACAACAGACTCCTCATACAATTACAACTTCATGTATACTTCAAAATCCAGAAGTCATGGCGATTAAATATATCCTCTTTCAAATGTTTGCTTCAAATTGTTCAATGGAATTACTTAAAATTTTAAAAATATTTTACCTTTTATAGTGGATTTGATAATAAATTCAAATAAATGTTTAGTTAAAATGTGTTATTTTATATGAGGTTTTTAAATCTTCTTTGAACAAGCCAAACTTAACTTTCTGACTGAAAAACCACATTCCCATAGAAAGTTAAATATTTGAAAGCTGAAAGCAATCTCAAGCTGTCATTAATAAATGTGTCTAATAGAACAGTTAGTCTCACTCTGGTGGCTTTAAATTGAACTACACAGATCCCACAAACTCTGAATCAAGAGCACTGCTAACAGCTTTAAAGCATGCAGTAAAACCTCTTTTTTAATGTTATTAAAGCCCGGGGCTACAAAATGTGAATATCTGAAACATATTGATTAAAGTACAGGCTGACATATGCAAAGATATTCAGATAGCAAGAAACTCCCTAAGTACTGTATTTACTTTATTTCTTTTATTCACACTAGCCTGATATCACACGCTTTCAAAGAATGACAGCATGCAAACATCTTGGTCACAGTAAAGATTAGGTCAGTCTATATGTTTATCTAAAGAATATGACAACATTCAATAATATACACAAATTCAATAGGCTAACAGTGAATTCAGAACTCAAAGACTGTCAATATTAGGATAGCCACGTTCAAAATAAAGCCTAAGTATTACATGTAGGTCACTTTAGGTGTCACCTCTGTTAAGTATATTTTAAATAAAACTTTTTTCACTCTACTGTGATACACACAACCTAATTTTCTTCCATCTGGCATATCCTATTTTATTTTACATTCAAGTAATAAATCAAAATTTCAAAAATGATGAAGTCCACATCTGCTGAAATTGTATTTGCCTTAAAACACCTATGTATATATTGAAATGTTTTGTAAAACATATATTTTGATTTTGTTTTTGTTTGGATTGATAGACTTATCAGTTTTAAAGTAATAATTATTATTTATTTCTTGAACTATTATAAAGAAACAAATTTAGATGTTTGTTTTGGTTTTTTTTTTTTTTTCAAATTCTGATATATTTTCAGTCTAATATATTATTACTTATTCAGCAAAAATAGCAACAATACTATAATAAAATTGTTTTAATTTATTTGCATCATCTATTATTATTTGTGATTTTTTTTAATATATATATATATATATATACTAGTGTGCAGGCTGTAGTAACAGATAAGTGATCCTGTATTGTTTAAGTGTTTACAAACAATATGATAAAAAAAAATATACATGTATACTAAAATACAATTAATAAAAAATACTTATATGCACACTTTTAAATAATTCTTATTTTTAATTCTTATACAATTTATTTATTTATTATTTTGTTGTTGCTGCTGCTGTTGTTGATTTTTTCTGAAGTAAAACCTAATTGTAATCTATTCTGTAAAGCAATTTAAAATAATGTTTAAGTCTTACCTTCATCATCATCTCTCATATTAAGAGCAGATTTTCGCAGTGCACTTTTATCTTTCTTTTTCTTTTTAACATATTCTCTGCTTGTTGGAGTGGAAGGGGCACTGTAAAAATTCTCACTTTCTGTCGAGCCACACACGCTGTCCTTGTTAGTAACCAGCTGTTTGTCATCCTCTGGAATATCTTTTTTTCTCATGGCTGGGCTAGGGCTGGGTTCAGCCTGTACCTCTGGATAAACGAGAGATTTTCTTGCATTATTAGTCTCCTTCTTGGTTACACTGGTTGTGCTGGCTTCACTGTCCTCTTTTCCACGGTGTGACAAATCAGGAGGAGATGTAGAGTTAGTGTCTTCACGAGAATTCCTGAAACAGAATAAATTTATTGTTTGAAAATTATTAAAATATTGATGCAATTTAAAAATCCCACAAAAATGGTCTTACAAAAACAATATATACACACACATACATACATATCCAGCTAATTATTTTGGTTAGGTTGTGAAGAAATTGTTGTTTTCTTATCTGAACAGTCATTTATTTATTTATTATAATTATTGTTGTTCTTGTTTTTTTGTTATTTTTACTATTATAAAAAGGAATATTACAAATTATGAATATATTTAATTTTGCACACACACACATACACACACACACATACACAAACACACACACACACACACACATCCAATAAGCTTTTTTTAAACAATAATAAAAAGTGATACATTCCCTCTTAAATTTCTGTGTTCAGTGAATACAAATGTAGGTTAATAGTATTATATAATTACAGTATATTTATCATAAACAAACAAGTGTATTGACAGAATAAATCCAAATACCATACAAAGACTGAGCTTCTGAAACATACCTTAACTCTAACTTTGTAATATTAAAACAGCATTAGTCAAATTATTATGCATTGGTGGGTGTATGTATAAATGTGTGTTTGTATTAATTAGTGACAAAGTGGATGTGTAACTGACTGCTAGTGTATTTTTCTACACTGTTTGTTTATACAGGCAGATTTGTATGTATCTGACAGTTGACACTGCTTTTAGCAGTTTCAAACCACAGATACTTTAAGAAAGGCTATGTGTTTTCAGCTCCTGTAAGGTTAACAACCGTAGTGGAGAGAGTAATTATACAACATTTCCCACTTAACTGATTGAATACCTGTCACAGGTGACATCCAGAACAGCAAGCTATAAACATCAACACATCTATAAATTTAACACAGCTTTTTTAAACACCGTTTTCATTTTTTTTGTTTTTTTCAACAAACTAATGTCTGTTAAATCTTTCAGGAAAATTATTTACACCATTATACATTCTGAAATAAAAAAAACAGTTGTTTCTTCTATAATATAATTGGATATTTCCCCTTTCTACATTAGAGTTAATTCTATACAAATGGTTCTGGCTGAGAAACCTATGAAGGAATACTTATGTTTCTGTTTCACTATGTAAATATTGCTTAGAAGATATTGCATGCATTAGGTACAAATTTATAGTAAGAACAGGATTATGCCAATACAAATAAGATAAAATCTGTTTAGACACACACACACACACACACACACAAAGACATATACAAAAATTCCCCAGATTGTATGAGCACAAATTCTTCCAAACACAGAACACACACATCCAGACACACACAACATACATCCACAAACACACACACATCCACAAACACACACGTAGACACACATACACAAATCCACACAGAAATCCACAATAAATATGACTAGTAGAACCATCAATCATTTCATCCACACATAAAACACATGTATACAGAAAGAAAGCCCCAGATACATTTACTGCCAACAAATTCCAGTAACTGAATCTGATAAACAAGTCTGAACTGTGAACAGTATTACCATTATAAATCATATTTATTTTCTTTGTTTCATTTTGTTTCATTCTTTTATTTATTTATTTTTTCCTTTATATAATTAATGTCCTTTAATAATGAATATATGCAGTTTCAATAAAGCAAACAAAGTATATGATCAAAGTACACTTAAAAATCCTAAAAACCCAAAAGTAAGAATAAAAACAAGAAACCAAATGTCATTTTTTAGTTTCTTTTTTTCTTTTTCTTTTTATGGTTGTGTTTTCTAATCCATCATCTAAATGATATTCTACTTTTCTATCCAGTATTACTTCATGAACCTGTCAGGTATGCAGTAAAGATAAATATCACTTTTCTTCTTAAATATACCTTTCTAATGAAAATAATAAAATAAAGATATTTATCTGTCTCTAATTAGATATTTATTTTGAAATATTACTTTAACCTGAATTTGATTATGAATACAAACAACTAGTTAATTTCTATAACAAATCTAAATAACATTTTTGTTCAAGTATATTAATAATCACAAAGTAGGTATGATACACATCTACAGTTCCTGACTGCCAAGGCTAATAACACACTAATATTATTCACATGAATACCAGTACTTATTTCATGCTCTGCACTAGTATTATGTGCCAACAGTTCTAGGGCCAAGAAAATTAACATTTCTAGTTAATCAGTAACTTCTCTGGTAACAACAAATATTATGAATATGTTTCTACAAATGTAAATGTCACGTTCATCAAAATATTTTTTAAAATGTTGCTCATAATATTAGATATTTTTAAAAAGAACTTGTTAAATTTAATTAAATATACAAACTATGTGTAAATAACAATAAACATATGTTTAAATAGACGTTTTTAAAATATATTATAAAAGATTCAAAAGTAACTTATCCAATTAGAATAATATTAACACACAGCATATACCCTTGTCCTGACCAATAAACAAACATATCCAAAATGCAAAATAAGAACATAAAGATGTTCTAAAACAAAGAAACATATCCACTGTGATTGACATTATTGATAAACCACATAAACTCCCAAATACTAAACAATCCAAGAGTAAAAGCAAAGCACACAATATAAAATTAAAAAACAAAAAAACTCTGTAAGTTAGTTGTATAATAATTATTTAATAATGTTATTTGATTTACTTACCAGTGTAAATATTTAGATTTACTCCTACAGTATTAGCAGATCTAAATACACTATAACTATACAACAAATGGTATTTTAACATATAATCCTTTGACATTAGAAAGGCAGTATGACCTGCTTCACATACACTTACACCAGTGAAGAAGATGTTAATTACTAAGTACTAAGTGTTACCCAACAGAAAAGTATCAAAGAGAAAATGATTCCTTACCAAGCACCCATCTTGAACAACCTGAGTAATTACCAAGTTGAAAACAAGCCAAGAGAATTTCCACTGCTGTCTGTCCCACCACAACACAAAGCCACTGCACTGAGCGGTTTAACAAGGCATATGCTATTAATGTATTATGTCAGCCATGGAAATGCCACATTATCTGTGTCCACATATGTCTGAATTAATACACAAACTATAGTTATGCTAACAGGTAGCTGCCAATATTTACTTTAGGTTTTAGGTATGCACAGCACCTCCAAGACTGAGGTTAATGTCCACATCAACTGAGCTAAATATCTCTTTTCTAGTGCAGCGATTGTGCAGTTTCTCATTACAGAAATATTTTTCTTTTTTTCTTTCTTTTCAGTCTTTCATCCTCTCTTTCTTTTCATTTTTGTTCTTCTTGTTTTGTTTTGGATCTTTTTTATCTTTTTTTTGTTGTAAGTCTTCATAACAAGAATGGTGAATGAAAGAGTATTTGCTTAATAACACTTCAATATTTTTTCTTATGTGTCAAATAAAAATTATGTTTTTTTTTTTGTTGTTTGTTTTGTTGTTTTTTTAACAGTTTTCAGTAAAAAAAAAAAAATATATAATAATAATAATAATAACAATAATAATAATAATAATAATAATAATAATAATAATAATAATAATAATAATAATAATAATAATAATAATAATAAAAAATAAAAATATGAAAACAAAAATTGTACTGAACAGTGTTGGCTGTTATCACTTAGCCACAAGGCATTCACCTTCCCACAGATCTGAAGCTGTTCTATTGCTTTTGACTAACTAATTATGAGGTACTAGCTGGAATAGGAAATAGGCTATATGACATAGACTGATCCAATGACACACAACATTCTTCATTTCTCCAATCTAACCATTTAGTTACAGCCTACACATTAGCACAAGAATGTTAATTAATGCAGTTTATGTTACATGTAGACTAAAAGCAAAATGATTTACAAGAGAGAGTACTGTGTAAAACACAAATTATATAAGACTAAATGCCATTTTCTAATTAAAATAAAACACTATTTATTGTTGTGATTTAGTTTGTTCTGTTTTTGTCAAGAGTTCTATACACACAAATTTTAAATACTGGTAAGTTGCAGATTCAAATGAAGGCAAAAAGAAATAAAGAAAACATTAGAAATAAAGAAAAAGTTTAAGCATGATCTGCTGACATTAATTTTAACTTTTATGTGTATATTAATTTTGTTTGTTTGTTTGTTTACTTCTTTTCTTTTCACACTTTTTTAATAATAATAATAATAATAATAATAACAGCAAATAAATAAACAAAAAAATATTTTAAATGAAAATCACACACACTTTAAATATATGACACTATACATGACTGTTGAATCCACAATAAGAAAAATCACTTCTTTCATTATATAAATTAACAACTGAAAGAAAAAAGTCCACAAAGGACAAAGAACTGTATCTGATATGGGAAAGTGTTAACTATGTTTTATGTTGTGGCAAAAAATCAAGTCGGTCGCTTTTAAAGTTATATTTGCTAAGAAATATACAGCGTGTGATTATATCTAGAGTGTTAATAGTTTGCCAGTATAAGTAAACAGCAGGTGAATTCTGCCACCTGCTGACAACTCTCTGTCTGTACCCTAGCAAACTGATTTAACCTGATTTATAGTGCTTCAGTAGCAATTATACTGTGTACAATAATTTTACATAACATTTGTATGCATTCAGAAGGAAGCAGTAACAATTATCTGGCTGTTTAGATCAAGTATGTTGTAAATGTAAACAGTAATTATCATATAAAATATTTTGAAGTTTTTTTGCTACATGACAGTATTATTGTCAGTATACTTTCTTGAGAATTTACCCAATAAACCTTTAAAGTATTGTTCATTGTACATAAACTATAAAAATATATGAACTTATATTTTAACCATAGAATGATAATCAGAAACTGTCTTGGAAATTTGATTTAAATAATAAAAACAAAATGGCAATATACAGATTTTAAAATGAAGTATAACAAAATTTCTTTATATTTTTTACCTTTATTTATATTTTTTTTTTTCTTTAAACATTTTGTTACTACATTTTTTCAAAATGTGATGAGTGTATTTAAAAATAATGATCATTCAAGTGAATTAGTTTTTGTTGTGTAGTTGTATCATTTAAATACAATATTTGTCTAATTATTAATTGTCAAGATAAAATTTTACAACAAGATCATTTCTGTGGGTGGTTGTCACAATACAGAGTTCTGTTTAATACAATCAGTGTTGTGTGTTTTAAACATTACACCATTATGATAAGAGAACTGGCAATGTTATCCAACACTATCTGCTATTTGATCAAAGTTTACAACTTTAATAGGGTCATTTTCTTACTGTACATTTTGTTATGTATTTTTTAATACATTATTTTCTTACTGATTATGTACTGAAAGCAGGGGCAAGGTGAACAATTTACAGCATGTGTTTTCATCAGTTTTTGCCAAGTATTACTGCTGCACTGCCGGATTCTCACAATTGTTTAAGACATTAGGAAGCAGAACTCAGTTTGGTTTGGCTCATTTCCACAATACAGAAAGCAGATTTCACAGATTCTGTAAACAGTAACCTTGTTGTGATGCTATAAGGGAAGTAGATATACAGAAGCTGAAGAAATAATAGCAGGGAGAAATCTAAATAAGATGCCATGAACACATTTCATTTCTCGTGTTATGTTACTGCCACGAAAAACAGCTATTAACCTTCCTTGTTCTTTTTTTGTATTTTTTGAAACTGTTGTTTGTAAAAGAACGTTTTATTGAATGTTATAACTTTTAAGAATAATTATCTTAATACTGTAACTGATAGAAATAATGATTCTTATTATGACAATTCTTTTTATAGCTTACCAGTATTTACCATATAATATCAATGACAAAATTCAATGACTTTACCTTTTTAAATCACTGTAAGCTCCAGCTTTCAGTTTATCTCCCTTCCCTTTGCTTGATGATGATCTGACAAGCTTCTTCTTTCTCAGCGATCTACGAAGTGAACTATCATTTGTAGAAGACTTTTTTGACAATGGAGTAAGATCTGGCAAATCTAAATCCACATCTGAGAGATAGTTAGCATTCTCTTTGAGCAGGTCGTCCAGATTGCCAGAACTTGTGACAGCATGAGGTGTCAGTGAATCGTCATCTTTCTTACCAGTTTTGTTTCTCACTTCACTGTCATTGTCATCTGTTGCTCTGTGTGAGGCTAACTCACCTGTGTTTTTGAAGCTGGCAATCTGCTGTAGTTTTAGTTGGTCAGATTTTGAAGACTTAGTGCCAGACTTTGTGTCATGATGTGTATCAGGTGACTCTGATTCTCTGGAATATTCTGTAATATTGGTATGTGATTTGATCACCTCCACACTTCTTGGAGACAAACTAATATCACTCTTTGATCTTCGAGCTTTTGGGGTGTATCTGTCAGATCCTGAATGTTTAGCTTTGGTTTCCTTTGACTTGCTTGAATGCTCAGCTGGTGATAATTGGTTCTTTAACCTGCTATTTTTGTCTGAAACTGGAGACTCTCTTGGTGAAGCAGATAATGAACTGGATGTCTTCACATGCTGAAAAGGACTATTATTATCAATATTACTGTTAGTAGATTCTTTCTGTGAAACTCTCCTATTTACAGAAGTTTTATCTTGCGGTCTGGAATTCTCAGTTTTCAATGATGATGTTCTCTTCACACCATTTGTTGTCATGGCAGGTTTTGTCACTGGGGAATGTCTTTTATCACTAAGTTTGTCCTCGAAAGTTGTAGATGAATCAGTACCTTGGCGTAGGTATCTTGCCTGGGAATGAATGAAATCCTGAAGTCTTTGCTCCTTTTCTTTCAAGCTTTGGACAGGTATATCTGGAAGTCGTCGCCTTGGTGTCCTGACTTTATCTGATGAAGCATTAGCCTTACCAGAACCAGTCACATCTTTATCACAAGCAGCAATCCCATCACCGTGAGCTGGAATGATCTTAACATTTTCATCAGGCTTGTTATTGTCCTGATCTGCAGTCTTTAAAGAGTCCTGACTTTCCAGTGGCTGGGAATCATTGGTTTGAACATTTGAGATTGCTGCAAACTGCTTACGACGTTCTTCTTTATAGCGAGCTATTCGTTCAGCTTTTTTCAGTGCATCCAGCTCATCAGTTGCATGCGAGTCAGAAGAGTCACTGATCTTTCTGGCAATGTCTTTAAACTGAGACACCTTTATCAAGGATTCCTCAGCTACATCTGATCTGTTACTTTCTTCAACACCAGATCCTTCTGTCACTGCAATGTTAACCACTTCAGGCTTTGTTTCATTCTCCTTCACATCTTCTAAATGTTTCTTTTTCCTGTCACTAAATGGAATATAAGCATCATCAGCATCTGAGACACTTTTCTTTACATCAAATTGTTTTTTTCTCTCACTGAATGGAATATAAACATTATCACCAGATTCTGTATATGAGTCTTTGACAGTTTCTTTCATACTTACATTTTCAGTTTTATCTCCATTTGCTGATTTCTGATTTCTGTATTTGCTGCGATAGTTTGTCTCAGTGCTTTGTTCTGAACTTGAAGATTCTTTAAAAGCAGGTCGCCGTCTCACTGAGCGATGATCTGGATCACTCTCTGTAGAACCGGTGTCATCATTCTTTGTCTTGTACTCATCAATTCTGGTTCTCCATGACCTTTTAACATCACTTTCCTGGCTGTTCTCCTTAGCTCTGCGAGAGGCTCTGTAGTCATCCAGAGCACTGTTCTTGCCATTGTCTCTATGTCTGGAAATATCTCTTTCACTCCCACTGTCTGACCTCCTGTCAAGATCCAATCGAGATAATTTTGAAGATCTACGGAGAGATGTATCATGTGGGCTTTCCCGTTCCAGTGAAGGCTCAGAGGAAATGCTAGACCTGGGACTAGATCTGGCAGCAGATGACAGGTGAGAAAGGCTAGTATGAGGAGATGATCTGCCATTTCTTGAAGACAAAATATCTCTTGATGTTTTGGAGGCATCATCCCACTTTGAAGCACTGATCAAAAAACAGAAAATTAGATAAAGTTTTGAAGCATTATTAGTGAATTAGAAATAATGTATTACAAAAAAAAAAAAAGTTATTCCTATTGTTAAAAAAATTATATTATAACCAAATAAAATGTTTTTCTTAACATAGATTTGATGATATCAAATATAAATATCAGTTACATCAAAATAGCTGTTTATAATATAAGCTTTTATCAAGAATAAATAAGATTAGTACTAACTAGATTTTATTTATACATTTATTAGTGTTGATATTACTAACATTTTTAAATGTTTATCATGAAGCATGGCATCATTAATCATTTCTGAAGTCCGTCTATATGTAATATTACTAATATAATATTTATAAGTGCCAGTGTATGTAATTTAGTCAGAAGTAAAACTTTAGTTACTTGTTACCTTGTTCTTGTACTAATTCTTGAAAGTGTGGCACTGTCAGAACTACCACTGCGTGAGGTGTAGGTGCTGGAATACGACCTCACTGCTGGGCTGTATGCTGAGGATGAGTCGAGAGTAAATGACCTAGGACTAGAGTAACTGCTGGCTGAGCTGGCAAGACCATAAGGACGTCGATAACTTGAACCGGAATCAAAGGATTTGTAACTACTGCTGGTGTCATATCGTCTTGACCCAGGCTCATAATTTGGTGAGGTGTACCTGCTTAATATTTATTACATCATATTCAATTTATGAGCTTTTATGTGAGAAAAAAAGCATATATAATTTAGTGCACAATAAAGTATGAACAAAATTACTGAACAAAAAATGAACAACATTTACACAGACACACATAGTTAGAAACAGTGACATAGTTAGAAACAGAATGACAGAGAGAGAGAGAGAGAGAGAGAGAGAGAGAGAGAGAGAGAGAGAGAGAGAGAGAGAGAGAGACAAAGAGACAGAGAGAGAGAGACAGAGAGAGAGACATAGAGAGACAGAGAGAGAGACAAAGAGACAGAGACATAGAGAGACAGAGAGACAGTCAGAGAGAGAGAGAGAGAGAGAGAGAGAGAGAGAGAGAGAGAGAGAGAGAGAGAGAAATTTGTTTCTATAATTTCATTCACGTACCTTGACATAGTAGTGTCACTTTTTGTGTAGATTTTTGAAAATGGTTCTGGAGCCGTTAATGAAAATTCCCTTGGAGTGGAAACTTCAAAAAAGACAGAAAAAGAAGCTGCTGTTAACATCTGTTTACAAAATCTGCTTTAATCTTAATCTACATGTCTGAAACATTTTAAGGCTAAATACATTTCTGCAATATAAAATTAAAAAAGAATAACATATCAAATACATCCAGTCTTCAAGGTAATGTCATTATAACTGAAAACCTCAAACTAGCAGTGTACCAGGTGTGCAGGCTTAAATTTTAAAATCAATATAAATTCACATATATAAAATATACATTTCAATCTAAATGTTTGTGTTTTTTGACATTTTAATAATTATTTAAAATACTCTCTTTCCTTTCACAAATGTATGAGAATACATAAATTGCTAAATAATTCTATGAATATTTTTTCTCCCCTAAAACTAAAAGGTTTGGAAAACAATATTTTTTTTTTGTCTGGTTTTTTTTTAAAGGAATTTATTTCTTTATTTATATGCCATAAAAAGACATTCTTCAGACTAAATTTTAAATTTAAATTAAGGATAATTTACAAAATGCTAAAATTTGTTAACTAAGTATTATGTTTATTTTATTTGTTTACTTATTTATTTATTTATTTATTTATTTATTTATTTATTTATTTAGTAGTAGTAGTAGTAGTAGTAGTAGTAGTTTTTTTTTTTTTTTTTTTAAATGTTGTGCCTTTGGCATTTACTGAATTACATTTCTTTTGCAAACCAAAACATGATATTATTACTGTTTTTTCATCTATAGAGACATTAAGAGCTTTTCTAGAACTTTTTATTATAAAAGTGACTTCTCAACTATGTCAGTGTTGCTGTAGGTATGTAGATATATTGACTTAGATTGACAAGGTAAGTTACCTTGTCAAATCAATGTTAACAGCTGGGAAAACATAAATGTCTTACAGCAACAATCAGACAGATCACAGTGTCAACACTGCTGTAGATAATACACTACCCAGAATTCACCAGTATGAACTTAAATTGTTAATATTTATAACCATCAAAAATAATAAAGAAGAAGAAGAAGAAGAAGAAGAAGAAGAAGAAGAAACCCATAATTGTTTATTTAAAATATATATATTATCATTTTATTTGATTTTTATTCCCTTTAAGATTAATTTTGTTTTAATGTTTTTATTTTTTCTCATTATAATTATTATTATTATTATTATTATTATTATTATTATTATTATTATTATTATTATTATTATTATTATTTTATTATTTATATTTTATTTTATGATAAACGACCTAAGCAAAATAGTTTTATTTGTCCTTCTTACTGACTTTATTATTATCATATATTCGTACTTCATGACTGGTAAAGACTGGTCACTAGTAATCTTATAATTTACAAAGATATTTACCAGCATTAGTAAATATTAACTGTATCAATCAAACTGCTTAAAGGGTTAAAGAAAAAAGAAATTAGCACTAACTGCAGTTAACAAAAGTACTTTACCAGACCACTACAAACTTCCTGCTTATTCGTCTTTTATACAGTCTATTTATATACATACTTACACAGATACTTGTATTGATAAAAAAAAAAAAAAAAAAATACAATTATATTCTTCTGCTTAGAAGATACAAGATCAATAAAAAAAGTGAAACATTTCAGACAATATATTAAATCACTTACGTCTGTGAATACAAACTATTATTGTATGTGTCCATAAAACTTTGTATAAAATAAGACAAACACCATTCCCAAACGTTTTCAACAGGCTGTTATTCACAGATTATATATCTTCTATCACCTTTGTAGTGGTAGCATTACAGGAATTTGAATGAAATCTTTCTTTTAAGATCTGATCTATATGCAAACAATCATAACAGAATTAACTTAAAACCATAACTGTCTGTCTTAATATTTATATCTGATAATAACAGTTTCATTAAAATATCATACTTTCATATCCACACTATAATGTTTTAAGCAGAATATAAATAAATTAATAAATAAATAAATAAATAAATAAGAGCATTCCATGACTATAAGGCAGAAAAACATTCAGTGATTTCAGTTTGAATATGAAGACTGACAGCAAGTTTCTTTGTACCACATGAACAGATAAATAATTAGCTTGTTACAAACATGACAATATCACTAGGTTGCTGTCAAGTGTTTTCAGTCCACTGCACTATCACATGCAAAGGTAAGACTTCCTATTTCTTCTTTACAAAAAAAATTTAAAACTAAATATTTTGTCACATTACTCTGATACTGAATATCATAATACCATGCATAATTATTACTTCTCTATCATACTGCAGTGTATTCATTTTCATTTTTGACATTTTGAGTGTAGAATGGAAACTTTTAAAGCTGACTCAGTCTTTTCATACAATTTTTGTTTCATCTTTCTATGTTACGTTGCATTTTGATACATAGATTTAAAGTTTTATAATTATTTTAATAATGGACCAAGTAAGGTAGCATGTCAATATGTGCATACATATATATCAGTGAATATGTGAATATGTGTATGTGTGTGTGTGTGTGTACATGTGAGAAAGAGAGAACATGCATTCATGTTTCACCACGTATGAATGTGTTTAATTATTGTAATAGTTTGAAAAAGGTTATCTAAATTTTTCATTTGAAATTTAACATCCTGTGTATGTTTGGTTAAATCATTTTTGGACATTAATATCCAAAGACTGAAAATACACTGACATCATCACCATTGTACCCTCATGATAAATGGGTAATAATAAATATAATTAGTTGACAATTATATTTTTTAACTATACATCAAACAATTTTAATTTAAATCAACAAATTACATGAACTCTGTTTTATACATCACCATAATGTGTTATTCTAATAACTTGTTTTGTTAGCATTCTTCAACAAATTATTTAATAAAAATATTATTATAACTGACAATAATATTATTTAACATACCATGTCTGTAACTATATCTGTGTGGCCAGCTGGTGGTAGAACTGCTGTGAATCAATGATGAGTTGTAAGTCAGTAGATCTACATTTTGTCCACTCAGTATGTGGCTTCCTGAAACATAAAATTATATGTCACTGAAAAAGAAAAACTTACTAATACTCAATACTTACTAATTTTTCAGAACTTCACTGAAAAATAATTTATGAACTAAATATATATATATATAAATTCTTAATACATTAAGAGGGACAAAACCTAGAAATTAATTTGTGAACTTCAAAATAAAATTTAATAATAATAACCAAAAAATGTTCTAGACACTGCAGACATTTAATTAAAAAAAAAAAAGTTGTAAAACACTATATTTTATATATATATATATATATATATATACTAAATAGAGAAAAAAACCCAACCACTTAATCATTTGTCAACATGTCAGCTTTTTTTTTTTTTTAGGTTTTATAACCAACATCCAAAAAAAAAATTAACGATAATTGTAAATTTATAACTTGCTCATATTTAATTTATTGATTTTTCTTTTCTTTCAGTTCACTTCATTTTATAGACAATGATTCTTTGTGCAAGCCTTTATTTTGCATTAATCATATCTAGAAGGTTTATGGAAAAGAAATGTATTTATTGGTACAAGGTGCTCTGATTATACTTATCTATTACTTTTCAAATACAATTAGTGAAAAGAAAAGCTTCTAATATAAAATAAAACAACTACAGGCATTTAACATTCTACACTTTCATTTGCTATTTAAATAAATACACAAAAGTTATTTAACTAGTGGACGATGTTTAAACTACTAAATTGACACTTTTAAAATCTTGCAAGTTCAATCAGTATTTATTGCAGAAATATATATATATGTAAACATACAAACACACACACACTCACACACACACACTCCATTTTAAAACAAGACAGAAAATGTACTGCTAAATAAACAGCCAATCCTCAAGTACACACCCAGAACAAAAAACCATTTTTAATATTTTAGAAATTATAGAAATATTTCTAAGCTAGAGAGAATATCCAAACATGGCTTTACATTTGATCTATAAAAAAATATATATATATTAAATTCTGTAAATTTAATTATGATTATTTGTTTAAGTTATTAACTAAAAGACACTGCTCACTTACTTGATGTTTTCTGATAATTTGCCATTGCTGAATTATCCACTTTTTATTCCATGATGTCAAAACATTTTAAACCACATTACACATGAAATTGGGTGAATTTCTAGTGTTAACAGTTTTACACATTTCAAACATAATTTACAACTCAGTGAATCTGAACTGAATTCATCTTGATTATACAACTGTTTCCAGAACATACATCACAACCATATTTAAAGTTTCAGTATAAAATTAATTCTCATCTAAAAACAACAAAGTATTTTTTGCGGTTTCCCATAAGTATTCCAGTGTTTTCTAAATCGTGTTATCCATACAGAAATAAATGTAATATAAATATATTTATTTTGATACAAGCTCTTATGCTTGTGCATACAGATATGCTTATTGTAAACAATTACTTATATATATACATTACAAAAATATACTCCTCCATGGAATACAAGAATATATATCAGACAGTCATATGATTTAATGTAAGCAGAATATTCCCAGCACACATTAATGTATCATAAGCACTCCACTTTGGTCAGCATTATTGACAAGCATAATAGCATGATCACAGTGTTTACCAAACATACTAGAAAAAAACTGACTTCTTCATTTACAGGTTCACCAACAACTTAACCTATGGTACTAAAATAGATAAAAACTGAACAAATATATCACAATGACAGCAGAGTACAGACTGACCGCTTCACATGCTGAGAAAACACAATGGTTGAGCTGAGACAAAACGGAGAGAAACAAGATGAAACAGTCTGAGGCAGTAGGACAGACCAGGGCAGGGAGAAGTCTACAAACAAGACATTTGATCAGGCAGATGAACAAACATTGACAGGCCTCTTGTTTAACACAGATTTTTACTTGTTTGAAGGAGACTGGTTCCTCCCAGTCCTCCTCTACTGTGACTTCTCATAAAGAAAGAAAATGTATTTCTAAACATTTCGAATAGGTATTACTTGGTTTTCTACACATAACTTTGTTTTAACATGTCAGGAACTAAATAACACCATTAAGATTTTATAAACAAAAATTATGGTTACAAAAAAAAAACCTTCAGAACTAATGTCAAGAACAATTAATATAATTTTTTTGAAACTAGTTTAAAAATATATTTCACTACAGCAATGTTAAACAAATTTACTTATTACCAAAAGATTAGTTACAGAGAACAATGTCTGACAATATAAAACATATTTACATATTACATAAAAAATGTTTTTTAAATAAACAAATAAAATATATATATATCAGTTTTAAATTGATTTATTTACATATGTCACAAATGCAAAAATCAAAATTTATAATAAGACTAATATCAAACTTAAGACAAAACATAATTAATATTAATGTTCAGTTAAATTTACCAATGTCTTGTTGCATGTGTGCTTGTATGTGAGTGGAAGTGGATGCATGCATGCATGTGTGTGTGTGTGTGTGTGTGTGTGTGTGTGTGTGTGTGTGTGTGTGTGTGTGTGTGTGTGTGTGTGTGTGTGTGTGTGTGTGTGTGTGTGTATGTATGTATGTATAAAAGATTAAGATTAATTAAAGATTTTCAGAAAACAGATTCTTAAGGCAGTTTACTAACTTTATTTTTTTTATGATGGCGAAACTACTTATACGAAGGAGTTAGGTTTCCTTGTTGTTGTTTTTTTTTTTTAATTTAATTTTAGCAAGCATTAATACATCTAAGCAAAGTTGAAGACATAACCTAAATGGCAAATTTAAACAATTCAACTGTTATTACCTTAAAACAAACTTAATCTGCATGTTTATCACTACCCCCTAGAGAGTTAATGTATACTGTCATTTAAGGATGTCAACAAATCCATCAAGTTTTCAACATTAGAGACTCCATTTGAAATGAAATATGAATTAAGAAAGGACTGATCATAATAAATATAAAGCTAATATAATCAGCCTCAGTGAAGCATGTCCACCATGTGTATGTGTGTAAGGGAAGCAATTCTTGAATTTCTTATTGGAATGGATCATAACTTATAAACAAAATATTATTTCTGTGTCCTAACAGTAACCTGTTGAATTTAAATGAATGTTAATGTATTTCAATCTACTCTAAAGCTCAGCTAACACTCCCTTACTTCACCAAGGAGCAGCTAGGCTTTTAAGTACACACTTTGTAACAACATGTTGTTACTGACATAAGGATCTTGCATCATAAATTAAATATTTAGCCATAGCCCACCATTCAAAGTAATTAAAATCTGCTTTAAACTGTTATAAAAATCTCACAAACCTGTATTTGTTTTATTAGCAACACAGTAATTTCCTGTGCTAATATGTTAATCTCCTATACAAAATACTGTTAATAACAACATGAAGTCAACAAATTGCTTTGTTTCACTGGATATATTTGCAGTTATTGTCATTATTCATATTTTGCTTTTCCTTAAAAATTTAGCTAATCAAATAATAAAATAAATCAAAATACAAAATGAAAAAATATAAGTAAAATGTATTTATAATTTGAAATCAGACAACCTTGTTTATAATATGGGTAAACAACAAATGCAAGAATACTTTATGTGAAGTCTTTTAACAATAGATTTCTGTTGAATGGTCCAATTGTTACTGCAGATTAAGAATTAAATACGGCACTTGAGAAAAACTGGTGAATTCATATCCTATAACAGGTATGTTTTCATATCATGATAGATACAGAGTGACTGATATGCATATCCAAATATTATATTCTACAGAGACACACACACACACACACACACACACACACACACACACAATCTACATACAAAGTATAAAAATAAAAATGAAATAAAAATAATCAACTAGATGGATGTGAGGTTATACAGGTCGTGTAACAGTTGTGTAACTAACAGTGTTCATCACCATCTGACAAGCAACAAGTGAAACCTGCTGACAGAAAAGTGCTAACAGGTATAATATGTATGATAACCACCTGGGCCATCTGTCAGCACTGGACATGTACAACACAACTTCAACTTTTTTTAAACTTGTTAACATTTTCAAATTAAACAGTCAGTATGAATGGTGAATATATTATTTATATTTATATTTATGAATATGTCTTCTAACTATAAAAAAACCTATATTTATTGTAATTAAAAATTAGAATATAGGCTCTACATAACTCAAATCAAAAACAAAACACATATTTCTCTGTTATATACTTCAAAAACATTTTATTCCTTTTTTTGTATTACACTATTCAAAAATAGATGTAAATTCTGCACTGTATAATTTCTAAACAAAATACAATTCAAAACATCAGATATTTATTCCTTACTGTGCAATTTAAAAATAAACTGCTGAACCAGTCTGCAGTATTGTATAAGCAAGCGTGTATTGACTGAATTTACTCACACTCATTTACAAAGTGCATCCAGACACAATTAAAAGGGACAAACACACAACAGGTCATGATGTACCTGACAAACGCTTTCTAAATCATTTTCCAACACCAGTTGTCTCTGTGTGAGGATATCTCCACACCTGAGGCTTGCTGCTGCTAGGAATATCACAAAGTAATAAATAACGCAATATTCTGAGCACAGCTGTTCAACTGTATACCGAGAATCTATACATTTTGTATAAATTTCCATACATATTACTTACAGGTCTTTATAATCTTGCAGGCCACTGTTCAAATGAAATTTAGTTCTGCTAATATAGTCTCTACTAACTGTGTCTGCTGATGAAGCCAGTTCCATAAATTATAAGAAAGAACACAAACTCGATGCTTAATGAATTTTTTTTTTAACATTTTTACATGCATAGTGGTAGGTGAAGAAAAAAAAATAATAAAACCATTTTTCATTTCAAAAGAGTATCAAATTTTCTAACACCACATTGATGAATATTTATCATGATTATACAGATATTATAATAATCTGATAATGACTGTAGCCTGTTCCCATATTTATTTATTTCTCAAATAACAGGTATGTGATTTTACAATTGTGATTTCACAATTGTTCTTTTCTTCCTTCTTCTCTTTTTTTCAATGAAGAAATAATCATTTGTTAACATATGGTTTACATCTTGCAAAATATTTAGATTCATAATTCTGATTTACCATCTGATCTTGTCAATCAGAATAAATTAACCTTTAGGAAAAAAGTACACATTATTCAATAACAAAGTAATTGATACACTTATACTGCTGCCAAATAAAGATTAGAGATGAGATACAAAGCACACATCATTACAACAACTTAAGTCAAGTGTGTTATCTTAAAGTAAACATAAATATATTACCACCAGTCATTAAAATTAAGTTTTGAATTAGATATCTAAATAGTGATTATAAGTAATATAATCTGCAAATTAATATTTAGATTTTTATTTTAAAATTGTCTATATGTGGTGTATATATTTGAGTGTATGTTTGTGCGTGTGTGGTTAAAAAAATTAATAACAATAATAAATAAGTAAAGTGTAAAACATTAAAAAATAATAATAAAATAAAACCAAAAATAAAATGAAAAGAAATTTAAAAAAAAGAAAACAAAATACTGTAAACTTGAACTTGCAATATGCAGTTATTATAATTTACAGTTTACAATGGAAAGTGCTTTTTCCTGTTACTAGACTGGTATCAGATATACATATTATCCATCTCCCATGTGACAGAAACAAAACTCCGGATTCCAGTTGCAAACAGTTAACATCCTTTTGGTAGCCAAAACATTAACTGTATCATATCCTTTACTAAATAAGATGATTAAAAATAAACACCAGTACTTGTTCATATGCCTGTCCTGTAACTGTTTTTAGCTTGCTATGAATTTTATTTCCAAACCTGGAGTAAGGTGTGTTTACAGATCAAATAAATGATCAAATGCACTTGACTATGTGTTTATTTATCTCCCTATTTATCTAACCTGTCTTGTGTGTATCTGCATGTGTGTGTTTTTACAATGATTTAAAGTATTTATATTTTCTCCACTATTATAAAAAAAAATGTAACCAATATAATTAGTAACACTCCACTTTTATAAAAAAATAAATAACCAATATAATTAGTACATAAACATTTTAGTTTCCTTACACAAACATATATACACACTCTTCTTTTTATATATCTGTATCACCTGTCTTTTTACCTGCAACTCAAATGTCTCTTTGTCAGAAAAATGTCTTTTTGTAACTCCAGGTAAAGACTATCACTGGAAATAATGAAAAACCTGGTTAGACCATCAAAGTTGTCTCTGTACACATCAGCAAACAATATAAATCCCACACCTATGCATGGAGAGGTGAAAACTGCCAAGCAGAAGAGAAATACTGTAGAGACAGACAGCCTGGGTCTTCAATGAGTTTAAACTACCAATTCAAATAAATCTGTCACACAGTCACACTGAATGAGGCAAGGTAAATTCAGGCTAGTGTAATCACCTGGTCACTGATGTTATTGTACTGTCTGTGATCTAATGTACAATGACATAAATATTAAACAAATGATGAGAGATATGGTTTTCTTAATGACAGGTTATCATTGGCAACTGTCAGCCACAATGTGCACCTATAACAAAGGTGTCAACTGATGCACAATGATTCATGATATTGTTATTTTTTTTTGTTATTGTCGTTTTGTAAATTTATAATTAAAATAATAATACTACGTATTTTCTTTTAATTAAAAAAGTTCAAACAAATGAATGACAAAACTGTTTCTCAATACAAATTCTTTTACCAGATTATATTTTTTATCTGGATAAACATTTTTATTAATATATGGGCAGATTTATTTTTTACTCACCAAAAAATTAAATAAAATTCTAAAGGATTAAAAAATATTTTTTTTACAAGTCTTAAGTTTTCTAATAATATATATTTTTTACTTCTCCCATTAACATATTTTCATAACTGACACAGATTAGTTATTTATGGGCTATGAACAAAATCTAGATACCTAAACTGTAAAGAAGTTTCACTTCACTGACCACTTATAGTACACTTAATCTCTGACTTGTCAGCCTTGCATGTAAAAGAACCATTTAAGGCTGGTCAGTTTTTAGTAAAGAATGGAACAGGCCAAGTGCAAATGATTTTTAACACATAAAAAGTAACTGTTACTTATCCTTCAGCAGATCCACACTGAATGAACTAAACATTAGCAATTGCTGCTCATCTCAAATGACAGAAAAAGTGAAATTATTTACAGCTGAAATTCACATTCTCTGTCATATAAAATAGCAATATCATTATCACTTGACCCCTTTCTATTTCAAACATGAAAAGAAACCATATTATTACCTACACAGGCGTGTGTGTGTGTGTGTTGTAAGTTAATTTAAAATGATGTATCTATCATTGTTTATGTATCTTAATACATGCAAGTGTGAAGACTGAAATAAATGTCAACTTTTAATCGGTTGCTAAATGACATACCTTAATATGTTATAATTTATATCATTTGGATTTCTCTAATGCATTTAAATGTTAATATACTGCTTTAATTGTTGAAATTTAAATGGATAGTTAATCATTTGAGCAACAGCTGAAATATGTTATTGCCTGCGTGAATAGGCGTGTCATTGATTAACCATTATGATGATCACCACTGTAGCATTATATACGATCGTCGATAGTTTTGAGTGACTCAAAATACTACAGATTTTTTGCCACGTATTTTTTTTTTATGTTAAAAGACAGCGGGAGAGAAAGACAGATTATTTTTCATCTGAAGTATTTCTATTCTTTATACAAAATCAAATTTTGACTTAATAATATTAAATATTTTAAGATAATAAGCTGCGTAGAACACTAGATCAGTAGATGTCATGACCGGAGACAGGGATTGGGAATGTCGTCAACAAACGGGTCAACGTCAATAATTGACTGACGATATCACAGTCTGTATTAAAACGTTCTTTAAAAATCTTATTTACATAGCATACCTTATTTGTGTTCTGCTTATTCACTTCTGCTTCAATCCAGTGAGAGTACTAGTTTTAAAATAAATCCGTTATTTCGAGTTTAAAAAAAAAAAAATCAGACACCATTCGAATTTTACCTCGCACCCGACGATACTTTTTTTAACCTTCAAATTAAAAGAGTCATGTTGCGAAATGAAACAGATTAGTGTAGACGAGTTATCTCCTCATCGGAAGAAACAAAGGTTTTTGTTGACGCTGTTCATGTAGAAAACTGAAAAGGTATCGATTCGAGGCACCGTAATCGTTATGGTGATTTCTTTTGACAATTATTAGAAGATATCTGTGGAAATGACGAGGTTTTCTTATTTTTTATTAAATTTAAATACATTCTGTTTTTACGACTGATTATATTTTTTATTTTTCTGTTTGTATCGATTCTAATTTATATTTGTGTCTGTTTCGTAAGAAAATAAATAAACTATTCTCAAAGCACTACTTGTCAATTATCGGATACATAATTTATCTTAAATAAATAAATAAATAATATTTTAGTTTATTGTTACACCTCGTAATTAGTTTTTCACTACTTGAAATAAGTTATCTTTGTTTAGTTTTATATTGGCATCTCAATAATTGTCCAAGTGATTTTTAAATAAAATTATTTAACTTCTAGTCTGTTACAACTAGCAAAATTAAAATATATTTTATGCAAAATAATAATTAAAAATAAATAAATAAATATCAATCTTCAGAAACAATGTTTGAATCATAAATCAATGTTTTTAAAATCATTTTAGCAAGACAAAAATAAAATATGTAAGAAGATTAATCCAGTTTTAACACCTGCCCTGGTTTAGATCCACAAACCAGTTTTCTGTCTGAAGTTTCTGGGAAGGAAAAAAAAAAATGAAGAAAAACAGACAAAAAAATCTCTGTTTATATAATGGTTCTTGGGAATCTTGGCAGTGTTTTAACTATTTTTGTAGGTTAAGAAAAATGTGCTATTGTAGGTCACTGCACTGACTGAAAGTGTGAACATGAAAGAATTTGTTATTGGGGTTAATTCTGGAAAACTGCTGAACTGATATTAATAAGCCCTGATATAAACAAATTATCTCAAACAATTAGAGCTTAAATTCTGATTATTTTGTCAACATGGCTGTTCAGCATACAATCTTACAATGGGTTAAGTATTTTGTTTATACTGACTTTAATCAATTTTATGTGTACTCAATTTTATAATGATTATTATATAATTATATAATAATTATTCAACCCATATTCAAAGATAAGGAGCAAGTGAGCATTTATATGTACATTCTTTAAAAAAAAATTATAGCTGGATAACAAACATGAACAGAGTAAATAAGAAATATGTATGAAAACAGTTAAATAAGAATATAATTATATGAAAAAAAGAGATTAATAAGAAATACTTATATGAACATATATTTAAAATATCATATGAAAATATAATTGAATAATAATTATATTATCATAGAATTAAATTGCAAACTTATATATGAACATAAAGTTAAATAAAATGTGTTTGTGAATATAGTTAAATAAGAAATATGTATGTGAACATAGAGTGAAAAGAAAAAGTGTAATTAAGAACATCACTATGTGAGTTCAGACCTCCACACTGGCAGAATGACAACAAACAAAGATGAGAGGGAAATCTGACAGAAATAACTTGAACACTTTCACAGACACAAAGTTACGTTCTCTATCTGCTCATCATAGCATGCATGAAAAAACAACATGGCATTCAGCATAGATTTTATGAGGAAATAACTCTCTCTCTCTCTCTCTCTCTCTCTCTCTTTCTCTCTCTCTCTCTCTTTCTTTCTCTATCGCTATATATATGTATACACACACACACACACAAACACATAATTTGTCTTTTGATTCTGTAAAAATATGCTAAATATATGTCTGTAACTGAATGAGTGTGCATGTGTATAATTATGTTTATATGCAGATACATAAGTGTGCATGCATTCTGAGGATGTATCTGCATATATGATTAATTAACAGGATCCTTTATAATTAGTATTTTGGTTATATAATTAAAACAACTCTTTATGTAAAATAATTCAAAATGAGTAAATTTGAAACCATATGGAAGATATTTATTCCAAGCTTTTCCACATAAGAAACTAATAAAAAATTTAAAACAGTTTTATATTGCAAATAATCAAAAAAATCTTTAATAAATACAAACACAATCAACTATTTAAAACAATATAATTAAAAGTATACCTTGTTTTGTCCAATAAACAGAAAATCAACATCCATGGCTTGATCTCATGTCCAAGTTTGGCTGGACGTAGGTCAGTTATTGCATATTCACCTGTGTAGCAGGACTTCATAAGACACGACAGGTGTAATGGGAAGCATATGTCTTATAGCTGACCTCATAACTTAACTTAATTCTGTTTGTCTACAATTATGCAGTGCACACAACACAGTACCTAACACACTGGACATGTATATATGGTAAAAGGAAAACAAAGTGGCTTTGTGTGATACAGATCTTGTTAGTTTTATCAGAAACTTAACATCTAACTCTCTATCTTTGAATCTTAAGGAAAAAGAAACAATAAGATGAAGTCTAGTTAGGGTTGTTTACGGTGTTTGATAAATAAATGAATGTAATGTGAGTCATGATTCTTCAACAACAAGAGAAGAAACCTGACGCTCACTCTACATAGCTAATTATATAACACAGGATTACTTGCAGCACATATAGTGGTTTTTATAAAAAGAGTTGGAACTGGAATTAGCTATACCACAGAGGACTGATGTTTTTTTTATCACTGCTTTGAAAAAAACTTTGAAAAAATATTTCATTTCTTGGGGAGAGAATGACCATCTCTTATTAATTTAATTTAATTTTATTTATTTTTCTTTTATTTCTTTTTTTATTTTTTTATTTTTTTATTTTTTTTTTTTTTATTTTATTTATTTGTAAGTTTTCTTAAAACTTTTGAGTCAGATATAGATTATCATTTAGGATTATTATTCTGTAAATACTTTTTGACATATTTTTCAAAAAATAATAAACATTTCCAGCTACTTGTGTTTTATATGTCTATATATATTTTTAAATTAAGATAGATACTGGATTATATAATTTGATGTTTCGTAGAAAACAAAGTATGAATTACAACTGATATGAATTGAGAATTAAAAATGCCAGTAAAATAATATAATAAAAGATTTGTTTTAAGAAAAAAAATATCAGTAAACGATAATTTATATATGTGATAATTTAGAAGTATTGTTTTAAGAAATAAAAAATACTAGTAAACAAGATAATGTATATATGTGATAATTTACAAGTTTTGTTTTAAGAATAGTTACAAACAAAGAAACAGACAAACATCAGTAAACAAGATAATTTATGTATGTGATAATTAACAAGTATGTTTTAAGAATAGTTTACAAAAACAGAAATAATTCAGTTAGACAAGATAATTTACATAAGTATTGTTTTAAGAATATTTACCTTGTGAAGGTCACAGAGCTGTTTGTTCCTGCTGTTTCCCCAGTGACAAGCCCCCCCTGCTTCCAGTTACCAGATGAGAAAGTTAGTGCAGAGAATATTTTCTTGTTGAAGCATCATAAAAACACATGGATGATGTAAGCACAGCTTGCACTCTTGATTTGTGATCCTGATATTAACAAGCCAGCCCAAGACTCTGTCTATTTATATGTTCCTCAGTTACCTTGTGCTTTAATGTGTGGATATGTGTGTGTGTGTGTATGTGTTGTTATGCATGAGTGTGTATTTTCTTTTTTCTTTTAATTAATTTTCATTATTATTATTATTTATTTAGTATCCTTTTTTTTTTCTTCTTTTTTTTTTTTTATTATTATTATTATTTATTTATTTATAAAATATTTTTATTTATATTTAAAAAAAAAAAAAAAATATTTGTTTTTTTTTTTGTGTTTGTTGTGGCTGGGAAGTGAGGTCTTGTTACCCTGTTTTATTTTTTTTCTATGGTTACTGTATAAATAAACATTTATAAAAAGAAACACACACATACATACACAATATAAATGGGTTATGTTTAAGTATTAAATCAGTTATCTGAGATGTACTGAGCTACAGGATTAGTTCTGCTTGCTACACTCATCAATCATTTTACCATTCCACCCAAAGCTCACAGCAGATTTATCAAAATAATTGGAATGAGTGTATGCATGATGAATAAATAAATAAATCAATAAATAAAAAAAAATATCTGTTAAATATATTTAAATATATATTCTGCAGTAAACAAACACAACACACTATCAAAACAAGAAGAAAAAAAGAAAAAGAAAACTTCATAACATACATGAACAAACATTCATAATAACAAACATCTGAAAAATTCATTAACTACAGACATATTGTTATAAAAACTGAACCACAGTTATATGTCTTCATTTTCATCTTCATATTTTTCAACAGCATTTTTCATATCTAATATCATCTCCACAAAAAAAAAAAAAAAAAAAAATGGTTTAAAAAGTCTTTATAACTGTAATCAACATTCAGTCGGATTGGGAAATAGATGCTAACTGCAAAATGCATCAGTGAGGTGGACAAGGTGCATTCACTTACAAATGAAAATTGCCCTTCCCCTGAGATTCATATGTTTCTCAAACTAGGTACAAAACAGCCTGAGTCATTTTTTCGTAACAAGGAATTGCTGTGTTTCAGATATCAGTTTCTCTTTCTTCTCTCTAAGAACATTACACATAGCAGGTAACAGTATAAACCTTCTACCTGTAGCTGTGTGTCATCAACATCTGTTTTCTTCACTAATGTATCAGTATATAACTTATTAACTATTATAGAAACACACTATGTGTTATATTTTTATGTTAATGATTATGAGAGAGGAAACATATTTGTACACTTTTTGTGCCACTTTTAGCAGCCAGGTGAAAGTTATCTTTTCCAACAGACAAATGGCTTTAACAAGACACATTATAAATCACACTTGGTCAGAAATAACCAAACACAGTTCATTTGTGCTGTGTTCATCATCACTGGTACTCTAACCACTGAGCTAAACATTGGTCTGTGTGTATGACATACTATGTATATGACACATTGTGTATATAATGTACTGTGTATATGACACAATGTGTGTATGATGTACTGTGTATATGATACAATGTGTGTATGATGTACTGTGTATGATACAATGTGTGTATGATGTACTGTATAAATGATACAATGCAAGTATGATGTACTGTGTATGATACAATGTGTGTATGATGTACTGTGTATATGACACATTGTGTGAATGATGTACTGTGTATATGATACAATGTGTGTATGATGTACTGTGTATATGACACATTGTGTGAATGATGTACTGTGTATATGATACAATGTGTGTATGATGTACTGTGTATATGACACATTGTGTGAATGATGTACTGTGTATATGATACAATGTGTGTATGATGTACTGTGTATATGACACAATGTGTGAATGATGTACTGTGTATATGATACAATGTGTATATGATACAATGTGTGTATGATGTACTGTGTATATGACACATTGTGTGTATGATGTACTGTGTATATGACAGATTGTGTGAATGATTACTGTTGTATATGAAAACAAATGATCTACTGTGTATATGATATAATGTGTTATCATGTACTGTGTATATGACACACTGTGAATGATTACTGTGTATATGATACAATGTGTATGATGTACTGTGTATATGAACCTCTGTGTGATGTACTCTGTGTAATGAGCAATGTTTTTATCATGTACTGTGTATTACAACGTGTATGATCAACTGTGTAAAACAACAACCATGATCAACTGTTTAAAACAGATGTATCTGACAGTGTTGTTCAAAAACAAATATCAACAACAACCTGACTCACTGTTCAATAAAACTCACACTGCTCACAGATTAATCCTCAATCTCAAACACTCCTCTCCTTCCTGAACCTCTCTGTCAACAATAAAAAAGAAACAGCCTGGTTTTCAACAATTAAAACAACAACCAGATCAACAATAAAACAACAACAACCAGATCAACAATAAAACAACAACCAGATCAACAATAAAACAACAACAACCAGATCAACAATAAAAAAACAACAACCAGATCAACAATAAAACAACAACAACCAGATCAACAATAAAACAACAACAACCAGATCAACAATAAAACAACAACAACCAGATCAACAATAAAACAACAACCAGATCAACA
This sequence comes from Chrysomallon squamiferum, assembly GCA_012295275.1. Taxonomy (NCBI): domain Eukaryota; kingdom Metazoa; phylum Mollusca; class Gastropoda; order Neomphalida; family Peltospiridae; genus Chrysomallon; species Chrysomallon squamiferum. Next base: position 1,670,818 of record CM022668.1, on the reverse strand, counting down.
ATAAAACAACAAACCAGATCAACAATAAAACAACAACAACCAGATCAACAATAAAACAACAACCAGATCAACAATAAAACAACAACAACCAGATCAACAATAAAAAACAACAACCAGATCAACAATAAAAAAACAACAACCAGATCAACAATAAAACAACAACAACCAGATCAACAATAAAAACAACAACCAGATCAACAATAAAACAACAACAACCAGATCAACAATAAAACAACAACAACCAGATCAACAATAAAAAACAACAACCAGATCAACAATAAAACAACAACAACCAGATCAACAATAAAACAACAACCAGATCAACAATAAAACAACAACAACCAGATCAACAATAAAACAACAACAACCAGATCAACAATAAAACAACAACAACCAGATCAACAATAAAACAACAACAACCAGATCAACAATAAAACAACAACAACCAGATCAACAATAAAACAACAACCAGATCAACAATAAAACAACAACAACCAGATCAACAATAAAACAACAACCAGATCAACAATAAAACAACAACCAGATCAACAATAAAACAACAACAACAACAACCAGATCAACAATAAAACAACAACAACCAGATCAACAATAAAACAACAACAACCAGATCAACAATAAAACAACAACAACCAGATCAACAATAAAACAACAACCAGATCAACAATAAAACAACAACAACCAGATCAACAATAAAACAACAACAACAAGAACAAAAAATAAAAACACAAAAAAAAACAAGCAGAGATAATAAATAAAATAGACACACACACACACACACACACACACACACACACACACATACACACACACATATACACAGATATACAGACACAAATAAATTAAGTTTGAAATGATTATCAGTTAAAACGTTAAAATGTACATAATAGTTTTCATCAGACAGATTATGTATCTCATCTCTGTGTATTAGTGAATGTCTGTTACGAAATGAATAAATGAGAAGATTATAATTCAAGAGGACATAAATTTTTATCACACATAAATACAAAAATTTCTGTTTCCAACAGTCAATTTTTATAATCAGCTGGGAAATGTTAAATAAATAATAAAATATGAGCAGCACTCTGTATTACTATATGTGTTATTTCACTTCATAATGTTATCTGTTTGGTTTATAACATGAGCAGTATCAATGCACCTTTAATGACAGTTACTTCACTCTTGTGTCATGCTATACTTTGGTAATATGACATGCAATATGAAAACATCTTTAGTGGTGGTCCTCTGTATTACTACATGTTATGTCACTGTTGTAGAATAATGATCTTTCTTTGGTAATATGACACGAACAGTATGAAGACACCTTTTATTGGCAGTCCTCTGTATAACTACATTACTTCACTTCTGCATCATAATGTACTTGTTTGATAATGAACAGAATGAACAGAATGAACACACCTTTAGAGCCAGTCCTCTATATAACTACATATGTTACTTTACTTCTGTATCATAATGTGTTTTGTCTGGTAATGAAATGTATGAACACCTGTAGTAGCAGTCCTCTGTATAACTACATATGTTACTTCACTTCTGTATTATAATGTATTTTGTCTGGTAATATGACATGAACAGTATGAACACCTTTAGTGGCAGTCCTCTCTATATGTACATATGTCACTTCACTTCTGAATCATTATGTATTTTGGTCTGAAAACAGTATGCACACACCTTTAGTGGCAGTCCTCTCTATCACTACATATGCTACTTCACTTCTGTATCATAACATATTTTGTCTGGTAATGAAATGTATGAACTCACAAATAGTGGCAGTCCTCTGTATAACTACATATGTTACTTCACTTCTGTATCATAACATATTTTGTCTGGTAATGAAATGTATGAACTCACAAATAGTGGCAGTCCTCTGTATAACTACATATGTTACTTCACTTCTGTATCATAAAGTGTTTTGTCTGGTAATATGCCATGAAGTGTATTGGGTTCGCCTGTTATTACTCATTGTCTTAGTGTTGGCATCTTCTCACAAAAGAAAATATTTCTCACTTAGACCTGACTTCTAAACAAAGATGTAATACACAACCGTAAAAATGTTGCTGTAGAGAGACACACACAAACTAATTAGTAACATTCCCTGTGTGAATCACATGAACAGAGATAACAACTTACATTACACTGCTGTTTTACCACCTTTCAAACAACAAAAACAATGTGTGATCAAGAAATTTGTCTAATGCACTGTGGGTTTCAGGATCAATTCTCACTGAACTTATTTACAGCTAGTTTATCACAAACAGTTTTTTATATTTCTTTGTTTTTTTACACATATCTTTGATATTATACATATTTGATATTATACATCTGTCTGTTGACAAACACCCACATTTTTAATATTAACTTTATTATTATGTAAAATCAGTTTGATAATTTATATTTCTCTGTTGTACAAAAGATAAGAACTATTTAAATTTAATTTTTTTTTTATAATTATGGTTGGACATAATACAAAAACTGTTTAGATTGATAAGAAAATTAAAAATGTATAGCTTAGTGTGTATTGATTTGCTGTATGATATCTGTATAACATTATTAAACATCTTTATATAAATAATGTAACTTTAGCCTGGCAGATAGCACACAGTAACATCAGTGTCTTATCAACAGTTCTCTAAAACTTACTCAGTTTAAACTCACTGTTATAAAACAAACAAATTATGTCAAATATCAAATAAATATATTAAACTTAACCAAATTTAACCTCACTGTTATAACACATGTAAATTATTTAGATTATCAAATATTAAACTTACCCAGTCCAAACCCTGACCATTATAATTTATCCAGATTGTTCAGTAATAAATGTATTAAATTAAATGACATAACCTATCAGATAAAGATATTAAATATCAGACAGAATACATGTAGAATACATGTGAAATATAATATATCCTGCTATCAGTGTATGTAGTTTCTAAAAAAATTTGATGGAACTTATTTTCTTCAATAACTTACTTATCATTTACACACACACACACACACACACACACACACACACGCATACATGTTTATAATTAATGTTTAATTAAATGTTAAAAGACCATTTTTAAAACAGTATTAATTAAAATTAAAATAAATTGTTGTTATTTAAGAACTATTTTTGTTTTTTGTTTCGTTATCAACAAAATAAGTGAATCTATTGAGAGTGGTAAGTTGATAAACATCAGTTAGTTTTGTATTATCTAGGATAGCATGACCACAGAAATAACTAATTACTCTCTTATCAGCTTTATTCGGCTGAAGTTGAATGTTGAGTGCAGCTCGGAACAGCCTCGCTGAATTCAGCCATTCTTACCTTCCCAGGATAAAGCTGATATTGACTATGTATCAGTTTTCACAAACACAGTGTAAGTGAGTGTGAAGTGTTAAATTGTTTTCATTTTTACCTACTTTCTCTTTCTGCTTCAGGTAAAGTGCATTTCTAAATGTTGAATATACAGATAACAAACCTTCTCAGTCCTGTTTTTATTTTTTGTTAAATTATTATTTTTTTTTATTAAATAGGTATTGTTAAAAAGAAAAAAGTTATGATTTTAATTTACAGACATTGTTAAAACAATTGTTATATTTTTATAGAAGTTTGATGTTATAACAGAGGTCATTATCATCATCATCATCAACAAGATTATTATTATTATCATATATAATAAATATTATTATTGTTATTAAACATGTCACTGATTTATGGTATGTATTTGTTAGCAGGTTATGTCTCTACGTGTTTGTCTGCAGGTGGTATAGATATGTGTTGTGTAAGGTTATATATCAGTGATATCTGATATGCTGTGTTTTACACCTGTCTACACAGGAAGGTGAAAGACTTCTGTATATTTGACACTAGTCTGATCAGACTGTCTATGTTCTCAGGATGATATTTGAACCTTAGCAGAGGAGAACAATCCTGGTAAACCCTTACAGCTGCAAATAAGAATGTAATAATCCTATGTATGTAATACATAGTCATTAATATATTTTATGTATCACATAGTATTATATAACTACTAGAAACAGTTGTTTTACACTGTATTATATAGCTATAACAAATAGTCTCTGTAGTGTAAATAAAACAAATTATAAATAATTATAGAATTACAAAAAATATATATATATATTGTGGAATTATGGTAGTTTTTTATTTTGCTTTGTTTTGTTGTTTCTTTTTTGTTTTATATACTTTTAATATAAAATAATAAAAAAAAAAGAAAAAAGAATGTAGACAGACAAGTAGTTTAAAAATTATTATTTTTTAAAGTTCAAACTATATAGTTTGATAAACAACAAAATAAAAAACTCAATCAATCTGTTATAAATTAATTATAATTAATGTTTTAGTTACTCTTTTTAATTTATTTTCTTACTTATATACATTTACTGTCTGTCTGTCAGTAATTATAATTTCAGTATGTCAGTTTTGTATTTGCTTATATCCTACATTTTACCTAATTTAATCAAATTATAGATTTTGTTTACAATGTGAAATAGTGACCATTCTTGTAAAAGTATGTGTGAGAGTTTAGTCATGAAGCAAACCTCTCTCCACCCCTGTGACAGACAGCTCTGTGACTGTGTACAGTGCAAACAGTGGGTGACAGTCTGCTGGTGTGTACAGAATGTATCACACATGTGTTATATGTGACTTTCTCTCAAATACAAACTCTCTCTGATTTTCACCAGCAAATCTCATACTGTCTAAAACATTCACCTACACATCAGTACTAGTATCTAAACATTTTCACCTACAAATTAACTCTAGCACTATCTAAACATTTTCACCTACAAATTAACTCTAGTACTATCTAAACATTTTCACCTACAAATTAACTTTAGCACTATCTAAACATTGTCACCTACAAATTAACTTTAGCATTATCTAAACATTGTCACCTACAAATCAGTACTAGTACTATCTAAACATTTTCACCTACAAATAAACTCTAGTACTATCTAAACATTTTCAGTACTATCTAAACATTTTAACTACAAATCAACTCTAGTACTATCTAAACATTGTCAACTACAAATCAATCAACTCTAGTACTATCTAAACATATTGATCAAAAAAGGTTTTCCTGTCTGTGTTTCCAGACTTTCACTTTCTAGGAACAGAATTATTTTTATGTTGAATTTATAACAACAAAACAATAAAAACATAAGTAAGAAAAAAAGAGGAAAAGAAGAAATATGCATTTAAATAAATTTTAAAAAACACAAAAAAAACCAACCCAATCAGAGAGAAAAACAAAATTAAATATATAATTAAATTAAAAAAAATAAAATAGGTTTAACAACAGAAAAAAAAAAAAAAAACCCAGAATAATCAAACATGCAAAGACTATAAAGAGGAAAAAAAAATTAAAAAATGTAAATAACACCAAAGATATACATATCAAAAATAAAAATAATGAAAATTAATTATTCATTGGTTTTTTTCTCTTATTTGAATTTGGAAATGTCAACTGAAAGGCAAATGTCTTTAGATGTATATTACACAATTTAACTAAGTACTGACTACAAAGTCACAGGGAAAAAACTAAAAGAAAAGAATGTCGTACATTTAAAAACTTACGGTTTCTATGGTAACTGTTTCTGTGAAGCACAGTGACTGGTTTCACACCTGTACTAGTGACTATGTAATACATTGTAAACACTTTGATATTCCATCAACTAAACACCACCTGAATCTCTAATTAGATCATCACAGGTATTCTCTGCCTAAAATCCTTGCTAATGTAAACTTTGAGTGTCACCATGGTAATTAAAAATGAGAGTAATAAAAGTTAGTATACAGGTAAGTCACAGGTAGGTATAAAATTACAGGTGAAAGTGGAGATGAAGCTCCTTTTACTAAGTAAACTGACCTGAAGGTAGATATAGGTCATTTGACCTTTGCTGTTAAATTGGATTTTGTTCACTTAGTTGTTGATGTTGTGATGATAAAAAAAAAAAAAAAATCAAGTAAGATCATTTAAATAAATAAATAAATAATAAAGAAAACAAATAAATAAAAATAATAATAAAAAAATAATAAATAAAAATAAAATAAAATATAATGAAATAAAATATATTAAATTAAAATGAGACTAAAACACAATAAATTAATTAATTAATGATGATGATAATAATAATTATAATAATAATAATCATAATAATAATATAAGAAAGAAAAACAAAAAGAAAGAAGAGTGTAAAATAAAAAAATTAAAAAATCAGAACATTAATTATAATAGAAAGAGTAACAACTGAAATTTTACACATATAAACAACAATTAAATACATTCACTATTAACTGTTTGTGAAAAACAGCAAAGTAACAAAAAGATGAATTCAAGTACTAACTATATTCATTAACGAAAATCAGTTATAAACACACAATCAATTTTTCTCTAAATTTTATTTTATTATCTTTAAATTTGTTAATTTTTATTTAAAATACCTTTTATATTATATAATAAAAGTGTGAAATATAATAAAAGTACTATAATGAATAGTCTGTTTCTGTGTGTGTATGTCTGTGTGTATGTGTATGTGTCTGCATCTCTGTGTATCTGTATATATGTGTGTGTGTATCTGTATGTCTGTCTATATATGTGTGGGTTTGTGACTCTGTCTCTCTGTGTGTTTGTCTGTGTGTCTGTGTGTGTGTGTGTATCTGTGTGTCTGTCTATACATGTGTGGGTTTGTGACTGTGTCTCTCTGTGTGTTTGTCTGTGTGTCTGTAAATGTTTATTTTTCAATCTTCTATCAACACCCATCATTTTTCTGTGGTTCATTACCTGACTTTTCACACCTCACCTAGTTTCATTCTTTTTTAAATATTCAGCTTACATTTCTCAGGGATATTTTCTTCATTTCAGCAGATCTTGCAAGGATAAACCAGTCTATCAACCAGCTAACATTTCCTATTCTAACCAATGCTCTGTGACTGATAAACTCTATCTACAGAAGATCATGGAAAACATCCCCTCCTGCTACCCTATCACAGTGAGTTTGTTTTCAAATGTCACAGTGATGCTTTAAACCAGGACCAGGTTATCTGAAGACTTTACTCGTCTTGTTACTTATTTTACACACCTGTGTTCCTGCTTCTAGATAAAAACTGATAAAAATAACAAAAAAAATCTCACAACAAAAAAACCCCTGAAAGATGAAAACATTAAACTTCATTCAAAGCAACAGTGAAACAATATCACTGAAACTCCAATCATACACAAATTCTACAGCTACAGTAATTTTAAAACTCTATAACAACAAAACAGTATTAAAACTAAACAATCAGACTAAAACAGAACAACAAAAATAATATTAAAAATCTATAATAATAACAACAAATTTCAATAACAGCAGTTGTACTAGAACTGAACAACAACAACATTAACAAAATTCAGCAGCAACAACAATACTAAAAAATCAATTTCTCGAAAGGAATTTATTTTTTATTATATATTTTTTAAGACATTTCTATGCAGATTAATGGAAGAGAAAGCTGTATTCTAGAGGTTTGAAAGCTGGTGCAAATTAGACATTTATTGCTTGGTAAGAATAAACCACAGTGAATTTTTTTCTTTTTACATAATATCAATGTACCAGAACAATTAATAATAATAATAATAATCTATCATAATTTTATCATGTAATAATTATTAAATTCAAATCAGCATTAGCCATTATAATAAAAATAAATATAATAATAATAATAATAATAATAATAATAATAATAATAATAATAATAATAATAATAATAATAATTTTGTCATGTAATAATTATTAAAATCAAAACAAGCTAAGTTGTTAAATGTTATTCATACATTTTTAAATTTCTATTTACTTTATTTTGTTTTATTATTATTATTATCATTAATATTATTATTGTTATTATTATTATTATTATTATCATTATTATTATTGTTATTATTATTTTATTATTATTACTATTGTTGTTATTATTATAATGATCATTATTATTATTATTATTATTGTTATTATTATTATTATCATTATCATTATTATTTTAATATTTTTACTGGAAACATGTGATAATGTATTTTTCCAGTCCACTAAATGATTGATGATTCTCAGGCAGCAGGAACAACATAACATCATTATCACGAAGAAAATTATCATTTCTCTTCATCAGAGTGATTAAGCTGTGCGAGTTCCACACGAAGCTTTCATTAACTTGCGATGGAAATAACAAAGTACTGATTTTCAATTACAAAGCTCTGCCATCTAATTAGAATGTTCTGATAAACCATCGTGAAGTCCGTGTTATAGTGGGAAGTGTGTTCCAGGATTTAATTAGTAATTTTCAGAAATGTGTGGTGGTGGCTCTGAACTTTTTCTCAGGAATTATAATGTGTAAATATTCAGTATTTTATTAGAGTCCCTGGAACTCACCAAATATGATGTTCATATTTTAAATAATGTAAGTAAAATTTATTTTTAATTACTCAAATTAAATTACTATTAAGATGTAAATGTAAATGCTCAGAAATCAAATACTGATATTTCGTTAACATTTCCAAATAACACTGAGCAGATACACATACACACATGCATGCATGCACACACATATGTACATTCCTTCATTCATACACACACATGCACACACACACACACACACAGCCACATACCCACACATGCACACACACACACACACACATACAAACACACACATACATACACACACACACACACACACACACACACACACACACACACACACACACACACACACACACACACACACACACACACACACACACAGCTGTAAATCATTAAGGCATTATTACTTTATTTTATGAAACAATACCGATACCCATCCAGCATGTCAGAGGTTTCCGTTTTATGAATTATAACTTTTGTAATTTGAGTTATTTACTGCATGGAGATGATCCAGAGCTCCATCTGGAGTATTCTGGACAGCATCAGCTAACCACAGAGTAGTCAGTACAAATCTATCCAATTGTTAGCGTCATTATTTAAGTCTGACAAATATTCTTTACAGACTGAAGATTCCAAGGTCTCAACATGGAGAAACCAAAATGTCAATATCATTTACAATAGTATGTGAGTGTTGTGCTAATTTCAAGATAAATAACAAAAAAATACTCAATGGTCAAAAGACAAACACTATGTTTATGTTTGAAATATGTATATATAAAAATAGATTAGCCATTTAAGATAAATGAATAATAATAATAATAATAATAATAATAATAATAATAATTATTAATTATAATAATAAAAATAAAATAATAGAAATAATAGTAATAATAAAATAGAATAATAATAATAATAATAATAATAATAATAATAATAAAATAATAATAAAAATAATAGTAATAATAATATTATTATAATTTGCATTTCAAGTGAGAAACCACCTTTATTTCTCATCCTGTAATCAAAAATTGAAAATATTTTCATGACCTTAAATAACTTTACTATAGAAATTTCACTTTAAACACATAGAATAATCTAACATAACATTAAACTTTTTGTGCAGTACTTATTTTTTCAAACCTTTAATAAATATTAGTTATAATGATCAACTGACAGGCCACAAACAACAACAAAACTCACCTTTTTCCTTTGATGTTCAGCTGCAGCTGTCACAAAATCTTCTCATAAAATTTGTTGAAACATCAAAGCCTGTCTTAGTCTGCTTGACACATACAGGATAACATTTTCAGAATTATAAAAAAAATAGAGAATTTTTTTACTAATTTTCTTCGCGTCCATCATTTTAATACTGATCCCCAGTTGTTGTTCAGTTCTTTAATCTGCAGCTCTTTGTCATGTTTAGAGAGTTTCATGTTTTACTTACATGAAGATACTCAGACAGGGAAAGTAAAAATAACTGATGTGTGTCCAAACAGGGAGAGAAGTAAGTCAGTTTGCAGTCGGAGGTAGCAGATGGAACAGGCTGATATAATTACACATTACACCAGGAGCGAGTGTGCCAAACTCTGATACATCATCAATTTGTTTGATGAATGTGGTTATATATAGTTTGTGATAAATATAAAAGTGAAAGGTTCTAATGGATACAGTTCAAACTGAAATAGCTATTTCAGTGTACTAGTGCATAAATGTGAAATCTATACATGTATGTATATATTTATACATATATTTGTAGATGTGTTTGTGTGTGTGCATGTGTGTTTGTGTATGTATGTATACATGTATGTATGTACGTACGTGTGTGTGTGTATATAAATATATATGTATGTATGTATATATGTATATATATATATATATATATATATATATAAAATATGCACACACACTTCAAGTATACCATTATTTAAATGAAATGGAGGTTTTAAAGACAGATAAATTTCAGAGAGACAGAACTCAAAGCTGAAAGATTTCTGGAAACTGTCAACTTGTATTAAAAAACCAGTCTATCACATTATTTGTTCTGACATTCCAAACCTACAGCATCTGATACAGGAACATAAAAGGAACATCATGATTTCTTTTCTAATTATACACTTATTTCTATTAGTTTGTTTCATACAAGCAGGCTTTGAAACCATGTGGGAAATTTGCAAATATGACTTGTAATTATAGGCCATTCTATTTATGGTACCAAAACTGGTCTCCTGCCAGAGTTTCTTTTAGCCCATGTCTGATGTTATAATGATCACAGAAACCTATCTCAATTAGTATCATAGCTGTAATTACTTACATCTATATTCTCTGTTTTTATGCATGCACAGTAATAGCTGGAGCAGTTAACAGTATTTGTTTTCTTCAAACAGGCATGACAGCATGCTGCGTTCAAACTGATTTCTCGTATGTCAGAAACAAACACAGACATACAGACAAGTCTAGCTGCATAGCACAGCCACAGCAAGAACAAAAATAATTAATACAAAAAAAAAAAAATAATAAAAAAAAAAGCTTAAAGGATTTTACTTAAATATACAAAAACATACTATATATTTGGAAATAAACAAATTTGGAGAATTTGTCAAAATGTACTGCATATTAAATAAATATATTTATAACATCATGATTACTGAGCTCAAGTCTCAGAGAGAGTCTTCAACATTATATATGTATGTATGTATGTATGTATGTATGTATTTATGTATGTATATGTATATGTATATATATAGATAGATAGATAGATAGATAGATAGATATAGATATAGATATATATGTATGTCTTTGTTTTAATTTATTAATTATTGCTTTGTTATTTTAATATACTGTTAAAATATTATATTTTCACAATAGTAATTTAGTAAAATGACAAGGTTCCCAAAACAGGCTTAAAAGACTGAGTACAGTTAATATTACAAATGTCAAACTTCAAAATAGACTGAGTATCAGGTCACCAGTGTTTGTCTTACAGATATAAATATTTACTTACACAGATTATACGTGTCTGTCCACAACATAAAAGTTCACAATTACTAACTCTCCTTCTAATAAATAACAAACTAAAAAAAAAAAATTAGAAAAAGAATTTCAGAAACAAAAGTCACAAAAAACATTTAGACATTTTGAGTGTTTTAACAAGAATCACTGAAGAAAAATGGAAAACATGTAACAAGAATTAAGAAAAATAAATATATATATATATATATATATATAATCAATACAAAATCTGGACATATAAAATTAACATTTTCAACAATATTTAACAATAATGAATTTATATAATATTGAAAAAAAAAATAATAATAATCAAAAATAGACTCCAATCAGTTGTCTTAAATCCCTTTTTATTAATTAATTACACTAATTGTGTCTATTTAAAATTAAAAATGAAATACACAAACATTTATATCGTTACTAAATTAAATAAGATAAACATCTAAAGTTGTAAAAGCTTTAATAAGCTGAGTCTATAGAGATACTTACAACTGAGATAATCAAATGTCAAACAAACCCCAACAAGAAACAAACAAAACAGAAATACTAGAACAGAAGAAAAAAACAAAAAACTTAGTAAATCAGTTTTGGTAATATTATTTTAAATGAATAAAATAAAAAAGAAAACACAATAAAACTTTCAAAAATATTCTTTATTGCCTAGCAACAACAAGTTGAGTGTCCTGTCAGCAGCAATCAAAATATGCAAATCAGTTGATTTCTATAGCACCATGTCATATTGCACTTAACACACAGAAATACCTACTAGTTGTTTTACACCACGTTAATAAAACTTTACACTTTCAACAAGTACACAAATGTACACCACAGAGCAGCACAGATTAAACATACAAACTTTTCAGTCTTTCTGCAAGAAAAGCTGTTTGTCTGAATTAACATGCTGATTTAAATACTTTTAACTCTTTTTACAGATATAATATAACTAAAAACATGTAATAATATGTTTTTTATTCAACACTTATAACAATATACATTACTAATGGGGTATTACTTGACTACTGACAAAATATTACACATCTTGTAAGTCATGCTTGCTCTGTGTTAGTGTGTCTGGGGATCAAATCACCATGGAGACAGGCAGCAGTATTCTGCTGTTGGATATTAGGTTGTCAACTATATTTTATAATATTACAGTATTTAATTCTTTGTCAAAGCATTATATTTTTATACAATTTTTTGTTCTTATTTCAAAGTTCACAGTTTTAATTAAAATTTTAAAATCTTCTAATATTATTTAATTCAAAGATGTCTTAATTGAATACTGACATCAGTTGAGATCAAACAGCATTTTCACTATTATAGATAATGCTTTTAGCAGTATTATAAATTTTTGACAAATCATCATTTAGGTACATTATTTTATATTAAAATTATATAAAACATTATAGCTGTATCTGTACATTTAAATTTTAAAAAGAACATAAAAAAAAACAACAATAATAATAATAATAATAATAATAATAATAATAATAGTAATAATAATAATAATAATAGTAATAGTGATACTAATAGTAATATACATTCACAAAGAAGAAAGAAAAAAAAGAAAAATTTATAAATACATTTTTATACAAACTGCAGGAAAGTTATATGTATCACTGAAGCGAACAGATTTTGTAAGTGTATTCACAACATTGTAATAATGTACAATTAAAACATTTATAATACAGTTTGAAAAGATATACATAGCTTCACCAGATATTTAATATATACTTGTATTACACTGTCTGTCATCATATTAAATACACAGTTTTACAAGACATATTCACCTTACTATATATTATACATACTTCATAGATTATTACAACTGATTACATCTACATTGTCATGCATGGCATACACCAGTACAAATATACCTGTAGATTCACACTAGTCTACATATTTACATATAATACATATATCACGTTTAACTTTTTTCTTACGTATTATGTAAATTACTAATTAATAATAAAAATTATAATATCATAAATATGACATAAATATTATATACAAAAAAGTGTGAAATTAATAATAAAAATAAAATTCATAAACAGAAACATAATGTTTACAAATCAAAAAGTACAAATTTCATAATAACTTTAACAAAAACAAATCTAACAAAGAGGTTTTTAGCTGCAGCTCTTTTGCATTACTAGAAGAAATTTTTGAATTATTTATACTTTATTTGAATCACAAATATTTTATTTCATCATAACAATAAAACTGACAATGACAAAGGATAATGCTAGTAAGAGTATGTAAATATCAGGCCTGTGAAGAACAGCTATTATTCAACAAACAAAATTACTTTACTGTAAACTCTTAAAATAAAGGGACAAGTACTTTGTAATAAAGTTATTTTTTAATTATATAAAAAAGATATATTTGCTTTGAAATCATTTTTTTCTAATTTGCTGAGATAAAAATAATAAAATGGTGTACTTATTTCTTTTATTGGTTAAAAATATGAATAATTTCAAACAGAATACACATTCATTTAATTTAAGAGTTTAATTTTAGTACATACATCTTATATACAAACAAAACAAAGTAACTATTTTAGGCAGCTTAACAAATTTATTTTTTTCTCCATTTTTCTAAATATTTTAAATATATTTTGTATGAAAGATGAAACTGATGATAACCACTGGTTCAGCATTAATGACAAAAATACATTTCCCTTGTTTCTTACTTCAAAATTATATTTTCTTACTGATCAATAACTTTAGATAAAAATAGTTATACTTTTTATGATAAAATAGCTTAAATTATTATTTTATTATAATTATTTATATACTTTTCTTTTAAAAGAATTTGAAATCATTCAAACAACCTTACAAAACTAAAAACTTGTGAAACTTTTTAATCTGTAAAAAATGTTCCTATTCTGATAAGAAATCAAGAAAAAATTAATTTTTAATCAAATTCTAAAACAAGTAAGTACACTATATTTTTACTTATTTCTAAAACAAGCTAAAGAGAAAAAGAAAAAAGAAAGCAACAACAACAAAATTTCAACAAACATTAAACAAAGATTACAGAGTAATGATAAAATAAATGTAAAAAAAAAAAAAATTAAAATCAATTTTGTGCAGCATGCTGCTTCCTCCACACACAGATGATTTTCAAACTTTTGTTTTTCAGTCCAGCAACAGGATAGTTAAGAATTGTTTTTGTTTATTTAATTTATTACCAGTTCAGTACCACTATAAATATTTGTACCCCTGCAAAACATTTACATCATTAATTATGTATTATGTATGATGTTTGTGTCAGCAATAGATTTATCTATGTGTTACAGATACACTTCTGCCAAAACATTTATACCAGAACATGTTACTTTGCAAAACAGTAAGTGCTGATGCACTTGCATAATGTCTTGTGCCCAGAAAACTTTTCTTGATGAAGGTACAGCCAAAATCTTTGAGAAAGGATGCAGCAACCGAATGCATCATGAGAAACAAACCAAATGAGGAGAAAAAGAACCAAGAAATCTGTGTGCTGAAATGAGAAACAAAGAGAACTGAGATTAAAGGGAGACAACTTAAGAAAAGGGAAATAATTAAAAAAAAAAAATTAAAACATTGCATGCAGAATGAAGTGTTTGTAAAATTAAAAGTGCAAAGGAACTGAAGTGAAATTTGTTAATAAAACAGTGTTAAGAAGTGAACAGAAAAACTGTTAATTGTTTGAAAAATAATTTTAATAATTTAGAAATTTGTTTTCTTCTTTAGCTCTCTTTTAAAGCAAAATTATGATTTTTCTATTTCATGTACTTTTCATTTAAATAAATAAAAAAAACATTATTTTAATTTATAATTTAGTAATTAATGTTTAAATAATAACAGAATAAATGTATTAGTATTAATTAAAAACTATACTAAAACAAAATTGTAAAAATAGCAAACATTATTATTCAAACTCCTGTGCAAAAGTTAAGCAATCTTTTTATTAATTTTTGTTTGTATTTACAATTCTTTAACAGTGATATAAATTACATATGAAACTGTAATACAAGAAATGTTCAGAACATATTATTCTAATTATTATTGCTGTTGGTGTTAGTGTTGTTGTCATTATTATTATTAAATAATTAAGAAGAAGAAGTAGAAGAAGGAGAAGGAGAAAAAGAAAAACAACAAAAAGAAATTAAGAACAGAAAAAAAATGCTGACTGTCTTTTTCTTTTGATTGAGATTGGTGATTAACTTTTGCTCAGGAGTATATAATCAGAGTATACTGGAAGACATGAAACACACCTGTTTTAGACATGCTATGTTAGAAAAACACATCACACATGCTGCAGTCTTCTTTCTTCTCAAATTGTCTCTGCACACTGCTTTTCTTTTAAAATGTGATGTCTTTCATATGTCTGTGTATTTTAAAAATAATTTCATTGATTTTTTAGACTGAAGATGCAGATACATTCTTATTACTATTACAGCTGTTCTGTTTGACTGAACAAAACAAGCTCAGCAGCTGTAGACTTTTTCTGATCATAGTATGACCATTAGGAATATTTCTTTTTATTTGGCCTGAAGTTTGTTAAGGGACAGTTAAAAATAAAAAGAAGAAGAAAGAAAATAGATTCTGGAACTGTTTTATATAAAAAGTATGAGATAAAAATTTGTTTTGAACTGAAAACGATTTAGTAAGTCGTGCATAATGATAAAAAGTGTATATTAATAATTAGCATTAGTTTGTTATTAGTATAAAATAAATTATTAACATTGTAAATACATGTGCAGTAACAGAAACAATGTTATATTAATTTTATTAGAAACATTCATACAGTAAAGCTGTTACTGTAAAAATAAAGTCGATGAAGGCTATTGCACAATGTTAAACAGCACTTTGCATACTGGTTACAACTGGACCACACAGACGTTGCCAAAAAATTTGGCCACACATTACAAGGGAAGTAAATGCATTGTTTTTAGATCTCATCAACGTTTACAGACTTACCTCCCATAAAACCAACTTTCATATCTTTGCATAAAGCACACCTGTCTATCTTTTAAGACATTATCTTGTTTAAAATACACAATATTTATTTCTTAAAGTAAAGCAGATGAAGGAGCAATATTCCTTTCCATTTGCATGTAATATCAGATTATCAAGAACAATATTAAGTTAGTTTTAACTGGATGATTTTATGATGTGTAACTTTGTATATCTGTGCTTATGGTACTGTGTGTGTGTGTTTGAACAAAAAATTAAAAATAATTACAACACAACAAATTCATGCCAAAAACCAACCAAACACAAAACAACATTTCAGCAGCACAACAGTTAAAAATGAATAAAGAAATGTCTTTAACAGATAAAATATTGATTGAAAACTGCAAATTTCATGATTCACTATAATGTTTTCTTAAAAATATTTATCTATTTATATATATTTTTATATATAGATGATGATTGTTTGAATGATTTCAAGTTAAAAGTCTTTACTACATGAAATAATAATTAACAGAAAGTTTAAAATGACTAACTGCTTTTACATCATTAATATTTTTTAAAAGCCTCACATATTAAAGATAATTTTACTCTTATTAGAATTTAAAATTTACATAAATAACATCAAATTTTTTAAAATGAGTCATTTTTAATTATATTAATTATAATTATTAATATTCAATTTAAAAATAAATATGTTCAAAGTTGCAGTTAAATATTGTTATAATTTTAAAATAGCATAAAACAGATTTAGATGAAACTATAACAAATAAATTAAACAACAGCATTGTTAACAGTATTTACATAAAAGTTAACTTGACAATTTTAGTGCAAGCATTAATGTAAGCATCTTTATAAAGTAGAAAACTGAATGTTGTAAACACACTATTTTACAACAATAGGTTAACTGTTTACACAGAACAGTTTAATTCTACTCAGTGTTGTATTTTTAATATTGTTATGAATAGCTGTTAGCATAATGATAACTTGCATCATAACAATATTAAAAATATGTAAACTTCCAAGTTAGTATATGTAAACTTCCAAGTATTGTTTGAAATAATATTAAAAATTAAAGATTTATATTAATAAGTATGACAACTAAGAATTTTGAAGCAGCATGAATACTGTATATTTCTCTACTTCCTTGTACACTCATAATTATGTCATGTCTTGGAAAAAAAGAAAAAAAGAACAAAGAACAGCTACCAAGGTTTACATCAATAAATGATGTAACCAATGACCAAGACATTAGTAAACTGACAAACAGCATTTTAAATAATATTATTTAGATTTGAAATATATATATATATATATTTTATTGTTTGTTTGAACACTTAAATATATACAAAAGTAAGAATATTTCAGATTTTTATGCAGATACTTCATTGTTAGCAAAGTTTGAATGTCATACTTTATTATTAGCAAAGTTTGAATAAAGTGATCACCGGAAGAATACAAAATGTATTCAGGTTATCTATTTGTGTCATGGTATTAGCAGTTTTATTTTAAAGTTAGGAGCCTTGCAGCATTACACAACAAATACATCTTATTTCAAGTATTTTGATGTTAAAAGCAATCAGAAGTCCTATGTTTTTGTTTTATGTTTATCTATAAGAGAACTGTAAGCACATCAAGTACTGTAAATAGCGGGTTAAACATCATCTATCTACATACAGCACAGTGGAGCAAGAACACAGATTACCACTTAGTTGTGTTTCCATGACTGCACAACTGAAAGAAACCATTCACAACATAACATACACATATATAATAATCTCTCATTGTTCTGTATCATAATGTTTTAACTCAGTCATTTAGACTGGAAGAGTATGTTCAAAATGTATCATTTAGGCATTTCTAGAAGAATAGATAAATAGTTAAAAAAACAAACAAGATATTTCTAGTTATTATTTTTCTTTGAAATTTGGAGGAAAATGTAAAGACTGAATTTTCCTGTCAGATAGAATGAGTATTCAAAACATTGTTAGTATTGAATATTTCAAAAAAATTCCAAAAATAGTGTTGCTTTTTATTTAAAATTACAGCTAAAAAATATATTCACTTGATTAATTCTTAAAGTCCAAAGCAAACAGCTTTCAGCAACATATTTTAAAAGGGTATTTTCAAAATAAGATAAACATTGCAGTGGCTAAAACAAACTGTGTTGTATTATTATTACTTAGCTTTGAGAACTGAACAAAACAGATTAAAATTATAGTACCAGTCCTTTCCACATAAAAAAACCATGAGTATTATATTTATAGTGCAGTATAATATTTTGTCAAAACAAATATCAGTGTTCCTTTATGTTATGAAATATCAAAACAAACACCTATTTTAATTGTAAGGAAAGAGGGGAAGGAACCTAAATCAAGAAAATAAATAAATAAATAAATAAATAAATAAGAAAATATTGTTAAAATATCTCTACATTAAAAATAACAAAATCTACATTATATCACATCATACAAATATTTCAACTTCTAACTTTAAGCTCAATATTAAGAACCACTCTACCTTCCTGACTTGGAATTCTTGGATCATCTTGTCTCAAGTTAGGCTCTGAAAGATAAGGATCTGACTGATAAGCTTTCTTCACAACTGTTTCCATAGCAACAGTGTCTTCAGAAGCACACTTTCTCAAAGATTTCAGGGCATGTCGCCGATTTTCACCCTGTTCAAAGTTTGCAAGGAGTTCATGAAAACTTTTGGGACGTTCCTGTATTTCCATGGTTGTGTCACTCTGCACCTCTCTTTCTGGAGAACGACCCTTTCTAGTCCTGAGAGAAAACTTGGAGAATTTTTCACTGCAAGATACATCTTTCTCTACAGACTGTTCAGCACTGCTGGAAGTAATTTTCTCTGGACTTCCAGAAGATTTTTTAACTGGATGTGCTGGAGGTTTGTTGGTTGCTGATGTCTCACTACAGTCCACTGAATCCAGTTTCATTTTGTTATCACCAAAATGTTCAGCTTGCCTTTCCCTTTGACCAGAGGAAGTTGTCACATGAATTTCATTTTTAGTTTTTTCTTCTTCTTCTTCAGCACCTTCATCATCACCTTCATTACCAATGAGACTCAGGTCAGGAGCACTTCGTGTGTGCAGCGGCCGCATTCTGCGATCATCATCACTTGAACTAAATATCTCCAACATCATTGCAATTCCTTTTCCCATTCTCCTTTTTCCTTCTTGTCTCTGTCTAAATCTTGACCGGGCTGATTTCTGCTCATCAGCAGACGTCTGAGTCTCCACAGTTTTAAGTTTGGGAGAGCCAACAGCAGAAGAACTTGCTGATGAGGATCTGTCAGTGAAATTCTTTGCTTTCGTTAGATCAACTGTCTTGTCAAACTTTGGCTTTGTTTGAGGTGTTCCTGCTGCAGAATTAACTGGCGACTTCAATTCTATTTCTATTGCTGAACAGGCTGTTGCTGTTGTTGTTGTTGTTGTTGTTGGCATCTTTGGTGGTTCAATTGTGATGTCTTTTCTCAGATTTCTGTAAGCCATGTCATCGTGCATTAAATCGGCCTCTTTTTCTGGTCGAATTCGAATACGTGACTGTGGTGGAGTGCTCTCCCTTGGATTCAGATAATCAGCTGATGTTGGCGATGGTGTAATAGCCGTTGTTTGAGAATCTATTCTAGGTGTTGACTTTGATCTTGCTTTTCTCACTGCAACATCATCATCAACAAGGTCAGGATTTTTTGCACGAAACCGAGTTCTAGATCGACGTTCTCGTGGGGATTTTGAGGTCTGCATAGAAGCTGCATTAGCTGGTTGACCAGAGGAAGAGGAGCTGGACGTGGGAGTTTTTAGAGTAATTGAAACACTCTGAGACTGTTGAGTCATTCCACCTGCCTGGTTACTTGTTTGATTCATCAACTTGGAAACATTTGCTGTCAAATTTTCTCTCTGATTTATGTCCAGAGAACATGCAGATGTCGGAGGATTCTGTGTGGTTGCTACAGAAACAGACGTTTTAGTCACCTGTTTTGTTGGTGTTTGAGACACTGAGGTTGTCTGCGGAGGCTTTGGTCTGGGCATGGAGACTGTAGATGATGAGTATGCCACTGCTGGAGATGAGGACAAAGCTACACAAGTCACACTGAGTGTTTTATCTGCTGATCGTTTAGGTTTTGGACTGGTTTCTGGAGGGACAAGAACTGGAGCTGGGGTCAAGGTCACAGATGAAACACCTCTTCTTGACTGCAGGTTTTGTCGTTTAGGCTTAGGACTTGTTTCTGGAGGAATCTTTGTCTTCAGAGATGAAACCACTGGCATCTGAGGTATAACACCAGATTTTCCACTGTTTTGTCTATTTCCTGCCATATCAACAACAGTGGATGAAACTGCAGCCTGGATTCCTTCTTTCTCTGATTTCACTGCAGGCTGGAAGACTGTTCTTGCACTGCTAACAATACTCCTCCTCTTTACCTCTGGACTTTTCTCAACCTGCTGAAATGAGCTGACTACAGATGGCTTGCTTGGAACTGTCTCAGTCTTTGTTGGCTGTACTATTGTTGTGGGAATTGTGCTTGATACTGTCTTTGCACCTGATGTTTGAACTTGGGATGATACAACAGGTGTTGGTGCTGATGTTGTGATTGTTTTGTTAAAAGCTGTTTGGAGTCGTGGTTGTGAAAAAAAGATGTTGCTGTTTTAACCACAGTAGGCTGGTACCGAGATGACATCACATTTGCAGGGACTGTTCCAGCCTCAGTCTTTGTAGCTGCTGTTTGGTTTACCTCATCCAGAATAGCCTGAAATGACCTCTGAATTGCATCAAAATCTGTGTCTGTTCTCTGTTCCACTTTGTGAGCAGCTGGTTTTGACACCTGAAATGAGATACTGCTTGAAATTTCTGGTTTCTCATCTTGTTTCTGCTGACCTATAGGAGATGGTCTTCTGTAAGGTGGATAATCCTGTCTTTTAACCTGTTCAATCACTGAACTGTCATCTAACTGCAGCCCATCATAAATTTTATCCAGTTCAAAAAGGGCTTCTGAAAGCTTGGACTTTTTTTTTACATAAAAGTCATGAAATGAATCTGCTTTTGGTTCAGGAGATCGGCTCTGCACTGTAGGAGCAAACTTTTTCAGTGTCATTAAAATTTTATCCAGGTTATTTTCATCAGCTCTCACAATCTTAGATTTGATCATGCTGACCTTTCTCTCCACGTCAACAGCCAGCTGTCGAAGCTCCTCCATTGACTGATTCACCTCATTCCTCTTCTCCTCAGACTGTCTGCTTGTTCGAATTGGTTGAGAAATGAGTGGTTGAGGAGCTGGAGCATAGAACTGTGGAGGTGGTGGGATAATCAGAGGACTTGGTTTCTGCTGGTACTGTCTTGTTACTGCTTTTTTATTTTCATCCACTAATCCTGTTTTCAGCAGTTTCTGTTTCAAGATGTCTGGGTCCAGCTGGTAGTTGCCATTTACAACATTGGGATACTGTTCCATGCCAGGGTAGGACATTTGTGGCTTGGAGTCTGTCTGGTTCTGATTGGCATATATCAACAAACCTTGAGTCTGGGGAACAGACGTCCTCTCCCAGTAATTTGATCTTGACCTCTGTATATCTGCTTGTGTTGGCCCTGGTGATGAGCGATGTGAGTCTGAACTGTCCCCTCCTCGTCTTACCTTTGGACTTTGTTTCTCAAGCGACACTCGAATATCTTCCAGGACATCATCAAGAGCATTTGGCCCATTGTATTTATCCACTGTTATTGTTAGTGGAGTTATGTTAGGAGTGTACAAAGACTTGGATCTTGTCAGGCGATCCCGTGCTGACATTCTTGGCTGAGAGGGTAAAGTGTTACTTTGGCTTGGTGCGAACTCAAGTTGATTAGCTGATCTGAAGGCCAAAGCATCATCAAATTCCTCAGGTTTAAACAATTTCTCAAAGCTGGTCATTTCTTCTATTTCCTTCCAGAATGGGTCTTCAGAGAACGGGATTGTTTGCAGTGTTCTGGCTTTCACTCTTTCAATGCTTACAAGATCTCCCTCCTGACTCTCCATCTCTGGCGACCAAACTTCTGTCTCTTTTATCTTTGTTTCCAAGTCTGAAATGAGCTGTGTCCAGTTTGTGTCACTGTCAGCTTGAGATGGAGACATTTTTGAAAATTTCTCTTCACCTGGCATCACTTGACCTTCATTCTGAAAACTGATATCAAACATTTTACACAGATCTTTCACTGTCTCAGACTTTGCTTCCTGCAGCTCATCCAGTTCCTGATATCTGCAGTTTACAGGGTTAGGACTGGTCAGTGTTTGAACTGAATGATCATCCACTGGCTGTTTGTTGGCCACCATATGTTTGCGAAGGTCAGCAGCACTCATTAAACCAGGAGATGCTTTTTGAGGACCTGGCACATAAATAGAGCTCAGAGCACTTGTAGCATACTTGGACCCAGTCACTGGTTCCTGAATGACAATGTGGTTGGTCTGCTGTGAAAATACATGTTGATTACCAGCCATGTTAATGGTAGGATCAGAAGATGATGGTTTCAGAGACACTCCAGTCCATGTGAAACTCTGTGACACTGAAACGGTGGGAGACTTGGGAATATTAATCCTCTGATCTAGAAACATTGATCTCCTCACATCTCTTGGAAGAATGTCCTGCTCCTGGATGGTTGTTAAAGATTCATCTGTCACTTCCGACCTTTTCTTCATAAACTTCTCCCACTTTTTCACTCTGTCTGCCACCTCTATGTTGTACTCAACATCAGAAAACATTCCTCGGTCAAATGTAGGAACACTCAGCTCAGTCCTCTGTACAAGCGGGTCTGCAGAACTGGAGTATGGCTGGCTGTACGAAGGGTTCACTGTGTCTCTGTAAACAGGCAGATTTGAATTCAGCTGAGTGTCTGACTTTGACATGTCCCGATCATGAAACTCAGAACCAGGAAATGTATATGTTGTTCTGCTGTCATAGGACAACTTTCTCTCTCCAGAAGTACCAGGATGAAGAGATGCACCTCCATACATCCCTCCTACATATCCAGTGTTTGTCTGCCCTGCCATTTCACTGTGCACTGAACTAAAAGAACCCTGTCTATTCTCATCAGCAATATAAATCTCTGGAGGGTGATAGGTCCCTGTTCCTACAGGAATATGAAACTGCAGCTCACTGCCATGGCTTATGTGAGTTTGTTTGGGATGTTGCCATTCTGATATTCCTTGAGACTGACTTCCAGAAAATGGAATTCTCATCTCAGAACGAACTGGCATAATTACCCCACTCTCTGGCATTTGCAATCCTGAAAAATGTCTTGAGTCTGGTAGACTGGCAGATTTAGAAACATGTGTTGTACTTCTTCTTTTGCTTTTGTCAATTTCCTGATCCAGATATTGAATATTTGACTCAATGAGTTCATCCAGTGAGTCATCACTGTTTACTCTGTTTAACACAAGTTTGGCTGGTGTGCCTTGTATGGACGGAGGTCGATCTAGTACTCGATTTGTTTTCAGTCTCAGTTCCACAACTTCATTTGATGTTGCAGGCATCTGATGACCATTCTGTACAAATCCAGAGGCTTCTTTTGGCTTCTCCATCACATTTCCTGAAGCAGGTCTCATATAGACAAACCCATGACCAACATTGTGGTATGTAGAGAAAGAAGTCCTGTTTATATTTTGTTTGGCAGAAGGATCATCAAACACACTGTCATATATAGAATCTGCTGAAGGCACCCTAGGCCTATCAAAGATTTTCTTTTGTACAATTTCACCACCATGAACAGTTTTAGTGAAAGAAGAAGGTTGTGGTTCAGAAATGTTGTGCTGTATCTGTGAATGAACTGTAAAGTTAGCTGGAAGGTTAGATGCCTGAACAATTCCTGAGTCAGAAAAACCCTTCTGATCAAAAGGTTTAATCTCCTGTGATTGTCGTTTTTGTTTCTGGTTGGAGGAAAACACTTTATTCTGACTAGAATTATCTATAACCTGACTAGAGTGTTGAAAAGACTTTGGTGCTACAACTGAAGGTGTGTTACTTCCCACTTGATAAACTGGCTGCACATTAGTACTCTGTCCTTGGTTTGAATACACATTGGTTCCATTCTGAAGTGGAGTTTTCTGGATATAGCTTTGGTTACTGCTGCTGGGCACTATGGGTGCTGCTGCTGCTGCTGCAGGTTCTATTGAACTGTGTCTATCCTGTTTGCCTAACCCACTCTGGATTGCTCTCTGTCTCAAACGTGATATCCGAGACGCTGGAGTATTCTGAACCTCTTCATCAGATGTGACCTGGATGTCTATCCTGCGTCGTCTCAGCTCTTCAAGCTTCTGATACTTGCTGCCCTTCAAACTGCCTGTCCCACTGCTGTCACTCTTGTCCTGCCCTGACCCATAGTACACAAAACTTTCACGATTTGAAGTCCTGTTAGAAAAACCATTTTCAATATTTGACTGTCTTTTCTCACTTCTTCCTGTTCTTCTCGTCTTTCTCACAACCAGAGGATTCTTGGTCCACACTTTGCGATCACTGTCACTAGAGTCCGTGTCACTGCCTGCCACTTCCTGCACATGTACAAAGCCTCCTTCATCAGACAAAGGTGGAGAATACCGGGACACCCGCGTCGCTGTGGAGCTGTGAGTCACAGCAAATATGGGTCCCATGATCTTCTCATTCTTAGGATAAGATTCGAAAGTTTCATCTTCTTTTGGCCTGGAAAATGATAATTTGTAAATTAAAATGTTTTTTTCTATACATGTTATAATCAACATACATGCAACATATAAACATACAGATAAACAAGGATTCATAGACAAATACAACATAGTAATCGACACATATACTAAAATATGGATCTTTATTAACATGGGAATGTTGCATGTGAGTATGTTCATTTGTAAGTAAACATGAGAGTTTAATTTTTTTTTTTCTTAAAACAAACTAATATTTATAGATATTTCCACTATGTACTGTTACAGATGTTTGTAGATTTTTTAACTACTTATTGTTACAGATATTTGTAGATATTTTAACTGTAAAAAGTCAGATGTTTGTAGATATTTTAACTGTAAAAAGTCACAGATGTTTGTAGATATTTTAACTGTCTATTGTCACAGATGTTTGTAGATATTTTAACTGTAAAAAGTCACAGATGTTTGTAGATATTTTAACTGTAAAAAGTCACAGATGTTTGTAAATATTTTAACTGTATATTGTCACAGATGTTTGTAGATATTTTAACTGTCTATTGTCACAGATGTTTGTAGATATTTTAACTGTCTATTGTCACAGATGTTTGTAGATATTTTAACTGTCTATTGTCACAGATGTTTGTAGATGGTTTAATCACAGATGTTTGTAGATGGTTTAATCACAGATGTTTGTCGATGGTTTACCTGGAGACTCTGCTATGCGGACCTTCACTCCGTGATCTTCTTTTGATTTCTGCCTTGTGATGCTCCACCTGCCCTCTGACTCCATCCCCACCCCGAAAACGCTCTCTCCTCCCTGTCCTTGTCTGTATCCTCCTCTCCGCCATCACTTCCCCCTCCTCATGTGGGCTGGGTCCAGAGGGACTGCTCTGT
This sequence comes from Chrysomallon squamiferum, assembly GCA_012295275.1. Taxonomy (NCBI): domain Eukaryota; kingdom Metazoa; phylum Mollusca; class Gastropoda; order Neomphalida; family Peltospiridae; genus Chrysomallon; species Chrysomallon squamiferum. The sequence continues at coordinate 1,644,875 of CM022668.1, read as the reverse complement.
TTCGAGCCCTGCGGCTTGTTGCCAATGTTTCGCAGTTTTTCATCTGCTGACTGCAAAATATAAACAGTTGTTGTTTTTGTTTAATGACAATAAAAGAATAAATATGATAAAAAAAGAAATGTTAAGTGTTTTATTTGCAAGTTAAAAAACGAAATATGAAACAAATCAAAAACAAAAATTAATAATAAAAATGATAAATAATGTATTTGCTTTAATTTAAAATGTTCAGTTGTATCTTAAAAATAAAATAGAATTTTAATAATGCAAAAATGAGAGATCACAATCACTAATTTAATAATAAAACAATAACAAAAAACAAAAGGTAATACATATATATATAAAAAAAATCCAAAAACAAAAACAACAATAAATACACAATGACACAGAATAATACAAAAAATAAATCAAACAATAAATGAAGTAAACAACAGATAAATAAAACACACTTTAGCATACAGGTGACAAAACACAAAATTACAGGTAATAAAAGAAACTGAGTAATTACAGGTGTTACTGTTTTAAAGTCCAGATTGCAACAAAGAAAAGTTTTACCAAAGGCCAAGTTGTCATAGCAACACAAGCAATATCCATAAAACATGTAGAGCACACCTAGGCACATCAAGTTACATCTGAGGAATGTCTGTGAGTGTTCAGTGTAAGACAAAAGGGGCAGACACAGAGGAGGTTGTTTATACACAGGTATTTACACTGGGTCAACAATCAACTCTTAATGAACATTTATTTACACTCTACACCAGACTGGAAAACTAATTAGTCCTTCAATTAACAGACAGGATAAGATGAGCTTAGCAAACACATATACATACATACCTACATACATACATACATAATATATATATATTTTTAAAATTGGTGCAAGTGTTAATGATGCTATTATACATTGTCTAGTTAATTTGCTCATTAAAATTAAGAAATTATTATTATTTCTTAATTTTAATGAGCAAATTAACTAGACAATGTATAATGCATCATTAACACTTGCACCAATTTTAAAAATTTCCCTGTGAATTTATTATTTTCAGTATTATTTACAACATTCAGTCATGTTAAGCTACAGGGTACATTCTGTCCCAAACATTTTGTGTAGTATTAAATTAAAACACACACACATATATGTGTACAATTCATAAATATACAAATAAATATATAAATTTAGACATACAAACACACACACAAAATAACTAATAATGCACTCACTTATATACATATATATAGATAAATATCAAATAAACATACACACACAAACACACAGACACACACACACACACATATATACAACTTCAGGTGAATTTAGATCCCAAAGTTTAAATAGATTAAAACAAGTAAAATAATTTAAATCAACCTTGTAAAAGTAAGTTCACGGTCTGACAACACCTGTACTACTATGTGTTTTTCTACCTGTCAGGTATTTACAGAAGTGCTGTGGGTTACAGGTAGAGGTTAAACAAACGAGTACAGGTATGAGTTCTGAAACACGGAGACAGGACTCACTGGGAACTCATTATACAGATCAGAGAGAAGAGAATTGTGGGATTTTGGTTGCTAGGAAACCTACTTACATATGGCTGTCACAACCTCACCCAGAACAGCTGCCCCAACCATTCTAGTTTGGTTTACAACAGAAAATTTAAAATTCATCCTTCCAGGCTTAAAACCCAGAATTTTATATAATCTGTCATTTATTAAATTCAGAAGAGCAGATTACATCTAGCTTTTCATTTTCACTAAAAAATCTGAATGATTTATTTTCATATAAAAGTTTAATGTCTGATTTTATATTTTACATTTTGTTTTTAACACACCTAAACACCGGCATTAGCACGTTTATTTTGTGTGTGTGTGTGTGTGTGTGTGTGTGTGTGTGTGTGTGTGTGTGTGTGTATTTATGAATGTATATATGTGTATGTGTCTGGGTGTGCATTTTTATGTGTTTGTTCATGTTATGTGTATATGTGCATATTATATTTATTTGCATGTTATAATTACTAAAACTAAAGTATAATTAACTATGTACGAACAGTTTGACGTATTTTATAATATTCTGTGAACAAATACTATGGTACATACTAATATGGATGAATGGCATTTTAAAAATTCTTCCTTAAAAAAATGAGATATTTTAATAAAAGTTTTAATTAATAATTAGTGATTACTTTTTGTAACTTTCAACATCTAAGTTCAAAATAATATTGAAATATTTGTGTTAGACATTATGAACATTTGCAGGAAATTTAGTTTTTGATTGATGTTTGAATATGAAAACAAAGTATTGTGTGTGTATCTGTGTCTGTGTGTGTGTGTGTGTAACAAAATATTTGAAGGTATGTGGACAATATATATATATATATATATGTATGTATGTATGTATGTATGAATGTACATATGAACAAAATGTATGATAAGAGTGTCTGGAGGTAGGAACAAAGTGGTTTATGGCTACCATGATTAGGATCAAAGTCTTGAAATGAAGCCAGTGTGTGAAATCTGCTGGTGACTTGGTAATTACAGAGACAGACATGTCTGTCAGGTCCTGGACAAACTTTGATGTAAGAAGAAAGTTTAGAATTTCTTTGAATATTACAAATGAAAGTAAACATGGATCAGTCTGGGTACAGCAGTCTGTTTGAAATGAGAAACAGGAAATTCTTGATAATGAAACATCTCTTGAATAATCTAGGGATGTCAAGTCTGGCAGGCACTGAAATCATTAACTGTGGTGCACCATACCAAATAGCACTTGAGATGGAAAAAGATGATGAAGATAATGATGATAATACTTTTAATAACAATAATAAAATCAAAAACATTAAATAAAAAATAGTAAAACAATAACAAATAAAAAATAAAATAAATTAATAATCAGTGTAATAAAATACCACGACAGAAAATAGATTTCCTGAGTTGTAGATAAATGTATTTATTCATTTTTGTCATTTATTTTTAATGTTTCTATGCATGTGTATGTATGTGTGTGTGTGTGTGTGTGTGTGTGTGTGTGTGTGTGTGTGTGTGTGTTGAGATTGTATATATATATATATATATATGTATGTTTGTATGTTTGTATGTTTGTATGTATGTATCTATGTATTATGTGTGTGTGTGTGTGTGTGTATTTATGTATGTGTATGTATATATGTATAATTTGGAACTTCAGAATACTGTTAATAACAGGTGTTACAGAAAATAGCTTGTAAAACAAAGATAAGTGACAACTCAGGTAAATATAAAAACATACACAGACACTTACCACATTTTAGTATTCCCAATCTGCCACTTTCCTCTCACTCACAAAGAAGAAAACAAAAAGTCATCGTTGAAAAGACAAACACAGCAGTGCTTCTTCCATGCTTCTTTGTCAGTGTGTGTAGGTATGTGAGTTACCTCAGATTTAATGAGAAACCTTTCTCACTGACTTTCACAGTTTAAAACTGACATGGCTAAATTTGGAAACCAGATCCCAGCATCCATGATGAAGATTTTACTCTTTACCTTGCTCCACTGTGAGGCCCTCTCTGGGTATATTTGTATATTTAAACTCGGTTATCATTACAGTTCCCAGAGTATGACCAGGTTACATTCTGAATGACTGGACTAACTTAGATTGGCTGATACTAGGAACTTTGTTAAGCTTTTTGTTTATTTATGAAATATCACTCACTACGTGCTATCACAGAGCTATGAGGGAAATAAACTATGGCTTTGATGTATCTCTTCTCTCTCTTTTCACATACACTAACACACAAATGCACACACAAACACACACACATACACCACCTATACAGAGGCATACACACATGCAGACATAACATTATACACACTTAGATGGTACAAAAAAAATCTAAGACAATAACACTTGTACAATTTTTCAAAATACAGTGTTACATTTTTTTTTCTCTCAAATAAATATAACACAATTTTTGGCCAAAACACAATATACCAACACCATTTTCATAAACACAACATTAACATTTTTCCACATCTGAATACAGCCTAAAACACCATTTTTCATATATAACATCATTTTTTTCAAATACACTTCAACACCTATTTTCACCCAAATACAATAAAATAAGACAATTTTTCCCCAAAACCCCAAACCTACAAACTCACCTGTTCAGTGTGGAAATGAGATGTTGATGAGGACAATTCCCACTGCAGACACACTCATGTGTTGTTAAGCGTCTCAACACACACAGACTTGTTTACATCATCTTTGTGTTTACGTATTTGTGAAATACTGTTTAGTGTACGCACAACACAAACTTACACAATGTTTGTATTTACAAGATTCTGCTTTTGTGTTTTATTTGGTGTGGTTAGGTCCTTATGTGCATATGTCATTATGTGTGTGTTAATGGTGTATGTATTTATGTATAATTTTGTTCTCTCTCTCTCTCTCTCTGGTGTGTTTAATGATGTGTATATATATATATATTATTTGTGTGTTAATGGTGTATGTATTTATGTATAATTTTGTTCTCTCTCTCTCTCTCTCTCTCAATCTATCTATCTATCACAGGTGTATATATTATTTTCTTTCATGTGTATATATGTGTATATATATGTTGATTTTAATGGAGTGCCTGTGAATGTATTTTAAAGAGGTAAGTGTATATATGTCAATGATGTATGTCTTAATAATGTACACATCAGTAGATTTTAATGGTATTATATGTTTTAATGGTCTCTATGTGTGTTTTAACAGTGTATATATGTATATGTTTTAATGGTGTATGTGTGTATATTTTAATGGTGTTTATGTGTTTTATATGTTTTGTGTAAAGTTTTAATATGTATATGTGTGTATGTTTTAATGGTGTTTATGTGTATATGTTTTAGTGGTGTATATGTGTATGTTTTAATGTATATGTGTAAAGTTTTAATGATATGTATATGTGTGTGTGTTTTAATGGTGTATATATGTGTATGTGTATGTGTATGTTTTAATTGTGTATATCTGTATATGTTTTAATATGTATATGTCTGTATGTTTGTATATTTAAAGATGTATATGTGTATGTTTAAAGGTGTATATGTGTGTTTGTGTTTTACCAGAGTATGTGTGTGTGTTGAGATATTTTATTACATAATGCTGCATAACACATAACACACTCATCTAAAGAATGACAATGAACAGACTATGTTATTTAGTCATTTATTATCAGTTATATTAATTTGTTCATTATGTGTACAATATAAACAAAAACACAAAGGAAAAAAAAATTTTTGTGTGTTTTGCATGTGTGTGTGTGTGTGTGTGTGTGCAAAATGCTTCACATTTCAATTATTTATATCATTTTGATTTGTTTATATTTGCAAACACACTGGTTTGTACATGCAGGCACACCCTGATTTGTAAAAATACACACTTACAGAGGAACACAGGGACATAATCATATAATTTAAACAGCAGACATATGGCATTAATGATAATTTCTCACAAGTTAAAATGAAAGAATATTTAGGAAAATCTTTAGTTACTGATAAAATAATTAAACTGAGTAGAAGACACACTTGTACACATTCACAGATACATTAATAGATAAACAAAAACAAAAACAGAGAGAGAGAGAGAGAGAGAGAGAGAGAGAGAGAGAGAGAGAGAGAGAGAGAGAAATCCAAGATAAATAAAACCCAATGAAAGAGAGAGAGAATAGATGAGGAAAACTAGATATACAGAACAAAAAAATGAGAAAATATAGACTGAAACACAGAGAAGAGAAAAATAAAAACACAGCAAAATATTTAAAGAAGAAAACATATAAGAAGGAAGACAAAGAAAGAATGAGATAAGAAAACAGAGTGGTGATTAGAGACAGAAAGAGAGTGACAGAGTCAGGGAGAAAGAGAAAGATAAAAAAGAGAAGCGAAAGGCAAAAAATAAATCACAGATAGAAAGTGTAGGAAAGGAAGATGTGTTAAATCTTTACCTAACAGTTTTTGTAACTAGCAGTTCATGGACAAAATAAATAATTTTTCACAGGCAGTTTATGTTTAAAATCCCAACAAGTCTGTTTAGACATATCAACACAAGATTTATTTTTTCCTGTGAACACATTTTCAGGTCAAATGTTGATAAGTAAGTGATGATGAAGATAAACAGCTTCATGTTGAAAGTTTTACTCAATTAGAAATATTTTACATCCTTTAAATCTTTATATATTTTTTATACATATATATATATATATATATATATATATATAGTTCAACACACACACACACACACACACACACACACACACACACACACACATCTGGTAAAAATAAATTTCTCCAAGTGGCTTAAATATATCCTCACCTGACAAATATTCAGTTATTTATAGTTTTTATTTCTGTTAAATAATAAAACTGGAAACAGTAAACAGCAAAATTAACTGGATATAAATATATACAGGTAACTGAAGACTGTTTAAATTATAAATTATAAAAACTAGAGGAAAACATATATTTAAAATTTTTCTCAAAAGACTCATACAATAACCCAATGTAGGAATTAGTTGACAATAATGTTTCTTATCATCTAATGGAAAAATAAATATTACTATTCTAACTATAATAACAATAAATATTCTGCATTGGGTATTCAGATTATTTTGATTTAATTTAAAAGTGTTTAAATTTTAACTGCCACTGTGACATCCATTTCTTTGACCCACTTAGCAACCGCAATACAAGAATCCATGAAAAATCATTTACAATCTGAGCTACAAACATCCAGATTACTTAGTGACATCAGCACTGTGTCATTTCTATTAAAATATAACATTTTTCATTTTCAACCCTTTTTTTCTTCTGATCATTATAGTTTAGCTCTATAACTATAAATTAGTTAATAATATACTTTTGTGATTTGTATAAGAATGGATATTTTTGTGCATATCTGATGTCATAATGTCATTTACAGTTTATGGTTATAGTCACATGCATTAATTAATACATAAACAGAGAGAGAGAGAGAGAGAGAGAGAGAGAGAGAAAAACCACGAGGTTGTAACAAAAGTTCTGTCAGTTTTTTAAAGTAAATATCCAGGTAAATCTTAGGAACTTATGAATGTGGCATTAAAAAACTCATCGACAGAGACCATAGAAAAATTATGATTATATTAACGATTAAATAAAATCAGACATAATTTTTTTAATTGTTTTACTGAGCCTTATATAACAATGGGTTTTTTTTTTTTCAGGTTTAAAATTAAACAGAAATATGGACTCAAAAACGACAGTAAACAAAATATAGGTCCCTCTTAGAAAATGGTGCATTACCAGCCCTCTCTCTAATGCATGTATTAATATGACAGATCTCTTTACAAGTCCAGACTGTAACTTGTCAGAAAACTGTATCATATCAGCACAAGCTCTATGTAAGTCCATTAGCCTTCTCTAAGATTTATTATACAAATGGCGGGTCCAGAGTCAGGTCTTGGCAACCTAACAGTTTTAGTAGTTTTTTCTTTCTAGCACAGAAATCTCTAAATGTTATCAGAAGAAGTTTCTAAAAATATATATAAAAAAAAATTTCTGAGGCTGATAAGGTAATATTTGTTTACATTGACATGGCAACACAACACTTGTAATCTCACAAACATCATCCACAGGCAGGCAAGATGTAAGCCAAAATTAAAGGATTTGATTTGACACTGTTACCGTGGCAACCATTACAGGTTATCATGGTAGGTAGATATGAAGCAGACAGACTTGACTTTGTCTGTTTCCATGTTGTCTACTGCTCATATTAATATACATCTATTTCTATATTTGTATCTATTTATCTGTCTGTCTGTCTGTTTATCTGTCTATCTATATAATCTATTTAAATTTACTTTAACTCATTTACTTACTCTTTGTATTATAATTAATTTTTTTTAACTCTGACTTTTTATTTATTTATTTATTTATTTATTATTAATTTAATTGTCTGTAGGCATTTTATAAAAGTCAGTTGTTTGCAATAAATAATTTAGCTTAATTATGAAATATGAAAGCTTCTTCCTGTATGGTTTGTTTAAGAATTTTCTTGTACAATCACTGACACTCAAAAACATTTCTTGTGTGTCAGATTGGCATGGAATGCTGTATAGGAGGCTGTATATTATAAAAACTGGTTGCTGCTAGAGCAACCCATGGAAACAAGTGGATTCATCTCTCATATCATCAGTATGCAGTAACTGTATCTATAGACCTTTCAACAGGTAACATTAAAATAATGAGAGACCTTTTTTAAAAAGTCATCCATGTGTAAAATACTTGCATTCTGATCTTGGTTTATAATTCAGCAGCAATCTTGTTTCATGGGCTCTGGTGTTCCACAAAGATAGTGTCCATGAGGTAACTTCAATACTCCAAGGCTCAGTAATATAAAATGAATGGATACTTGTAATGAGACTGATAAACTTTAAAAAAAATAGTTGCTTATATGTTTACTTGCATTTTCACTTACATATCTTTCAGATAACAGATGAATCTGTAAAATAAGTGCATTGTTAGGTAATATAATCAGCTAATTGAGCAGACACAGCTTCAAAATCCTGGGATCTCAGTGATATTAATTTAAATAAACTTGGACCTTGGTAGATAAAAGTTTGGATGCAACAAAACTATTACATTATTATTTCAAAGACCACAAACTGACTAACCAATACAGTATACTGTTATGAAATGATTACACATGTAAAACTAAACAGTGATTCTTGGCTCAGACTTCAAAATGCCTGCAATGAAATCATATTGGCACACTTGCCAAGCTACATGCTTGATTTCCATGGCGACAAGAATTGCTGTGTATGATTAACTGGCCTCACCTGTGCACATATTTTTAGAAAGAGCAGGAAACACCTGGCTACAGAGGAAATTTGTTTTATGTATCAGTCTGAAGTCATTTACTCACACGTAACCAACAACACAATTTATCTGTAATTACATTTTACTTTAAACACATTTATATCAATGCCGATTTAATTTTGTAATCTCTGTGTTTGAAATATTTGAAATAAAGAAATGTTAAAAAACTGTACAGAAACTCTGCTAAAATATAACTCAGTTATAAATTAGTTTAGAAGGAGCTATATTAAATATGTTTATGATAATTCATACACACATGCCCATACACACACATACACACACATAACACATACACACATGCACATACACACATACCTACACACAACTTTTACATATAAAACTTTTTAATTTATTTTCTAAATTGTCTTTATCAAAAACTAAATGATACTTATGTTAAATCAAATACCTAATATGTAGCTAATAAAGTAGTGTGTGTGTGTTTTAGAAATGATGTATACTTCACATGTAATGTGTATTTCACAAGTATACTTCACAAGTAATGTGTACTTTACAGGTAAAGTATACTTCACAAGTAAAATGTACTTCATAAGTAATGTGTACTTCATAACTAATGTGTACTTCACAAATAATATGTAGTAAAACCAGATTCAGTATTTTTAATTCTGTTATATACTGTGATATTGACTTACTATATTACAAAAATAAATGCTAGTAAGATTTGTTTCTAACTTGATTATTTTTCTGTCTAAATGTCCCAGCTATTTCGCTACCTGATAAGATTAGACTGATGAAAAAAAGAGCTGGATCTATGAAGTCTCATAAATTCTATTTTTACAGTACTTCAACATCAGCTGTAAGAGAGAACTGTATACTTCTTGCCAAACAGAATTCCCTACAAAAACTAAATTATTTTAAATTTAAACATTTCTTCATCTTTATTAATAAACAGAATTAACATATTTTCAAATCTGTTTAGATCTGTTTAACCCTGCAGCTACTAAGTACGATTATTTCTTTCTTCCTAAATGTCAGTTAAAAACCTCGGAGATAATTAAAAACAAGAATTAGTTTTATTAGGGTAATTAACGTGAAAAATTGAGCCAGTAATTTGGTCTAATGGTTATGGCTGGAATGCTGGTTGGTGTGGTGTTTGACTTTGCACTCCACTGGGAAACATCATTCTCCCTGATAGGAGGAGTAAAACAGGTGTACGAAACAACAAACTTCAACAACCTCCATGTGTTTAGTACAGAAAACATACAGCTGCATTGGTTACCAGTGGTATTACATATAAAAAACAGAAAATGTGAATTTATTATGATTAATACACAATATTCCACTGCTTTTTTGTTATTATTTGTTTTAATTAAAAAAAAAGACAAACAACAACAACATTGTGAGCTTAAACAACTAATATGTAAATTATAATCCTTTTACTTCACCACTGGAAAAAAAACAAATAATAAAATAATAATAGTAAAATCACACTATAAATAAATAAATAATTAAAAATAAAATATAAAATAAAATAAAGTACTGACTAAACAACTGATAAAAACAACTTATGCACAGTACTAGAATGACACCAAACTTCTGATAAAACAGCTAACTACTACCACTACATTATTCATTATTTAGACATGCAATCAGACAGAACTGAAAAATAAAAATGACTCTACAACAATTTGTACACTGGACTTCCCATTATTTGTTTTTTAAGCAAATAAAAACAATAACAAAAAAGTTAATTAATAAAAACAACAGTAATAACAGATCTGGAACTAACTAAACACAGAACATCCAACCATCCATCATTCCATCAAACAAAGATTTTTTTTAACAATAAATAAAAAACAAACTATAATTTCAACAAATACAACATAATTACATAATTATCAAAAAGTGTATCCGGTTTTGTCCAGTTGCGACAGTGAAAGCCAACACATAAATAACAGTTTGCCTACATAGTGAAGTGTTTTGTAAAAGGTCACTATGAAGTGACTTAATGTACACAGATTTTCAATTATCTGCACTTTAGTGTCAAATTAACACAGAAATTTTACATTTACTTGTGAATTCTGCATCACTACTAGGTGAAACTTCTAAATCAAATACATTTCACACTACCATCCATACAAACTTCCTGAATTCTCTTTTGTAAATACAGAGGGGTGAAATATATTTTGTTATTTTACTGTTTTGTTTTAAACTCTACTGCAATAAAATAATAAATAGTGAACACAGAGCTTGACATTTTCATTTCATTGTTGTTGCTGTTGTTGTTTGTTTTGTCATTTTTATTTTGTCTTGGTGCATATGTTTGTTGTTTGTCCTGATGTATGTTGTTTTATAACAGATGTTTGTTGTTTTATCCAGATGTATGTTGTTTTATAACAGATGTATGTTGTTTTATAACTGATGTATGTTGTTTTATAACTGATGGTTGCTCTCTCAGTGACATTTTTACATATTTATGTTATATTTTATGATTAATATGACAGAATGAAAAGGCCTATTTGCTTATTGAAGAGATTTTATGTTACTCTGTGGTAAAGCCATTCAAAATAATTCCAGAATTCAAAATCATGCAATATTAAATTAACATTTTTTGGTAATAAAATATTTATTTAAAATTTTAAAAAAAAAAAACATTTAAAAACTAAATTTCAGTGGTTTATGACTTTAATAGAGAAATTGAAAAACAACAAATATATTTAATAAGAACAGACATAAAACACACACACAACACACACACACACACACACACATGCAGAGAGAATTAAAAAAATATTAATAATGACAAACACAGTTAAAGAATATTCTAGAAAAGACAAAAAAAAAATCTATTTTCAGACTTTCACATGATTTCAAATAATATGTTTAAAATTACAAGAACACAACCCATTACTTTTTTTAAAGCTATTTGTTAACAATTTAAACAAAACAACAAAATATTAATGAATTTTTTTTTTTCATTGAATATTTTCTTAATCTTTAACATCTTTCTTGGTTCTTCCATAATTCATCTGTAATTTGCATCATCCAATTACAACTGCATTTACAAAGTTTATACTATTATCCAATCAGAATTGTTAAAACTGTTAGTGATTAACCAATCACAAAGAGATAAGAACAAGAGTTAATTATAGAAGTCTGTTTTTAATTATCCAGTCAGAATATAAACATTATTCATTATGCAGTGAGGAGGTATTTCAATGTTTATCCAATCTAATAACATCTCACTAATTATCTACTAAATGTTTTTTATATAAAATCTGTTAAATCTGTATAATAACATCACCTTCTACCACGTCCATGTGAAATAACAACACTAATTGCTATTTCATGTTCTTGATTCTATATTATCACACACACCAGACAAAAAAAAAAATAAATAAATAAATAAATAAATAAAAATAAGAATCATTTCTAAATAAAATCTCAGTAAATATAATTAAGAAGCAGAGGTCCATTTTGGAGCAAAACATAATAAAGTAACCTTCAGACAAACAGTCAGAGAAGACATATGGTAGGAAAAACAGGGATGAAATGAAAACAAAATGAGAACTGGTAGAGCCAGACAGGGTCAGATGTGAATCACATGTCAAACTCACCTTGAGAAAGTTGCGTGCAAACTTCTTCATGCTGGAAATAGAACCAAAGTCTTTCTCATGCCACTGTTTTCAGAGTTTCAACTGCTTGTACCGTTTTCCAAACATTAGTCATCATTTGAGAGTTTCAACTGCTTGTACCGTTTTCCAAACATTAGTCATCATTTCACGCAACTTTCCACACTCACAAACACCAGTAACATCTACCAGTAAATCTCCATCAGTGACTTTCTGTAACATGTTCAGAATAACAACTGTCATTATCAACTACAGGGACTGCAGGCTGTCAACACACAGTGACATTTTCAACTATGCAGGAGGCCTGGTGCCAAGCTACCAGTTATATTTATAATGGTTATTATGTGTTTTGAAAACCTACTTTCTCTTTAAGCAATTAGCTATGTATATTTATAAACTTCACACTTCACTTCCCAGCAGCACCAACCTGTCACCCCTGTATTAATGGACTGAGCTGACTGGAATCCTAAGATGGTACCTTTGCAAGATGATCCTGCTAAAGAGATAACAAACTGCATGATGTCTCCAGGGTCAAAGGTCAGATAATGAATGAAAGGAACCAAAACAACTCCAGGGGAGGGTGCAGTGATATTTCTTCAGGTTAAAGGTGAACAGAGGTGATTTGTGAGAGGAGAAATTTGCAGATAACAAAAATATTCCTCTAATTCCCACTAATGTTTACCATATCAAGAAATCAACACACAAATGTTTGGGATAAGCTGGTTTCATAAACAAACAAAACTGGATGGAAAAGGAAAATCTGATAATTTTACAAAGTCAGTGGATAAGCAGGATAAGCAGGTGTAATAGAAACATGATGAAAATTTAAAATAGAACAATAAGAAAAAAGAATTGTTTTTAAAAAATTAAATATTAAACAAAGCAAATCTATAGTTCATTAACAATTTATCAAGGAATGTATTTCTTAAAGCCAAGTCCAGCAGACAGACAGAGAAACAATTTATAATGTGAATCACATATATGAAATTGATATTTGTGTCAAGTAATAAAAATTCCTTTTTGATGACAAATTAAAATTTAACAAATAACAAAAACATTACTCATTAACATTAAGTGTAATGGTATCCTTGCACAAACCCATGGAGAAATATGTCTGAATTTTCACACATACACACGAACATACAAACAAAGACAAAGACAATATGGCTGGCTCACAGATACAAATAAACATATTGAAACATATCAGTGAAAGAATAATTACATTCATTTTCATTAAAAAGGAAAAACATACACAAATAATAACAGGAAGGAAGCTATGTCTAAAAAAAATCTTGATTCTGATCATTCAGATGTGATTCACTTTACAATAAATTAAAATGGTTTCTTCTTCTGAACAGCTTAGTGAAATCATAAAACAAGAATTTCTAAAAGACTGATTCTGATTATCAGTGACATTATTCAAATTCCTCATTTCAAGATTAATGTAAGTTTTCAGCTCTATCACTAGCAATCTTTGAATTCCTCAAACACAGAATACTGACTCATGTCTCTGTGAACAGCCTAAATTAATAATTTTATTCTAATGTTGTCTTTAATACTGAACTGAAAATATTAACTGTAAATGTTTCTTTTAAAGTGATATGTAATATGATTTATTTTTCTTCTTTTTTCTTTCATTTTCCTCCTTATTTATTTTTTGCTTTAATACATTTAATAATCAAACAGTGTATTGTAACTTTCTCAAATTTTCTTCTAAATGTATCTTCAAGTATGTACAAGTATTTTATATCCTGTTATGTGACTTAACTTGCTGTTGGATCTTTACTAATAATAAAGTGATATCATTTCATGCAGAGAAATGTAAAATAAAATACAGATGAACTTTTCTGAGTGTGTATGTATGTCAATAAGAACAAAGTCAATAGACAGACAGATATGTATAATATCAAAGTTAACATGTCTGTATAAAAAAACAAAGTAAAATACAATAAACTATTTATGACAACTAGCTGAAGTAACTTCAGTAAGATCATCAGTGAGAATTGATTATGAAACCCTGTGTCTATGTGTATATGTCTCTGTGAATATGTGTCAGTGTATATGTGTGTGTGTGTGTGTGTGTTTGTGTGCGTTTGTGATTCTTGTGTAGTGTACTGATATTATAATAAGGAACTTGCAGCAATAAAAATAAATTACATTACATTAAACTATTTAGAATTGATCCTGAAATTGGTGTCTATGTGTATGTGTGTCTGAAAGTATTACATAATCTACTCTCTGTACTTTGGGTAAATGTACTTATGCACAAATTCATGATTATTTATAACCAAAGAGAGAAACTGTCAAAATCATAATAATGTTTTCATATTAAAGCTTTCTAAATACTGTTGTCGGTGAATCAGCTTCCACTGAAATTATCTAGGAAGCAATCTAAGCTTCATGTTACAACTAAACAATTTGACTTTCATATTACACACTAAACAATTTAACTTTCATATTACACACTAAACAATTTGACTTTCATATTACACACTAAACAATTTAACTTTCATATTACACACTAAACAATTTAACTTTCATATTACACACTAAACAATTTAACTTTCATGTTACAACCTAAACAATTTAACTTTCATGTTACAATTTAACTTTCATGATAAACTAAACAATTTAACTTTCATCATATTACAAACTAAACAATTTAACTTTCATATTACAAACCAAACAACACTAAACAATTTAACTTTCATGTTACAAACAATTTAAACAATTTAACTTTCATGTTACAAACTAAACAATTTAACTATCATGTTAGAACTAAACAATTTAACTTTCATGTTACAAACCAAACAATTTAACTTTCTTATTACAAACTTAACAATTTAACCATAATGTTACAACTAAACAATTTAAATTTCATGTTACAAACTAAACAATTTAACTCATGTTACAATTAAACAATTTAACTTTCATGATACAACCTAAACAATTTAACTCATATTACAATTAAACAATTTAACTTTCATGTTACAACTAAACAATTTGACTTTCATGTTCTAAATAAGTTACAACCTAAACAATTTAACTTTCATGTTACAAACTAAACAATTTGACTTTCATATTACACACTAAACAATTTAACTTTCATGTTACAACTAAACAATTTAACTTTCATGTTACAAACTAAACAATTTAACTTTCATGTTACAAACTAAACAATTTAACTTTCTTATTACAAACTTAACAATTTAACTATAATGTTACAACTAAACAATTTAACTTTCATGTTATAAACTAAACAATTTAAGTTTCATTTTACAACCTAAATATACAATCACTTTGAAACTCTACAAGAAAGACAAATCAAATTCTTAAGAAATGTTTTGGAATCAACCTTTCTTACATCACCAAATGAATTGCCTAAACTAATGCAGATAATATTTGTGAATTTAAGAAAATTAAAACAGTAATAATTACTAGCATCATACATAAAACAACATTTTCGTGGCTTTGTGTTTCTTTAAAGATACTTTTTAAAACCAAGAGAATAAAAGTTTGTTATTTTAAAAATAAGGTTCAGCAGGTAATTAACAAAATAATATCTTACCTTGAAAGTATTTTTGACACATCGGAGCATTTTAGTAATAATTTTTACAAAAGGTTTCTGAATTTTGTTCAACATATCACTCGACTAAGGTTTTCTTCTTGCTTCTTTTGCAAATTGTTGCAACTGGTTTTTAAATTACTGCATGCTATTTTCTCTACCACACATTCCATTATTACCAAACAAAACAGGTGCTTCGTGTTAACCAAAAGAAGAGTCTGGAAAGTAGTAGAAAAATACTTGGTTTTATAAAACTTATAACTTTCTTACCAGGCTTTAAAAAAATAAAATACAACAAATAATAAGCTCAATCATTTATTTTTTATCAGATAGATATTGAAAACTACCATCATTATGAAGCTAACTGTAGCACTTTTATTCTATACCAAAATAGATTGAAAAAAAAAGTTATCCATGCTTTTCCTTTCTTCTTCATTTCAGCTGGACTGGTTCCAAGTCATGTCAGTTTAATGTTAGAAAATAGCACGGTGCCATCTAAGAAAAGGCACTGTTGCTATGGTAACAGATTTTCAAATTTTCTTTCTTCTCACAAAAGAGTATTCAAAAAATAAAACACCTTTATAGACTTTTTTTGGCTGGTACCAAATGTTAACAAATGTTAGCAAACACTCAGAAATGCTTTCAGTGAATGATCCAAATCTTTAATCAGTTGTCATGGAAACAATGTATTGTTTTACCTGTCTGTCATGTAAACTATCTAAGTCATTATTTGACTTCTGTGTTTGTTATCACAATTGTGTATTTTAATGATTTCCTAACAAAAAAAAAAAAAAAAATAAAAAGGTAAAATAAAATAAAAGTAATAGATAATAAGAAAAAATATTAAATAAAAAATGAATGTAGAAGGAAAAAAAAAAAAAAAAAAAAAAAAAAAAAAAGAAAGAAAAAGACTGATTTAAAGCAAGAACTATTCTGTAATGGAGTAGCTGATTATGGTTTAGTCATGAGATTTGGGATATCAGTGGATCAAATCTCCTCAGTGTAGTCATTGAACAATTTCATGTTTCACATTGTTTAGTTTATCAAAAACTGTCATACAACATTTCTTACTATTGAGAGGTGGATAATAAGTAATTAGCATACACAATCATGTTACAAGTAAATAGATAAACATAATTTTATTCACATCTCACACGCTTTTTTCTTTTTTTACATTCTAAGACCAGCAGTACATCTGTCCACTTGAAATATGTGTCTGTCATTTGCTGTACTGATATAGATAATAATTTTTAAATTAAAACTGAGTTTTAAGAGTAAGTCAAAATGTTCAAAAATAAAAAAATAATAATGCACAGCAAATACTACTGTCTATATTAATCACTCTATGCTAATCAATGTAACTCTCATACAACATGTTTAATGATAAGTAACAATAAGAAAAAAATGTTATACTGAGTAAACATTTCTAAGTTTTTAATTTTAGAATGAAAAGCAGTTTATTATTTTACATTATTTAACTTTAAAGAATTTACAATGAAATAGTTGATATTTTTCCATGCAGATTTTACCTAGAACTACTGACTGTTGTTGACTGTGTGTATTAAGTACATGTAACAAAATTGTTTGTTAACATATCTACCAGAATCAGAGTGGAAATTCTTTATTCATAATCTGGATTAATCATTTTGTTTACTTTGTGGAGATTCAAAAATCATATTTTGATCTCAACTAAAAAATGAAAATTTAAGATTTGTTTATCAACAAAATGTATTAAAAATGTGTATGTGTGTTTGTCTGATATTTCCATTAATTCTGACATCATAATCACTAAGATAAATTCCCATATAAAGGGAAGCAACTGTTCTTAATTCCAGGTAATCTTTAATAATCATATAAATTAAACTGATAAGTAATAAAACTGCTTTAATTAAAAATTGTTCCTTTTTGTATGTTTCTGGAATCCAAATTTTTTTTTCTGTTCCAGTACACCATAATTATGGCATAAAACTTTCATATAATCTATGCTACAACCACACATATATTCATATAAACACCGACATATTATTCAATAAATTAGATACAGGGAACTATGCATATAAAAAAAAGCAATTAAATTCTGCCAAAACTTGAAGAGAAACAGAATTTAAATAAATATTTTCACCTCTTTTTTTGATTAAAAAGTACTTTTAAGATACAGTTAATTTCTGGAGGTGAAAGGTCACTGAAAAGATAAGAGATTTGGAATACATCCAGACACAGATGTATGATAAAAAATGTTTTTATAGGATAAACAAGTTGACTGGTCTGGTGTAGAATATTAACACATCTACAACTTCAGTGTAAGGTAAAGTATGAAGGATACATGTACAGAAATAACTAATCTAAGCAGTCACTAATAATAGCTTTAGACAGAATGAAGAGAAACAAACATTTACAATAAGTATGTGTATGTGTGTGTGTGTGTGTGTGTGTGTGTGTGTGTGTGTGTGTTCTTGGATATATATATATATATATATATATATATGTATGTATGTATGTATGTATGTGAGAGAGAGAAATAAACAAAAAGGTCAGCTGTAACAGTTTTAGACTGAATGAAAACAAATATATGCACACTTCAATCACAAAGGACCCCCTCCCCCAAAATAATCAAACCTTTCAAGTGTGTATCCATACCCAGTGTTAAAACATGTTTGAACAAATATTATAAGTACACATGTAAATAAAGACAAAACAATGAAAATTATAAAAGATTATGTAAATAATGTATACTGACATATAATTAAAAAATATATATAAACTAAAAAAGCACATAAAACACAACATCCAAACAGATATATTACAATACAAAACAATACAATTCAGATGTAGATTAAAGATGTTATTGTCTAAGAAGTGACAACAGTGACTACAGTACAGATGTATGTTCACTGATCTATAATATAAACCAAAATATCTTTCAGTAATTTATAAAACAAACCTAGATATCTTTCACTGAACTATAATATAACCAGGTATATTTCACTGATTTATAAAACAGATATCTTTCACTGATCTATAATATAGACCAAGCTATATTTACAATATCAACGAATATTACAGATCATTGAAAGATATCTATATTTATACTTATAGATCTGTGAAAAGATATCTTTGTTTATAATACAGCAAAAACAACAACAAATACAATACACTATACACATATTAAAAAATCAACTCTTATTAAAACTAAGTAAAAATGCTACAGTTTACACAATAAAATACAATAATAAAGATATCACAAACATACCTGGTCCAGGTAAAAGTGTTAGACTAACAATGTACTTACCTGTAACTGATTACTTAATCTGCTTAGTCTGAAACCTGAAACAAAACACACACTGCAATCAAGCTTTATAATCCAAAACAACACATTAGTTACAGGTATTATTATATATGTGTGTGTGTTTTTTTGTTTTCTTTTATTAAATATAGTTATAAACAATTAATGTCAAAACCCAGAAAAAATATGTACAGGTAACCCAAGTGTCTTCAGTGAATCGTTGTGTTCGAGTGTTTGTTAGGGAGGGGTCTGTATGTTTGTATGTGTGTGTGTATACATGTGTTTGTTTCTATGTGTGTATATGCATTTGTGTACCTGTATGTGTGTGAATGTATGTGTATGTGTCTGAGTGTGCGTTTCTTATGTGCATGTGTGTATATGAAGAATTTGTGGACTGGGATGGTATATATTGTTTTAATTTGAATAGATGCATATTTTTGTGCATATCACTGCAAAAGTGTGTTTATAAATATGTTACCAAAGTTCTTCCTAAATTATGTAAGAAATCTAAACTAGTTAAATAGTTTGAGCTGATTAATGTTTAAGAAGTTTTCACCATTTTGAATACTGGAAAGACTTAAAGATCAAGATCAACTCACAATTCTGGTTAGTATTTCCTTGAAAGATTGCTTACATTAATTAAATTAGCTTTGCACATAACCTAAAAGTCCAGTTTAATAAACATAATTGTAAAAATCTGTATGTGTATACAGTGTAAATGTGACAAGACATATAATAATTTAGTTATCTAACAATCTTGGTAAGGTATCATTATATATACAATGTCATTATTCTATCTGAATAAATAGCAAATCTGATTTATGTTGCTAAACAAAAAAGAGTTGGTACAATAGTTCAAGCTTATGTGACTTTTTGCACTTGGTGCTGTCAAATGGTATATGACATAAACAAGGTATCTTTCATCAACCAGTAATATAAAACTACATTCTGTAATATAAAACTACATTCAGTAATATAAAACTACATATCTTTTATTTATAAAACCACTAACCCTAAGGTCAGAAGCTAATCCCAATGTTTTCATTAAGCTGTTAATTTGTGAAAATCTGTACTAATCTCTAAGGAAATATTTACTAAATAAAATGTATTTGTTTTGTTAGCATCTGTATTCATACCAAGTAAATTCTCATAATTCACAGATCAGTTTGATCATTTGTGTGAACATTTGTTTCATTCATTGATTAATGTTTACTCTTTATTTGCAGGTAGCTGTGGTTAAATTTTAATTAATAAAACAATGAATGAAAATGAAACTTCAACATAGATTAACAAACCTTCCAGTCTTGTCATTTTGAAATATTCATAATCATGTTAAATATCTACAGTACTGCATCTAAACATAACACACATCTACAATGATCTAATGACATATGAATAATATACATTGACAATGTCCTAAATATAAACAATCTAAAAACACCTAATATTTATTATAATAAAATTTAAAGTTACCTAAATTTAATAAACATCCACAATGAATTAAATATTAACGAATTTCTATAATGACCTAACATAATACACATTAACAATGACCTAAAATAAACTAACATTTATATTTTAATGATCTAAATATAAATTAACATCTACAATGACCTTAATACAATAACACTTCTGTTATGACCTAAACATTAACTAAATCTATAACAACCTGAATATTAATTACCATCAATAATGACCTAAATATATATACACCCATAATGACCTAAATATAAATTAATCAATAAATGGTCCAAACATAATATTTCTGTGACCTAAATTTAAACATACATTGGTTAAAAACTAAATACATATACCCTTATCCATTATTTATATTCTCTCACTTATTCTGGTCAGACACATGTGACTTTGATCTGTTAACTGATGCAAGTAACCTGAGAATTCCTGTCTGGACATGGAATACCTTGATTTTACCTTCCTGAGTACCTGACATTTTGGAACATGTTTTTTTCTCATACACTGACCTTCATTAAGTACAAACATGCACGAGGTATGGTCAACATGCTTTCAGGTCAGTTGCACTAACTGGACAATGTTCTCTCTACACACACAGGTTTATATTATAGGCTAGAACAGTGTATGAGATATAGGTTTATGCAATTAGAATGTGTGTGTGGGTGGTGTGTGACTAAAAACAAAGCATTAGTCAAAGATAAAAAATATAAATAAACATCTTTACAAAGTTAACAGTTGAATAAAACTAGTATTTGTTTAGTTCACATTAAATTTGTGTTAGTCATCTAGTTTACCAATAAAATTAAATGCTGCAATATTTTAAAAATCAGTTTAATCTTGATAAAATAATTATATAATAATAATAATAATAATAATAATAAAATTTCTGTAACATGTATATTGGTAATCTCCAAAAAATGAAGTAAGTGCAAATAAAAATTATACTAATTTTTTTACTTCTCAATTTTTTTTTTTTTAAATTTGTTCTGTATGGTTCCCATGTATGAGCACAGACGTTAGAATGGGAAATTATGGAACTGTACTAATAAATTAATCAAATACCAAAGATATAATTCAGTTCGTTGAAAAAAAAAAAGACAATATTTATAAATCAGTATGTAAAACAATAGGATAACTATAAGAAGATTTTTATTTTTGTAACAAACAGAAATACCAAAACAGATTTTGCTGAATATCCTCAAAATATTAGTTTTATTAAAAATAATAATAATAATAAAGAAAAAAAAGAAAAAAATTAATCTGACACTTTATCTAAAATCTGGCTGTCATAATGTGTAACACTGTAATTTTCATTCAGCATGTTCCACGTTGTTATTATTGTTTATACTTTTTGGTTTTATTCTTGGCTTAGCAAAATAATTTCACTCATTGATTCTTTTTAATAAAGTACTGGGGAAAAAATAATATATAAATTCAGAGTTTAATTCAGATTAATTTTTAATTTTTGAAAACACTGACTGTGAATATTTATTATATTTTCATTTTTATTTTAAATTTCTTTTAGAAAAAAAACAACAGTGAATTGGTTTAGAAAGTGAAATGGCAACAGTACTTATTAATCTTTATTCTGTTTTCCACTGTGATAATAACATTTAATTATTTTTCTGTCTTTTCTTTATATATACATACACACACACACACATATATTTCATTTATAAATAACCAACTTTTAACTCAATGTATGCATTAAATAAATAGTTTTCATAGCTAGTATAAATAATCACAGACAATTATTATGGTTAGCAGAAAGGGATATTATATAATAATTATTACTTACCAGACAACTATCCAAGTAACAATGCTGTGGATCTTTTTATTATGTTGCCAAACTCATCTATTTATGAATTTAACATGATGTGCAATGTATCTGGAAAAAAAACACAAAAAATTACTTTTATATATAAATATAAAATGTGAAAATCAAAATAACATATTTCAGAAACTCTGGAATATATATTATAATTTAATTTCAAAGTCTAAATATGAACTGACATCTGTGGAAACTGATAATCATGTATGAATTATACGTGTGTGTGTCTATGATCCTTAATATCGAATGAAGCCAATCATGTTTTTATCTCTCTCTCTCTCTCGATGACTTGTTTATTAAACTTTATATTTATACTTCCAATATTTTCTTATAGCCTGAATTACATTTAACTTTCTGTGTTTATGATTAATTAAATTTAAAGTTCAATATTTCTATTTTAAATAATTTCACAGCTATTTCTTATAAAAATGTTTACTTACAAACCGTCAGACTAATAATTATAAATACATTGCCTAAGTTTAATGTTTCAAACAATTTTACAGATATATCATTGAAGAATGGATGCACCTTGTCATAGACATTTGTTATTTTTTTTGCCCACCAAACACTGACCATAGAAGGTCATCTGTCATAGCTCTATTTCCCCCCACCATGGGTGATCTTGTTCCCAAGTAATGTATTTTGTTCAGTTGAGCCTGTCATGGCTCAGTGAAGATGTGTACAAGATAACATTTTTCTCTGATTATTCTTGGATTTGGCACTCATTTCAACAAGATGGCTAAATTTGCTGGCTGGTACCTGACACATGCACCTCACACTTTATCAGTTCCAAGCAGATGCCAGAATTCCTTCTGTCTTTCTTGACCAAAACATATCTGTGAGGAAGTATGTATGTATGTCTGTTGTGTGTCTGTGTTTGTGCTTATTTTTATGTGTGTGTATATGTTTGTGTACAGCGGGCTAGTCCAAAATATATCTGCAAGGAAGTATGTTCATCTGTGTGTGTGTGTGTGTGTGTGTGTGTGTTTTTTGTGTGTGTTTGTGTGTGTGTTGTGTGTGTGTGTGTGTGTGAAAAGGGATTGGATAGACAAGGGAGAGGGAGAAAGAGGAAGAGAAAGAGAGGAGAAAGAGAGGAGAAAGAGAGGAGAAAGGAAGGAAAAGAGGGGATAAAGAGAGAGAGAAACAGACAAAACAAAAACCCACCTTCAGGCCAAATGATTTCTAGGACATGTTTGAAACTGCTCATCAAATATTTGGCTAATCATTGCTAAATAACATCATGTGAGTATGACATTTATACCTGGACAATACATCCCAAAAAAACACACAACCTTACCTGACTCATGCATATATGTATGTCAGGTATGTATCTGCAGTATCTCTTTATATATCTTAATTTTATGTTTTGAGATATAATTTATTCATCTGTATCTGTATCTAACTATCTATCTGTTATCTGCTGTTCATGTATGCATATAATTATGTATGGGGTTTTAATTCATGTGTTTCTATGCAAACATAGGTTTTATATGAATGAACGTATTCACCTTTTCTGTTAATAAACTTATTAGTTAAACTTGGTAAAGCAAAGATGAGAAATTTCTCTTTTGTTCATCAGCCAAGTCTGTAACCTTTTGTTTCCTTGGTATCCGAAGTGGCCTGTTTTCCATTAAAACAAAAATATCCCACAGCAGTGAGGCACTAAACTAGAGGTAACAGACAAAAATAGTTTCTGAAATGCTGCACATAAAACATGCACCATAAATTGTGCAAGGTAGAAACTGCTATGAAGGGCACCTTCTATTATTATATTCCTGGTAGTCACTGGATGTCATTGTATCAACTGTCTATTTATCTATGTAGAAAAAATGAAAGTGATTTGTAACAACATTAATATTATCATCAAAATTATGAGTAACCCCACAGTGGTGCTGTTAATAATACTAATACTTCTAACTTTCTACATTTTATCTTTCTAACTTTTTATTTTTACCTATACATTGTTACTATTATTCACTGGTGAACATTGTTTTAAAGACACCTCTACACAGGTGATTTCCAAGAAAACATGCAAGTTCAGTTTATTTTTAGAATATTTACTTTTATGTTGTCTATTTTTATCTCTGGCTTTGTTTAACCATTACCTAGATGTTCCTGATTTCAACAGTGTCTGCTCCATAACTCAAAACTTTTCTTTTTTTTCAGTTTGTTAATATTTATTCTGGCTTCAGTTAACAGTTGTGTTGCCAAATGGTGGTAAAGTAGTTTTTAAAACCTGTTAAAATTAAATATACTGATCTGAACATTATTTTAGGATTGAGTAAATGCACACACACACACACACACACACACACACAGATTAATGAACATCTGTGAGATAGGTATGTATAAACTATTACATATAAATTAAAATACTAACAAAACACGTTATTTATTTTTCTTAAACTGTCAAACACTGAAGTTAAGATAAATTCTGTAATTGTACAGATTAAATTATTTATGACAAAAAATAAACATAGAAAAAGAAGACTGCAAAAGAGGTGACATCATATTAATTATATTTTTCAAACTGTTTATTTTGACCAATATTTGCAAATGATATTATTACATGATAAACAGTTAATAACAGAATGAAATGTTCCCTAATTTTGTGTTCTTTTTGCAATCCCAGATAGCCACTTCTAAATAATTGTTCCAAAAAAGATGTATTTGTATCATAATTTCATGAATAAAAATCAGAAGTAGCAGACCTGCTTATTAGTGTGTTATTAAACTTTATTCTTATCAAAGACTGGCTACTAAAATTTAATTTTATAAAATGATTATATATAAACAGTATTTCGACTATCGTTACAGTTTAAAGAAAATGCAGTGACTAAACACACATATAAGCAAATTTGAGCTAATTTAATACGTCTGTTTCTTTTCAGATGTTTTCTGACACACAGATAAACATATGGTTACCTAACCTGTAATTAGTATTTAAGTAAACAACTTCCAGGTGTGATGTGTAAACAGAACTTAATGTCAGAATTTCTTCTGGTTTTCTTTGCTTTGAGCACACTCAGATTACAGCAGAATACAAACACTGTGTGTGGTTTTGTGTTTGTGTGTGTGTGTGTGTGTGTGTGTGTGTGTGTGTGTCTGCACTCCCAACACAAAGATGTACTCAAAAACATACACATACAGGAACACACACACAAGCACACCAGTTATTACTTTTCACACAAACAGTTAATGGTATGCATTTTCCCTGTGATTGGGTAGGTCCATATTAAACCAGTGCAGTAGGCTACCTTCTCTCATTACCTGTATTGATCTTATTAACACAATGAATGTTGCAAACTATGTGTATTGTCATTAAATAACACATTTCTTTATTTTTTGATGTTTTCCTCCTTGTAAAAATCCATTTATCCATCTTGACTATATTAAATAATTAAAAAGTGAAAAACAAACACCTGTCATTACACCTATGGCTTGTTTATTCTGAACTGAAAAGACGGCAAGTGTAGATAGGTGAAACACATGGACAAATGTCAGTCACTGGGAAGATGGTTATTTGGCACACATGTAATATTGTATTTGTAATATCTTTATATACAGATGACTTTTGTATATGTTTTGTCTGATATGTATATGTATGTATGTATGTACATACATTTATTATGCCAGAATGTATTCAACTTTTGAAATAGTATTAGTTATAACCCACAGGACTGCTTTTTATATGTACTCACAGAGAGAGAGAGAGAGAGAGAGAGAGAGAGAGAGAGAGAGAGAGAGAGAGAGAGAGAGAGAGAGAGAGAGAGTTCTTAGCTTTCAAAATAAATTTAGAAATAAATTTTATTAAAAAAAATTTAAAATACCTTTAACTCATACAGCTTGTACTGTTTCTAAAAATGTCCACTAATAAAATGTATTGTAAACTTCTATGTTTGAAAAGTCTAACAGCTCAATGAGTAATATTAAAGTGATTTCTATTACAAAGTTCAATGTCATTCCATGTAGATTTTCAGCAAATGATGAGTTGGATGGCTATATGTGTCTAATGAATCCATAAATCCATTTTCTTTTTACTTTTATTTAATCTTACATAATTTTTATTTGGAACTGTCAGTGTAATAACAGCAAATATGAAAATAATATTCCACTACGTTTAGGAAAAGAAAATTTTATAAAGCTAAAACTTATTCAATAAATGTTATAAATGCTTCATTTTAAATTTATTCATGGGCATTAAAATCTAATTCATTAGGTTAGACATCCCTCTCACTTTAATTAATTAATTTATTTATATATCAGTTGTCTGAGAAAGTTTGTTTGTTTTTTCCAGGTGCTCAAACTATGTCAAAACAACATAGCAAACAACATGTTACACTGGACATGTGATCTGCACATTGTCCTGAAAGAAGACGAAACCTTTGTAATTAATTACAGCACGATGTTTCCGGGTCCATTTTGTGTTCACTTCTTGCTGCCGAAAACACCCGAATATGTTCGTAGTCAGGTGTGAGTAATCTACAGTTTCCGTGATGTCTACTATTTACGAATTTTTGCCATATGTAGGGTTAAAAAGAATTTCGAAAACCTCACTAACTTTTTCGACCACCTCATATTATTTATTTATTATTTATTTTATATTTATTTACTTATTTATTCATTTTATTATTATATCAATTATCACCTGTTATTATTGTAAAACTTAGTGAATTATAGAACAATGCATGCTTTGCATGAAATTGTCCTGCAAACTGTTTCTGGAATCTGCATGACCCATATTACATAAAGGTACTGCCCTAATTAATAAAAACCGTTAAATAACAAAAGTCACCAGTAGCAGACTCCACTCAGTGACTCACCAACCTCTCCAGTTCTGTCACGTTTTATAATTATTTCACTTAAAAATAAAAATAAAAATAATCTAAATTCCACTAACCTGGTTTCTTTTTTCTCGTTAGAACAAAGACATGTTGCCGTAGGGCCCGTTGTGAAAACTGCTTTTAAAAAACGTGCACGGTTTTGCCGACTGGGAGGGGTACTGAACAACCTGTAGAAAAGTTTTACTTTTCTTCCTTTTGGATCATTCCATTTGCAAACAGAGTGGACAGGTCGGTTCCACACACGTATATATTATTGATAAAGAAATCAAACCAAATCGGTAGCTATTTCTTTGACAATACGAAACATAAAATACACTTCTTTTTCTTCTACTTGTTCAATAAGAAACTCATAGTCTGTATCATATTTTTAATTTTTATATATTTTTATGAAATCAATAAAATTGACTCTTCGATGGTCCATGTCTATTTTTAGCAACGTACTATAAGCTGAAGTCTGTTTTATGAACAACACATGTTAAATGATTTTTCTCGCATGATTAACAAACATGCGTAAGTCAATTACACATTTGCTGACGAATTTTTTTTTTTTTTTTTTTCCATCTATCTGTATCTGTTACTTTTGTTTTGAATTATCAGTACTTGATAACGGTAACATTTATTTGCTGAATAATGAATTATTAAAATAATTTTCAAACCAATTTTTATATATTAGAATATAAACATAAACATACATAATGATGATAATATATAAATAAATTAATTAATTATTTAATTAATCAAAGAAAGAGTAATTATTATTAAGAATTATTATTATTATTATTATTATTATTATTATTATTATTATTATTATTATTTGTTTGAGGGGATTGAATGGCAATAATTATTTAGGGTTAAATTCGTCATGAACACACAGGCGTATAACGAACGGCAGTAAAATGGGGATATTTAGGTACACAAAGAATTTAGTTTTTTTAACATCGGCGCGTGTAAATAAAAAATGTGACTAATAACCAGTGTTAGGTATTACTCGCGCATAAACCAAGAAAGTAAAACGACTAATAACCCTTACCTTCCATTTTTATATATATATATCTCCTAAACACAAAACCACTCACTTATAAACAGTTTAACATTTTCCTTTCTCCGGAAGTAAACACATGAAATTATCAGTAGCAGTTGGTTAAAATTAAATAAAAAATGTTTGATTCCTAATTCTGCGATGAACTATATTTTTATGCTGTAGTGTTTTTGCAATGTTAACTTTCATCGGCTACATTTTAAATTATTATTCTAAGGAATTCTCTCCCCTAACTTTACATCTAAATAACGTTGATTTTCCTACAGTTAAACTGACTAAAACATACTTTTTACTACTAATGATGATAATAAAATAATATATTCTGCAACCTCAAAATTAAAATCAATAGTGGTGCTGATAATACTAAGAATATATAACAAAACTGTAAATATTTTTATTTGGTTTTATTGACTTCGTATGTTCGCACAAAAAGAAAGTCACAATATAATTTCAGCCTTCAGCATCTTCCTCTTCTTCATCAAATTCTCCCTCCTCTTCAGCGGTGGCGTCTTGGTATTGTTGATACTCAGAGACCAAATCATTCATGTTGGACTCTGCCTCAGTGAACTCCATCTCGTCCATCCCCTCTCCAGTGTACCAATGGAGGAAAGCTTTTCTTCTAAACATGGCGGTGAACTGCTCCGAGATTCGCTTGAACAGCTCTTGAATGGCGGTACTGTTACCGATGAAAGTGGCAGACATTTTCAGGCCTCGTGGAGGAATGTCACAGACGGCAGTTTTAACATTATTGGGGATCCATTCTACGAAGTAGCTGCTGTTCTTGTTCTGCACGTTTAGCATCTGTTCATCAACCTCCTTCATGGACATACGGCCTCTGAAGATAGCAGCTACAGTAAGGTAACGACCATGGCGTGGATCACATGCAGCCATCATGTTCTTGGCATCAAACATCTGTTGGGTCAGCTCTGGAACTGTTAAAGCTCTATATTGCTGGCTTCCTCGAGACGTGAGTGGGGCAAAACCAGGCATGAAAAAATGTAGTCGTGGAAAAGGCACCATATTTACGGCCAGTTTTCTTAAGTCAGCGTTTAGCTGGCCTGGAAAGCGAAGACATGTTGTAACACCAGACATCGTAGCAGATACAAGATGGTTTAGATCACCGTATGTCGGGGTGGTCAGCTTCAGTGTCCTGAAGCAAATGTCGTACAGTGCCTCGTTATCGATACAGTAAGTCTCGTCAGTGTTTTCTACTAGTTGATGTACTGAAAGAGTGGCGTTGTAAGGTTCAACGACCGTGTCAGATACCTATGAAAAAAGACAAACAAAAAGCCACTTAAATAAGACATCTAAAATATTATCAGTTTTCTAAGACTCACAAACTCGTTTCGGAAAATTTTCTTTTCCTTCTTTATATATTATTATTATTATTTTAAGTATTGAAAATTATTTCCATAGTAATAATTGCGTTTCTTTTTATTTTAATTTTATTTTAATTAATTTATTTATTTATTCACTATTTTGTTTGCAATTATTTATCTATCTTATAAATACGTTAATCTGTAAATACTAATTTAATCACCAATTTAAATTACTGAGTATAATAATAATTATTATAATTTTTAAAAATGAAATTAAATAAATAATTTAAATTATAAAATAAAAATGGCCGACTGACGTGTCACTGACCTTTGGTGATGGTACAACGGAGAATGTGTTCATAATTCGGTCTGGATATTCTTCTCTCACTTTGCTAATAATTAGTGTTCCCATGCCAGATCCCGTGCCACCACCAAGTGAATGTGTCAACTGAAATCCTTGCAGACAATCACAGCTTTCAGATTCTTTTCTTATCACATCGAGTACGGAATCGACGAGTTCGGCACCTTCCGTGTAATGTCCCTTAGCCCAATTATTTCCGGCACCACTCTGTCCAAAAACAAAGTTGTCAGGTCTAAAAATTTGTCCAAATGGCCCTGATCTAACGGAATCCATCGTGCCTGGTTCCAGATCGACCAAAATCGCTCTAGGAACATATTTTCCTCCTGTGGCCTCATTATAATAAACATTTATTCGTTCAAGTTGAAGATCAGAATCCCCGTGGTATGTCCCGGTAGGATCAATTCCGTGTTCATCAGATATTACCTCCCAAAATTTAGCGCCAATCTGATTGCCGCACTGGCCAGCTTGCATGTGAACTATTTCTCTCATTTTGTCGGTTTGTCTTCTAAATTAAAAACTGCCGTCCTAACTCCTAACTTACGCGGTTACAAACTGAATTTTTAAAATATGACGTCATACACCGGTACTTTTACATACCACGTCACAATATTTCGCGCGCTTTTTTATTTTTATTTTTATTTTTTTTCTAGACAAATCTCTTTCGGACAGTGAGTGCGATTGTATTTGTTTGTTTTAAGAAAATACCATATTTTTCATTATATAACAACAACAAAAATAAATAAATAAATAAAAAATATTTTACATTTAACCTTTGTTTTATAGTAATAGGATGAAGAGTTATTAAAGAGATTTACACTTATTTATTTAATAATAATAATAATAATAATAATAATAATAATAATAATAGTAATAATAATAATTATTATAAAAATAATAACAATAACAACAAAACAACATTATTATTATCATTTGTTTGTTTATTTATTTATTTTAAATTTAGACAAACATTTTGTGCTTTATTTTTCATTTTTAATTGTTACAACTATTAAAGAGAGAGAGAAACTTATATACGATAAACGCAATATATGGTTGTGATAAAGTACTTTTTAAATCAGGAGATTTTTTTATTTTTATTTATTTATTTATTTATTTTTGTTATGTATGACATTTGTTATAAAAGAGTGTATTGGTTCTAATAATATTAATTTATGAATTTGTTCTCCGGAATTTTATTATTTATTAGATTTATTATCTAGATTATGAAAAATGTAGTTGTAATAAATGAAATATATTAACGAATATAATTAATTTATAATTTTTTAAAAATATCTTCGATTTTAAAATCTATTTTTCTATTTATCTTTCTATCTACCTATTATTATTATTATTATTATTATTATTACTGGTAACGACGTGGTTCATAAATTCAATTAAGGTTTTCTTGAAATTTCTTTTATTTATTCCTTAGAAAATAGAAGAAATATAACAAAGGACGTATAAAAGAGGTCATTTCTGGCTTGTGAAATTTACCATGTTTGTCTTTTTAATAACCACTGCACCTGCTATCATTCTCTTGTTTATTTTTAAATCAAGGGAGGTACCTAGGGTGAAGCCACATAAACGTTCTTTATTTAAAAAACTAATATTTCGACTTTCAGTTTAGATTTTGTATATAATATTATGTCTTATTTCGGCTAGAAGGTGCTTAAAAATATAAAATAAAATAAAATAAAATAAAATAAATAAATAAACAAATAATAATAATAAATCTGTTTAATGAAATTTGTCAGTTTCTTCTTTTTGTAAACATTTAAAAATAAAAGGATATCTACCTTTCACAAACTATTTCATATTTATCTCCCTTGAGTTAAAAATAAATAAGCAACTGCCAGCTGCTCCTGCCGTATAAAAAGACAAAACTGATTAATTTGACAAGCCAAACGGGACCTGCGTTATCTCAGAACAAATTGCAGCCAAATTCTGAGAAAAACTTCATGTTTAATTTAGGCACCACGTCTTTAAGATTACTCTATTATTATTATTATTATTATTATTATTATTATTATTATTGATCATAATTTTTCAACAACAACAACAAAAATAATAAATAATGAGAAGGAAATAAGTAATAAAATAAATTTCGATTAACGTTTACTAGTACAAACAAAACATTAAGCAGTCAATTAGGTAGTGTAAAAGAATATGCTGTTCGTTTCTAGAACATTCGTGTTAATTTTGTTTTGGTGATGGAATGAAAAACAAATTCTGCGTATTAATATGTTTTTACTTTAAAAAATAAAAATACGATAATTAATTGAAAAGTTATTTATTGAAAAATTATTTATTGATAAAAAAAAAAAAATTTTTCCAATAGTTAGAAAAGTAAGAGCTATTACCATTGACATTTCCGTACTACTACTACTACTACTACTACTACTACTAATAATAATAATAAAATATACAGTTTCTATGCGGATTTGTTTTGCATTTGCTTTCTTTATTTATAATTTAAAACGTTCAAATGCCTCAGAAACAAACGTATATAAATTTATAGCAGAGAAACAGTTAAAAACTGAAATTATTTATAAAATGAAAATGCATTCAAAATTTCAAATATCTCATTTGCAGAAAAGAATGTCTCAGACATTTCTTGCTAAAGATTTAAATGCAGCAGTGAGTGAAATATTTCTTTTCTTTAAAAATTTTAACTTTATCGTGTTTTAAAGACTCGTCTTAGAAATATCAAATACGATATATGAATCCGTAAATATCACAAATTACTTTGAGAGACAAACTATTTCAGCATATAAATATTATATGTGTGTGTGTGTGTGTGTGTGTGTGTGTTAATATTTTCAAAGAGAGTATACCTTAATTAATGGAAGACCATGCTTAAAACAGAAACAAAAACAATTTTACAAGTATAGCATCCCTCATTCTGTAATGATAGCATACATGTTTGCTTGTATTTCAGATGTTTTTTTTTTATTTTTTATTTTGAACCAAAATCATTTGTTTTTTTTTTTTTTTTTTTTCGATCCAGTATGTGTACTGCACCTATGCCGATGCGACTGCTGCAGATTTGAGGTGATTAAAAACTACTGTTACAGATACAGCTAGCATATATATCTGGCCTAAAGGCAGTCTAGAGGTCGCCATGTTAGACCCAGATAAAGGCGCTGGGGAGTTGTTTTCCATGTAACTATCAAAATAAACATTTCTCTTAATGTGTTTTGTTAGGTAATTATCTAAGCTCCCGTCATCATACAAGAAACAAACTCACCATTCAGTGCACTAGGCCTATATATATATATATAGTTAATGGCTGTTAAAATGCGACGATATTCTTTATTGTCCTCCATATCAAGACGAAAATAAACAGTATGATATTTAATGTAGTTATTTTAAAAATCAGTCTTTAAATAATTAAATATACAGATGATTTTAAAATAATAATAATAATAATTCAAAATCAAAGCAGTATAAAACACGCTTATAAACTCTTAGTTTTGCACTGAATATGCTTTTGTACCTATCACAACTAAAAACACAGAAAGTATGATCGAATATAGTAATAAATGCAGATAATTCTATATATCATTTTATTTTAAAGGTCTCTGACCTAACAATGACACCATAATTTGAGGACTGACGTCACTAGGTCAGCAAAAATGACGTCTGTGGACGGAGAACCGGGAAAGTTCTCGAATTAAATCAGGTTGAATATCAGTCAAATTTTATTTCCTATAAGAGCGAAAAAAATAATAAGAAAAAGAAAGACATGTTTGAATCGATGGGAAAGCTCTCTCCTCGTCCGTGGGGTACAAATACTAGCGAAGCGTCCAGTTTAGATGAAAGTGCTAGTCTCCCCAGCCAACGTTTAACTTCACAAGCAGATCCCGAACCAGCGCGAAGGCCGTGGATGTTGTGGCAAATGCATACGAGGTAATTTACTGAGAGAGATTCTTAGCTTATAATAGCTATACTTATTAAAAATCAAATCTATGTCATACTGCATAAAAAAAAACTAAAAAAACCTAAATAAGTACAATATTTTCGTGTCGTATGTTATATAAAATTAATTATAAAACTGCAGTAGTTTGCCAGAGCTATATAGAGCAGGGGTGGATACATAACATCTTCCTTATATCTGATACAGCCCCATGCCCCACCCAAGCAGCAACAACAACAAAAATAACTGCTCCTACTACTACTGTTGCTACTACTACTACTACTACTACTACTACTGTTACTACTACTAATACTACTACTACTACTATGTTACACTGATCATTCTATCTGTATAATATATCGGTATAAGTTTACTTTGTTTCTGCTTTTTTATAATTTTATCTCAGATCCTACTTAAGTGACGACAGAAGTGATTTTAATCACTAGTTCTACTAAAGTGATTTATTTATTGTCACACAAAACTGATTTTAATTAATGTTCTGATTTCAGTGTTCTGGGCAACTAGAGAGACTGAAGATACAGAACAAAATCCAGAACTGTACATTCAGACCACACTGAGAGAACTCATCATATACCTCATCTTTCTTACAGTTACCTGTATTAGTATGTATCGCTGTTAATAAATTAATATATTTTAACAGTAATAAATTCATATTTGATTATTTTGCCAATTTAAAAAAATATTAATTGGATAGGTGACTGACATAATTTGCATATATTATGTTTTTATTTTCATTCACATTTATAATGACAAGAACAATAATGATAAAACCATTATTACTGAATTATTTTAAATATTATTTATACAAATGAATGACTTTTAAAAATAATTTTGCTTTTGGTATGCTTGGCATAATAATAATAATAATAAAGCAATTATTCCATTACTTCAGATATTTTCAGTTACAGTTGGACATTGTAATTATAAAATACTTCCTCAATCACTATAAATGTTATTGAAATAAATATTGAAATTTTTTTTTTTGATCACATCTGTATACTAGGCAGTAATAATAAAATGGTGATTAAATATTATTGAAATAAATATTTTCAGTTACATTTGGAATGACAAGTACAACCATGTTCTACTACACAAGTGCAATGAGCAGCCTGTTTCTCAACACAAAAAGTGATTTTATGGGAACCTTTAGGACTATGACAAATACTTTGGATTTCTGGCGAGTATGTTAACATACTGGCAATTATTTACATTTCTTTGATGAATAGTGAACTAAAATATACTGTGTACATTTATAATACATAATTAAGAATCCAAGATCTTTTCCTTGGAGGTGAATTTTCACTTTACATTTTTATGTCCATGTCCCAGAATGTTTGTTTAGTCATTGTTGTCATAGCTTGTCTGCTTGGTGGATGCACATTTGTATCATTCTAGAGGAAAGTAATATGAATATTTAATAGTATACAGATCCCAGATACTCTGGTTTTAAAAATTAAATTTCAAAATTGAAGACACATAAGTCTGTAGAATTCTTACTATCTCTCAAACAAAAAAAATAAGAACTAAACAACAGAAATATTTCTTGAGTAACTAAGCAAGCAAGAGAAACTAGATTATTAAGGTTGTGCTTTACATAATAACGTACTATTGTTGTAAATGGAATAACAAATTAATATATTCTGTCTTACATTCTCTCAACACAACTGACAAACACTGACATAAAATAAATTTGCATATTAGTGAACTGATCAGTGTCTATAAGGGAAAAATATGTTTATGTAAGTGTATATACATATACATACATATATATATATATATTTATAAATATATATATATATATATATATACGTTTAGCAGTTCTTTAATTGTTGAAAGTGGCTTATACTTACAATGGAATATATTGCAATACTATTTACAATTCTCATTGTTCTGACTCTCCACTAGAAATAATAAGTAGTTCCTCCTTCATTAATAAATCACAGTTTTAATGTAAATATATGTTATATATTTTTAATAAAGTCATAAAAGTGAAAGTAAACAAATTAAGAAAACATTTCAGTTTGCACAAGGGCCACTACTAGATGGAATTCATTGGGACAAATGGTACAATGGTGCTAAAGTGCCAGAGGACCAGAAAGGTTACATCTACTATGAAAACAAATTGCTTGGACTACCACGACTACGACAGCTGAAGGTTCACAGCAACTCATGCATTGTACATAAAGATTTTAGAACACTAATCCCAAGATGCTATGCTCCATATAAACGTGATCTTGAAGACAAAAGACCATATGGTGCTTATGATGATGGCAATAATTATACTGCGTAAGTTACTTTTCTGTATGAACTCTGAATGTTTACAAAACTAAAGTTAATTTAAAAAAAACCCGAAATATCATCATCAACATCATCATTGTCATTATTATTATTATTATTATTATTATTATTATTATTATTATTATAATTATGCTATGCTGTGGAATTGGAAACAATTAAAAATTATAATTCTACGTACAACTACTGTTTACAGTGCTATAGATAACTGTTTATATGAAGACATAATTACAATATATATTTCTATTTTTTTTAAATTTCAGCTGGTTCTACAGAACTGAACAAGAGTTAGACGGTTCAGGTCACTGGGGTTATATAGCTACCTACAGTGGAGCAGGATATGTTCAGAATCTTGGAACAACAAAGGATGAGTCTAAAAGGATCATAGATTATCTTTTTCAACAAAAGTGGATAACAAGAGGCACAAGGGCTGTCTTCATTGACTTCACTGTCTACAACGCCAATATCAACCTCTTCTGTGTTGTCAGGTTAGTTCATTTTGCATTTAAGTTCTTAGATATGAAATTATATTATGAAGTACACCCAGTAATTACTCAGTAGATTTACTCCTTACTTTAGCCAACAAAAGTCATTAATTCTTGAATTACTCTGAATATTATGTATTAGCAAATACAGTTTTGATTTTTATTGGTATTGTTGTGGATTTTGTTTTGAAGACTTCTCACCGAGTTTCCTGCTACTGGTGGAGTGGTGCCTTCGTGGATGTTCCGCACTGTAAAACTGATTCCATATGTGTCTAAAGGCGATTACTTTATCTTTTCTTGTGAGATCATGTTTTGTGTTTTCATTGGTTATTACATTATTGAAGAGATGCTTGAGGTTTGTGGCATTATTTCAGTAATTACAAGAACTACAAGAAATTTGTTTAAAATTAATTTAGTTAACTAAAATGTAAAAGAAAGATTTTTGATCAAACATATTTGAAAGATGACATTTTATGATTTAGAAAACTGCAATATTTTTTTTCTCAAATACTGGTACATTGTGCTAGTTAAGTAGTAACACCATTCACATTTATGTTATAATTAGCCTAGTTTATTTTTCTCATTAAATTTTAAGTGAAGCCAAATATTTAGAACATAATTAGGAATTTGATCTTAACTCCTCCTGATGCAATGTAATATAAAATACTAAAACCTTGTGATATTTTAATGGTTTGTTTTTAAAAATGGAATTTTATTTTATTTTTAAATAATTGTTAACTAGAAGAGAGAGAATAGGAGTTATAGGTTGGAATGCAAATATATTACAAAAACATAAATAAATAAAATATAAAATAATGTATAGATATTAATTTATTATTGTGTTGTTCCTTAATTAGCTAAACCTACAGCTGAAAACGTTATTTATAATAATTTATAAGTTAATTTTATTGTTTTGGATTTAAAAATACAAATGTAATTATATGAATAATTTTTATTATATTAATCATTCATAAAAATTATTTTTGTGTTTCAGATTAAAAAACACAAATGCAACTATCTGAACAGTTTTTGGAATTGTCTAGACATTGTAATAATCATCATCTCACTTTTGTGTATTGCATTCCACGTATTTCGCAGTTACATAGTAAAAGAAAAGCTAATAAAACTTATTCATCATCAGGACATTTACCCTGATTTTGAAAGTTTAGGTTACTGGGAGACACGGTTCGTTAATGCTGTTGCAATTGCCGTCTTCCTGGCCTGGATAAAAGTTAGTTTCATTAACAGGAATTACATGTGAAATTTTTTAATAAAATTAATATAAATGATTAATTAGTTCAGACAAATAAATTAATTAATTTATGAAACAGAAATTAAATACTTTTAGACAGAAAATTTGAGATGGAAATCAATTAGAAAATAATTATTTTGAGATAGAAATTTCATAATAAAGAAAATATTAATTGAATACCTGACTACAGCAGCTTTCCATCTGCACAGTTTTCAAAAATTGAGTTGGCCCTAGTGTAACTGTTTGTCTGAATAAATTATAAACCAACTCCAAGCATATAAAAATTTTTCTAATTTCTAATGACCCAAGATGGGACATATTGTTAGTCAGTATTCAGTTTGTGAAGAATTTGGAGATGTAAAAGATGATTTAAAAAAACCATGTGGTTAGTTTCAAAAAGGAATAACAAAATAAATAAATTATCTGATTTAAAAATTAATTATGTTTGATAACTATTAATATGAAAATTAATGACTGAGTGAAAACAAATGTGTGCACTTAATAAACAGGTGTTCAAGTACATTGGTTTCAACAAAACTATGACACAGCTTTCATCAACACTTTCTCGCTGTGCTAAAGATCTGGCTGGGTTTGCTATCATGTTTTTCATAGTGTTTGTGGCATTCACACAACTCGGCTATCTGCTCTTTGGAACAATGGTAAAAGACTTCAGTACTTTTCAGAATGCTTTGTAAGTTACAATTTGATCACTTAAAAAATAAATGTTTTGATTCTTTAGTCAAGAATTGGTAATTAGTAATGATTCTGGAAATTTTGGAAACATTATACTTATCAGCAGTGATGTTTTAATTTATTTTTCCATATATTTTTTAATTTGTAATGTTCAGGCATTTTCACTTTCAGGCATTTTCCATTTAGCAAAATGCTTTTGGAACCTGTAATTTAAAAAGTTTATAACTTTCCAATTATTGGACATCATTGTGTTGATAACAGTCTTTTAAAAAATATATATATATTTACATAGGCTTGAAGAGGCCTTGAATTCAAGATGAAGTTTCCTTTGGGTTGAAATTCAAATATTACTTTTGACATTATTGTGTGAGACTGTTGTGTGTGTGTACTTAATTTATATATGTTATCTATTTTTTAGTTTCACTCTGTTCCGAATTATTCTTGGAGACTTTGACTTTGCCCAACTGGAGGCAGCTAACCGTGTGCTGGGACCAATCTACTTCATGTTATACGTGTTCTTTGTGTTCTTCGTTCTCATTAACATGTTCCTTGCTATTATCAATGACACATATACAGAGGTCAAAGTTGACATGTCCCAGCAGGAAGATGAATTTAGAATGACAGACTACTTTAAAGAGGTAAATGCAACTATCAGAAACATTTCAATATACACATAACAAATAGAAATATTAATGATGAAAATAATTTCTGATCAAGCTGTGATTTCATATTTTTATGTTGATACCCATCAGTGAATTTAATTAAATAGAAAAGTAAAGTAAAATATTGAAATAGATTAACATCCATTATATGTATCATGTCACACATATTTGAACAAAAACAGATTTTAGTTTTTTTTCATTTGTTGTTTCTTCAGAGCATCTCAGTAAGATAGTAAAAAGAAAAGTGATTTAACCCCCATTAAGTACAGACTGTAGTTCTTTAAATTCTGGCATCTGTAAAGCAGAATATATCAAATTAATAGGACTATGACACCAGAACCCAGTGTGGAAGAACTTCAGCAACATAGCTCAGTTTACAGTTCAAAACGAGTTGAGAAGAAAGTGATACAAGACTGATAATTAGTGGTTGTCAGTGTCGTGGACACAAAAGCAGATATTATTTTTGCTTTACACCATTTAAACCTTCAATATTTTCAGTGCCAAACTTTAGCTTAAAGTTTTCATAGCGATACTGTTAGATTGTTCACTATATTTGGTCATGTAATTTAGTTTAAAAAATGTTTTATCTTTTTCAGAAAGCCAACAATTTTCTGGCAATGCTTCATCTAACATCTGAGAAAATTGACTCTCTGCAAAAGAAACTCCCTACTGACAAACTGCTTGGATATGAG
Source organism: Chrysomallon squamiferum (assembly GCA_012295275.1). Lineage (NCBI taxonomy): Eukaryota > Metazoa > Mollusca > Gastropoda > Neomphalida > Peltospiridae > Chrysomallon > Chrysomallon squamiferum. The sequence goes on along the minus strand of CM022668.1, from coordinate 1,604,698 downwards.
GAATGGAAACAGCACCTGAAAAGGTGTGTGTGTTTTAAACTATTTTTTGCCATTTATTGTTAAGTAGTTATCATAAAATATTATAAGCTTACTGATTTCTTTGTTTTTGATTTTTTTTTTTACTTTCATTCAGCACATAATAAAACTGATCTCCTGAATTATTTTTATAACATCAGTGGAAATAATGTATTAAAAACTGAACTAATTAAACAAGTATTTTTACATTTGTTAGTGGGAGTCTCTATCCACTAAATAAACAAAGGTTTTCATAGCAACATCAACTTTATTAACTAACATTTTCTGAATAGCTAATACTTATGTTAGCTGCTTATAAACATTAATATATGTATTTCATTAGTTCTAATTACACAGAGTTTTATTGGTAACTATTAACTGCAACTTTCATTTCTCATGAATACTTCATTTACTAATATCTGAGCAATAATAATAAAAAAAATTCTTAATAAATATATGATATATACAAATTATATATAATTTTTTTATTGATATCTAAATTTTCCTACTACTGTTTGTACCATCACTGCCAATAATAACCTTAATAAAAATACCATTTTTGGAGTTGTTGACAAATTATTATAACATTTTATGTTTCAAATTATACTCTTTAATGCACAAATTCTTTAATTAAAATATAAACAAATATTTTTTTGCTATTACAATACTACTATTTTTATTACTTTCATTACTATTATTACAATTATTATTATTACTCTTCTTCTTCCACTTCTTGTTATTATTATTATTATTATTATTATTATTATTATTATTATTATTATTATTATTATTATTGCAGCTGTGGTTATGCTGATGAGGATATCCAGGCAATGTTTGCTAAGTATGACTATGATGGTAACAGAGTTCTGGACAATGAAGAAAGGAAACGGATGCAGAAGGATCTGGAAAAACAAAAGGTAATTTTTATAAGTGTGTGACTGCTGTAGAAAACTGTGTGCTTTCTCATAAATTAAGTGAGTAAGAAATGATTTTACACAACATATGTCATGTTTCTCATTCCAATCAGTTCACCAACAGATTTTGATAAATCTTTGTAAATTTATTTTAAAATATTTTGTTTGTCATGGATATGGAGTTATTTCACAACTGAAAAATTAAACAAAAAACAAAAAACCCCAAACAATATTAAAATAGTATTTAAGTACGTATTTTTGATGTAAAAATGTGATTTATGTTTTTACTATATTTCAATGACAGAAATCACTGAAGAAGGATTCTAAAGGAGGACTGTTTCCTTTAAATTAAGAAACGTTCAGACATTAGTGCTATATGTTGCGAGAGTGATGAGGCAATCATCAGGAATACTGTATGGGTGGTGGGGGTTACTGTCATATGATGACCTGGTGGTTTTGTCATTAGTGAAATACAGAACTGGATCAAATTACTACATTATTACTGTATTAAAAACACAATCCTGTGTCATAGACGTTTTAAAAGCTATTCAGGTTTTTTAAGCTATTCGGTGGGGGCCAAACTGGGAACAATTGGATATGGAGTTATTTCACAACTGAAAAATTAAACAAAAACAAAAAGCCCCACTTAAAATAGTATTTTAAGTGATTGATATAAAAACTATTCTAAAGGAGGAAAAGTAGTGGATCGAATTGAAAACACAATCCTGTGTCAGCTGGAAGCTGTACTTGCCAAACTGGGAAGTTATTCACTTTTTAGTTACAGTCTGTCATGCTGGACATTTGTTTACTAACAGCATCTGTGAACCAAACTGCATTTCACTGTGCACATGTATACATATTGTCTGATTTGCATCTGATCTAGTTGTAAAATTCATACAATATTTTCAAAGTTACTCTTTAGGCAGTGTGATCCTCCAACTAGGAAACCGTGTCCTTTATTTTCACAATTATGTTTCTTTCCTCTACACATTCATTTTCATAATGCACAACTCACATATATATAGTTAAGAAATAACTAGCTTATTTTGGATTATTTCTGTTTTTCAGTTTGATAGTCCACGCTACAGCATTACACAAAAGGAAGGACCATCAAGTGGTCGTAAAAAATAGTTTGACAACATCATTAAAACTGGTAAACTGACTCAAAATTGTTTTTATTTTTTATTATAACTCTGTCATGGAATATACTTTGCATTATTTTTATACAGATAAAATATTAATAATACTAAGGCAGGGATATGGAATTTGTGAAATATTTAATAAGTTCCAAAGTTCCAAAACATGACTCATGATATATTGTTATATTCATACCTTTCTATGTTGTATAATAATATAACTTAAATGGTAAAATTTTTATTTTTGTCTTAGTTTATGTTTAAAACCTATTCTAATAGAGACAGATACATTTACATTATTATTTTTAATGTTAGATGGATCAATCCAATTTTATACTGTTTATTGTCTTCATATGATCACTGATACAGAAATACACTTAGGCAGCACGATGGGGAGATTTTAATTATAGGAACTTCCATTTTGCCACATTTATTTTATTTTTACTTTTGCAGGTAAAGAAAATTTGTTTTCACTTTGCCAGAGAACAGAGAAAACCAGAATACACAGCAGTGATTTTATGTATGAAGATGTTTTTCTTTATTTACAATAATGAAGTTTGTAAAATATCTCAATAATTCAAAAGTTTCAAACTAAATACTTTTATTTTTTGTTGTTTTTTTTGTTTGGCTGACATTATATTAATTATGTTAAAGATGTTTACTGTGTTTAGTTGATTAAGAAGATAAAACCAGATCTGAATTAAACAATGTTTTGCTTTTAAGTTTACAAAGTTTATCACAGCCATTATCAACTCACTATTTTTAGTGAAGATGGAAATGTTGTTGTTACTGTTATCACAGGTGTTATTCTTATTATTAATATAATTTGCTAAATATAATGAGAAAGCAGTTTTATTAAATTTTGCATTTTAAAGTTATTTTTAAAAATAGTATTTATTTTCTTTATTATTATTCCACTGTTATGTTTAGTTACAAGCTCAGGTTAAAATTTGTTTATAAATTTTACTTTATTTAAGTTACATAAATAAAAAATGTTAAAAGTTTTCTTTGTTGACTTTTATTTTATTATTATATATTTAGTTTTTATTGTCATTTGTCAGTTGTTGCATTTCATCTAATACATACATACATCAGCCTCAGTGGGGGGGGTCTGGAAGAAATGTAATGTTGCTTAATTCATTTTACCTGTTTGGATATATTATTTGTACCTTGTATTGGGTAAGACTGGAAATTAAAATATTCTGCCCAATTTCAGTCATTGGCAATGCTTTTCTTCGGTATTTAATTATTCCTTTCAATTTATTAAAACTGTTAATTATCGGTAATGAAACACAATAACATTTTTAGCTATGTATCTCATAGTGGAACATGATAAAATGCTGTTTTAAATAATAAACTTCATAACTATTAATTATTTTATTTCAGACATAATCGTTATTTTAGATTTATAATTACTAATATACATATGAATGTAATGTAATGTAAAAAAGGATTATGCAGATATGTAGAATTTAGGTTTGCACCACTGCTTGGATGTATAGAACGATACACACATACATTATAACTGATCAACAAGTAAAGTACAGAACTGAAAACATTATTTACTTTGTATAGCTTAGACTGAAACATATTCTTCCTTGCAGAAAATATAGATTTTCCTTCTTTCTTTCTTTTTTTTATATGGGATGGTAGTTATAATATTAGTCCAATTAAGAAAGTCTTGTTCATTTTTTATGCCAGTTCCATACTGAGTTTCAAAAAAAAAAAAAAACAGAAAAGAAAAAATAATATAAAAAATGAAATAATAAAATACTGAGTATAAAATACACGGAGGACTGAAGAGCTTACAAAATTAGGAAAACAATGGTTTACAAACAACGACTTTCAAAGTTCGGTAAACAATACAAGAAGGTAAAACAAGAAGACATAACTGGACAACACATAAAACATGTAGATCCATAGTATTACAGACGTATTACATTACTCAGCTGTCTTAGAAAACTTTACCGCTGACTAATAATAAGCTAAAGGTTCTATCTTGAAACAATTTAGGAAGGATTATTGCTCAAACATGTTTACATGAAGGCTGTTGAAAATTCAAAAAAACATCTCTGTTTTTAGATCATACAATATGTGTATTAACTGACATGTATCTAAAAGATAAAAAAAAAAAAAAAAAAAAAAAAACACCAACAAAATCAATAACAACAAACAAACAGAAAAAACGGTTATAAAACAGATTTTTAGAAATTACCAGTTCTTTGAATTATCGGCATTTCTGAGTGCGCACTAAATATGGATTAAATTAATATTAAAAGCCTCTTTTAATAATAATAATAATAGAAAAAAAAAAAAAAAAGAAGAAGAAGAAAAAGAAACTAAAATGAATAATCGTAGACATTTTGTTTATTGTATTTTTAATATGCCCGATGATCAATGAATGACCATAATTCAATTAACTTTCCTATATTGTATTATTTATTTTATATTTATTTATTGTAAGACGTGATGAGTTTCAGTAAAATATTATCAAGAACGGCAATTAACTTTTTTTAAATTTTTACTTTTTTAAAATGATTTTGATATTTATTTATTTATTATTATTATTATTATTATTATTATTATTATTATTATTATTATTAAAAAAAAAAAAAATGTAAATAAAAGACTAGTGAAAGTCATAACTTACAAACTGGTGACCGTTTTTACTGCGCCTGCAGTGAATTACTTTAATGATAATAATAGAGGAGTATCAGACAGCGCAGTTTTCATAGATGTGGCAGAAAATTACTTCAAAATACAGCGTGTGTCATGACATTTTAGAAATACATTTATTATTATTTTGTTTCATTATTATATTTTGATATTACAGTTGGCTACAGCATTTGGTAACCAAAGCGATCATGTGTTTTTCAACTGGAATTTATTGATCCATGTTCAATGTTTAACAATCAATGACATGATGAACTAAAAAAAGAAATAATAATAATAACAAACAGAACGCCCACGCGCTCGCCCACACTTACAAAACACATAAATAAATAAATAAATAAATAAGAATAACAAAAATAACCAAACGAACAAATTAAACAAAAATTTCACTTGGTGAAGTGAAGTGAAAAAAATTAAAGTGCTAATCGGAGCAAGCTGCTGTGAAGCACGATGTTCACTTACATCGTTATTTATAATAATTAGTTTATGGGTACAGCTGAATTGATATCACTGTTCAGAACCTTTGATTGCATGGTAGAAATGGTTAACACAACGGGCCATTGATACAGTGTGAGTTGTAATTAGTGAAGCTGCTTAATTAAATCTCCACAGAGACCTGGCAATTGGCTTGGCCTGTGAGTTGTTTGTCATTTTGAAAATGACAGTTGAAATGACAAGGCAGTTTTACTAGCCAGTCAATTTTAACAAAAACGATTTTTAATAAAAATGTTGAAAAACATGAAAACATTCATAACTGTAGGTAAGTACACTTTGCCATTAATTACAATTAATTAAATTTTGTGCTTTGCTAATAATTATACCATTTATTTTTTGTCAATAGGAATTCCTAAAAAAAAATGCTTTTACTATATTTATATTTTAATTTTATAATTATTTGTTCTAATTTCTTAATAATCTGTTATACTTACAGTAAGAATATTTTTCTTTTGCTAGTTATTTTGTGGATGAAGACAATCATTTTTATAGCCATCAACAAAAAAAATGCATTTAGAGAGAGAATGCAGGATTGAAATGTTGAACAGAAAGACATTACCAAAACTTGTGACTTGAGATTCACTGATACATTTCTGTAAGTGAACAAATATATTTTTTATTACAACAGTAATTTATGTTGTATAATACTAGTAATGTTAGATTGCAGTTAGAAGTAGCAGTTTTACTTCTTGTTTACCGTTCTTTTGAGACTTCAGAATCACTTGATTTTCCTTTTATGAATATGTTTTTAATGCTATTCATGGTTTTTAAACTCTGGAAATGCTAAAAAGATTTTTTTTTCCTCCTGTTTTGTCCTTTTTATTTATTGATTTTTTTTTTTTAACATGCTATATGCAGTTTATCATACATCATTAAATCTTTTCAACAATCCACCAGTTACAAGATTATATTTTTTTAAGTGGTTTTTTTTTTGGTCTGTTTAATTTTACTACAATATAATAATAATTATTGATCTAATGGAAGACTGTTAGTTAATGTAAAGTTGACAAGTTACTAAAAATTAGTTTGTAAATCTGTGCATGTCTCTTTTGAACAACTATTCAGTTCCACATTAATCAAAGATCATGGTTTTTGCTGTTCTGTTTGAAGTAAAATGTCCTAGAAGATCAGTTACAACCATTTATATCAAACAAGCAAACACATGAACACACACGTGCATAAAGAAAACTAAAAAAAGTGAGAAATCTGTTTATTAAAATAATTTAAAAAATTCAGTATATTAAATGTAGTTTTTATCTTAATTTAATTACCAGAGTTAAAAAATACTGTTTAAAGATTATACATCTTTTTAATTGGATAAATTATTTTTTTGTTTGACTGCTGCATTTGTTTTATATATAATAAACACATAGTAAGTACAATGGTATATTAATAATAACTCAATTTACAGAAACACAAACACAGAATTAATATGAATCAAAGTAGTTTTAAAATAATTGATTCATAACAATTGTCTTACATGAGACATTTGTTAAGTAATGAATTACTTTATTAAAATTTCACGTTTGTTATAAATGTTGTTTTAACTGCAAATCTTTTAACATTTTATTTATATTTAGTTACGGTTTTAAAATATATTATCATTTCAAAAATCATATGATCAAATCAAAATTAAAAATATTAATAAACGATGCTTAAAATTTGTGCTATTCTGTATGGGAAACATTAGTACAAAAATGCCTTTTCAGTTTTTAAATTTAAATGTTAGTAATAATTTAACCTATTCCCACATACAGAGAATAATAATTCAGCCCTATTAAGTTATTACCTTTGAATGATTCAAAAATAAAGATACTTTATTTTAAATTTATTTCTAAAAACATGAATGGATATTATTTATATTTTATTATTTTTTTAAATTAAAAAAAGAAAAAAAGAAAGAAATTTTTATCTTTTAATTGTAAACTTACCGTATATACTTGTGTACAAGGCGACCTTATGTATAAGTCGATGTGTATTTTAAGACCAAAAATTGCGTCATTTTAGGTATTACTTGTGTATAAGTCGACTGTAGATTCCAGGCACCGTCACTATTTTTAGACCAGTGTGACAGTCCCATGAAGGCCTACATTGTACGCCTACCGTAACATAACTTGCACGAGCTGTAACTTGCACGAACATACCATAATAACGTAAATGCATGTATTACACGAGCTATAGCCTAACTGTATCATAAATAGTATCTCTTTAATGTAATAGTCTAACATGGAGACCTAACTTACCGTTATATTTAGCCGTCCTATGATTTACAAAATTTGTCGGTAGTGGATATTAATGACGATTGCAATATTATTTCACCAAATTCTTTACAATTAAACAAGTGAGTTTTGTTTATGAAATTAGGACCGATATTTAGTGCAATTTGGCAGAGAAGTCTGCATTCCTAGATCATTGCAAGACGCCGTAAGGCATAACGCCGTACTGACGATTTTCTCGCTTTAAAATGTATTTTTATGTCATTAAATGGAAGAATATCATGTTTTACATTCATATTTGGTTTTGTTATTTAATTTTTCAAATTTTTTATACGATAAAATTATATTTTTGAAAAGCTGAAAGACCGCGATTATTTTAGATGCATCCCATAGCAAAAAATAGTCATCTACAAAAGCATTACCTATGTATAAGTCGACCCCAAAAATATTACCTTAATATAGTCTCCCAAAAATTCAACTTATACACAAGTATATACGGAATATCACCTGTCAGTTCTTTGTGTATGCTGACACTGTTTTTTATCTGGAGCTGTCAGTCTGACAAGTCATTTTGTCAAAAGGGTTCCTTGCCTGGATGATGGCCAGTGGCTAGTCACTCATTTGACATTTAACTTAGGAATCTTTATTACAAGGTTTAATATTTTTGAGGCATGGTGCATAGGAGATATTTTTATTTAATCCTAATATTATTTTTATCTAACTGACCTAAATCTTTAGGAATGTTTTTATTGTAAAGATCCTGACATTTTAACCTATATTATACATTGAATTACAACAGGGTTATGTTTATTATTAGCTATTTGCTGTTAGATGATGAAAGCCCACTTCAGCGGAGGGGATGTCAAGTTGATTTTATATAATTATAAAAATGAACTTTCCAGCTGATTTATACTTGGTAGTTGACACAGAAGGGACACACAATTTCAGAATTTTATAAACGTTTATATTGATCAACAACACATTTTTCATGTATGCAGCACAAAAACATAGATAAAAATAATTTATATATCCAGTTTCAAAATATTTATCTTGTTCAGTTGAACTACATTGGACCATTAGCCAGATATTTCATATTGTCTGTGGGATTTTGTTCACATCAATCTGCCATACAAATATTTAAATTTAATATTTAAAAAAAAAAAAAAAAAAAAAAAAAAAAAAAAAAAAAAAAACAAAAAAAAGAACAAAAAAAAAAAAAATGAAATTATATATTTAAAGAAATAAGACACTTCACCATTAGCTCAGAAATAATAATAATAATAATTAATAATAATATGGAGAACTTCAGAATTATATACAAGTCTTTTAAAAAGTAGCTTTGAATGAAATTAATGTTTTCTTGTATGATGATCAAACTGTTTAGTAGTTTTATTCCTACCAGTTAACAGCAAATGATATTTTACATGCATCACACAGGAGTGATGTGTGATCAGTCTAGTTGCTCTCATTTCCTCTTTCTAATTTCTCTGTCAATGTTGATGATTTTTTATTTTATATTTTAAAATATTTTAAATTTATTTTATTTTATTTTATTTTATTTTATTTTATTTTATTTATATTTTCTATAAACTATTTCATGATTATTATATTTATTAATTTAATTTTTCATCATATATTTGTTTGTTTATTTTGATTCTGTCATGAGATTTCAGTAAAGGGCCCCTATTGTTTTCCCAGAACATAGTTTGAAGTAGCTTGCATAATATCCCTAAATAATAATCCAAATTCATCTCTGTAATTTTTTTAGCTTTCTTCTTTATACTTTTTGTCATGTGTTACACTTACTGGTTAGAGTGCAACCATGAAATATGATAGGTTGAAGATCAACATTCCTTTTTATGCAACAAGTTTATTTTCATTTGGCAAATACACTCTGCCATACTAGCTTATGTAAAATTATGATGTGTTTTACAGGGATAAAAGATTATTTTATTTGCTTGTAAGTTTCCAGAAACTTCATATTTACATGGCAGATTTGTAGAATAAATTTGGGAATCTTCATTTTTGTGTGGCACATTTGTAGAACATTCAGATATCTTCATATTTTTCTGGCATGTTTACATAATAATTCTGATATCTTCATGTTTGTGGAATGCTTTAGATATCTTTGTGTTTGTATAGCAGATTTGTGGAATAATTTTTAAATCATAAAATATCCCCTTAATTTAAAGTAATAAAATATCTGATATGAGAGATACCTACTAGGTTTCAGATATTTCAGGAATGCCCAGTTTAATCACTGTAAAACATTGGTCATATGTTATCTGTTATAGATTATTCCTGTTTTAGTCAAAAAAGGAATAATCTATATATGTTTGGTATAAATATTAAAAACAAAAACAAAAAATTCCTAGGAAAGGGAGGTGCTAGATACCCTATTCACCTGCACTGAATCTGCCACTGTTGCAGCAGTGTCGAACAGTAGAATAACCAGTTTAACGTGTCAAGCTTACAGTAACACCCTGCTCTATGTCATTTTATCCCAAGTTAATTTCATCTGTGATTCATATGGTCAAAATTGGAATTGTTGAAAATTTATAAACTCCACTTTGCAGTTTTCTTCAGCATTGGCAACAGTTGTGCCTGTTGCTCCACAGTAGAGACTCAAACCATCGAGAAAGAAAGTACAATACCATAGACAAACCCCACCCCTGGATTGATTATGAATTATATTGCTGTAGTACTTACACAAGTTTATTACAATATATGGTCATTTGAATATAAATGGAGCTGAAGTTGAATTTCATTTCAGACATGATGTTTGAAAAGTGGTCTTTTGAGAGCCTGCTTCTATGTGGTACCTTTTGAAGCAGAGATGAGACTGTTTCAGAAGTCTTCGTCAGGGTATTATAGGTTTCATTAGGTTTCAGTGGTTTAGGTCACATGTTCTTCTAATGGCCATTACTAGCAATAGCTCTTTTAATCACTGTCAGACATTGGCAAAATACTACCTGTTCTTGTCAATGCAAAAACTGTTGCATGGATAACCAGTTTACTCAGTGTCAGACATTGGCCACATCTCACCTGTGGTTACAGTGGTAAAACAAGAGCGATTACCTTTTCAACACTTGTCACATATTGTTACATTGATAAGACACTAGCAATCACCTTTTTAATTGCTGCCAGACATTGACTGCATGTCACCCATTGCAACAGTGGTAGAACACTAGTGATTACCTTCTTAGTTCTTGTCAGACATTGGTCACATCACATGTTGCTTCAGTGGAAAACAATAGCAATACCCACATATACAAACATCGACTGTATATAATGCTGTTGTTGTTGTGGTAAAACACTAGTGATACCATATTGTTGTCAGACATTGACCACATGTCTGTTGTTGTAATAGTGGTAAACACTAATGATAGCCATACTGTTGTCAGACATTGACCACATGTCTGTTGTTGCTGTAGTGGTAAACACTAATGATAGCCATACTGTTGTCAGACATTGACCACATGTCTGTTGTTGTTATAGTGGTAAAACCAGTTAATGACATAGTGTGAGGTATAACTAATTTGTTTTTTCTCTCTTTTTTCTTAATACTCTTTCTTTCTTTTTTTTTCCCCCCCCCCAATTCATTTCATGCACCACATTACTCCATATGTTTATCACTGGAACTCAGCAATATATTTTAATGACAATTTCTCAGTCATCTTTGAGCATACATGATCAGGTATTCTCCATGTAATACTTCAACCAACATTCCCAGGTCAAGAACACTGGGTGGGTAGGTCCCATCAGGTGAGCAGATGTCACATCACCAGTATTATCACCCAGATGTCCTTGTCACTGAAGGACCCACCCCACAAGTCATCATAATACAGCCCTGTGGCTGTGCACTTCTGCTCCTGGAACTTTGATGCAGGACTGCTGTGTTCCCTGATCTCATTGATGCACCCATTGTAGATATATGTCATGGTTACAGACAACTCTGATATCAGCATGTCAGTCTGGTTGTTATTTGTATATGGTTACTTATATGTGTGTCAGTGTGTGTGTGTGTGTGTGTGTGTGTGTGTGTGTTAATGTGTCAGTATGTATATGTATTAATATGTGTGTGTGTGTACTAATATGTGTCAGCATGTATATGTGTATGTATTAATGTGTATCAGTGTGTGTGTGTGTGTGTGTGTGTGTGTTTCTGTTTGTATGTACTATAATGTGTGTTTGTGCATACTGATATGCTTTTCAGTGTTTGTGTATTATCAGCATGGATTTTTTTCTCTATGTATGTTTAATAAATTAACATTAAATTAATTCTGATGTTAAAAATAAATTATTATAATTAGTTAAACATTTTGTATCCTTGATAGTCTGGGCAGGAATAATGAGTGACCAGTCAATACTGGAATGAAGTCATTTTTCCTGTAGGGCAGACAGACAATCAGAGATTTAAAATTTTTTACTAACATTTGTTTGATATTAAATTTGCATAATAACATATATTTCCTTATTTTTTAACTTTCTTATTATTAGTTTATATATATATATATTCATTAATTTTGACTAATACCACATTTTCCAACTCTGTGATGGTCTGAGCAGGAGCAGTGAATGATCAGAAAACTGGGATGAAATCACTGTTCCTGTGGAGCAGCCAGGTCATCACAGATATTTGTTTTTCCTCTTTCACTTGTTTTATTAGTAAATCTATGGTGAAAGAAATACTGATACAGGAGATGTCTCTGTGATTGTTGTAGTGTTAGGAAAATAGTTTCAAACTTTATTTATTATTATTCATTCTTAATATTTTATTTATCTTTATAGAAATCTAGTTCAATTATAGTTGGCAAAGTAAATAGTGACTTTTCAACATAAGCTACTGGACTATAATCACTATTTCTTTCAACAGACTTAAATTTATTGAACATAATTTACTAATACTAATATTCAGCACATCTCCATTGAGCACATTCTACTAACAACAAGTAAGAGCCAGAGTTTACATGTGTGATTCAGATTCTGTAAACATGACATTTCTGTACAATGGATGCACCATGATTTCAGGTAACAGTTGCAGGATGAATGCGCTCATGTCGGGGTTCCATGGGTGGGGTGCACATACTCAGGACTGGTGGTGGCTTGTGAGGTCGTTCCTTCAGTGACAGGGATTGTCTGGGTGACGATGCTGCTGATGGGACATCTGTCCACCTGGTGGGTCACTCCTGCCCAGTGTTCTTGGACTGGGAATGTTACACATGGGGAATATCTCATCATGGATGTCAACAGATGCTGGGAGTGTCGTCAAGTTGAATTTCAGTGATAAATGTGGAACACACACAGAAACACACAGACACATTCACACATTCACATACACACACACATATACATACATATATACATAAACAAACAAACACATACACACAACAGACACAGAGACGGAGAAAAACCCAAAAAAAAAACATAGAAGTAAAAAAGAAAAAAACCTATCAAACACTATCTCTGTTTGTTTCAGTGATTTATGGTTTAAATTCTTAATAATATTTATTTACATTTTTATAACCTATAATATATTATGGGGCAAAACACATAAAATGTACTTGACCATTTGGACAAGAAAAGTTATTTAAGACATTTTTTCCTGGTAAAACAATGTGAGTATACACATTATGTTTTAACTTGAATCTTATCATCATTTGTTTCTTAACTCAGGACTGAATGTTCTAAATCCAACTATAGAAAGGTTATACTGAATATATATAGCGTATATTCTACATAGCTTTTTTTTCCAATAATAAATAACCTTAAAAATAGTAATGATTTTTTTTGACTTATATTTGGCAAATGACACAGGGCTAATTATATGAATTATTACTCGAAAAATGTTTGCCAAATTTTATATTAGTGATCAGAGTTTCATACTTTCTGTGTCTGCATTTATGAGAATAAAAAGACAGATGATTTATTTAAATTTTATTAATATTATTTTAATAGGTTTAGAACTGTATTCCTGCTTATATATATATAAAGTTTTAGATTTGTTATTTTATACGATGATTTTTGTCTATTTTTTATATAATTATTTACTTGCTTTTAAAATGTATTTTATAAACATTTTAATTTTAGAAGAAAAAATAATAAAAAAATAAAAAAATTGAAATATATATAACAAGTAACAACCACAGCTGTTCAGTACAGAATGTTAATATATATGTACAATCAGCAACTTTCAACTTTTATAATATTGTTTATTGCCTAAGTGAAATTAGTTAAAAATATGAAAGAACTGAAAAATAAACACACACACACACACACACACACACACACACAAATTGTACAAAATGATAGTAGACTATAAATGTTATTGTATAACCATTTTTTAGGTAAATATGAAAACATAATTTAATAAGAATGTATATCATCTGCTAATGTAATCACTGTTCTAAGACAGAACAGCACATACCATAATCTTTGATATTTCCTTTAAATATTCATTAATATAAATTCAACAGTGACTTTAATTTTAAGTAGAAATATATGTATAATTAATAGGCTTATGTTATCCAGTCTTTATAAAATTGATTGAAAATCTTTAACAATGTTTTAAGGATGTATCACTGACAAATATAAAATAGCTTGGTTTTAATTCCATGAGCTATTCCAGTCAGCTATCAATATGTTTAGCGAGAACAGTGGCCAATCAGTCCAGTAGATTATCTTATTTCCTGCTTTCTAACATCAATTGTGTAAAGTATCTTCACTGGATTTCTTTTTTTTTTTTTCTTCTTTTTTTTAATATATATCTTTACTTTGCACTGATATTCATGTTTGACTATTTTAATTCTGTTTCCTGGGAATCAATAACAGTGCCTCAGTTGTATTCCTAGAACACAGATTAAATTAGATTATTCAAGACATACTTTATTATCTCTGTTGTTAGTTTCTTTATTTTTGAAATTAATAAATCACAACATCACTAAGCTTCTGTATACCAAGAGACTTAATATGGCCATTAAAGGTAGCCATAACCAATGTGTTTAAAACATTGATGTCTTATCATTTGGGTTGGTTCTCATACAAAAATGGGTTGATGATCATTACTGAGAGTAGCTTATAACAGGTATTTCTCTCCACCATCATTTTAATAAAATAAAACTCTGCTAATAACAACAGTACAGACTGAAATTAATAATAGTGCTAGTAGTAATAATAGTAATCCTGTGCCATGATAAATACGGTTTATTCCTAATTCTGGCAGTGAGATTTTACCGAATCTGGCAGTGAGATTATAACACATTTTAATTGGACATGCCAGTTGTTCCATTTCTGGCATTTTATTTCTCACCCTTGCTAATTGGTGTTCCATCACCTTAATTGATGTGCTTTTGTTAAACTGTATTTTGTCCACAATTTGTAGGACACTCAGTCACTCTATACAAGAAATGTTCCAGAAAGCACTCTGGCATCAAATCATGAATCACATTGTGCACTGTGATTTCAAAATCCATGATCACAGTTTTAGGTTCAAATGTCAAGTTCATCCCAGTAGATTTTGCCTTAAGCAAGTTCACCAGTCGTAGATATGTTGATCCTTTTTTGTCCAGTAACAGACAGAACAATCCTGGCACACACACGTGGGTTAGGTGAGAATGAATCACATTCAGATCTTGAATGTTCCATCCATTGACATAGTCTCAGACTCACAAAGTCTCCTAAAATCAGCACCAGTACCAACCATGATGATTCTACTCTCCACCTGCACATCATCCACAAGGACAAAATCGGATCCCAACTGCGTCTTGGTCCACTTGTCTTCCAGGTGTATATCCATGGCTGCCTTTGGAGTTTGCAGACCTTTTTCGCTCTGTCGGTACAAGCTGGATTTGATGTCATCAAACATACTCAGCTTGGAAGCTATGTCCTGTGGTGTTGTGTCTCCATACCTGGTCAACAAAATTTCTCCCTTCGCAGCCATGATCAAACATAACAAACATCATGACTGTACAGTATTTATATAGGTAGTATTTCCTGTCTCCAAATTTTATACATCTCTTAACTGATCTTGTTAACCCCACATGTCTAAATTGGTAGTATTTCCTGTCTCCAAATTTTACTGAGATACAACATTAATTTCATGTCTCCAAACATTAATTTTCTTGCAATCTCTATTCCGGCTCACCTCTGCTTTTCACTGCTCATTAAAGTTAATCTCGTTAATCGCCCCCTCTGTTCTTCATGCCTCTAAATTGGCCTTAATTGCTTATGCCAGTTTACCCATTTCTGGAAGCGGATTATAACACCTCACTGATTACCTAATCTGGAGACTGCCAATTTTGGGAACATACCATAAATACTACTTCTGATAATAGCATGAGTAGTAATAATAAGTGTAGTAATAGTAGTAGCAACAGAATCATCAGTAATAGTAGAAAAATAGTCTGGAATACAATATATATATATATATATATATATATATAATGTTGAAAGAAAACATTATGGCAAATGTCTTTGAATATTCATTTGATCAAATGGAAACAGTTAATTTCAAGTCCAGTTCTAATTTACCATGTTCTTGGTTTTTGTTTGCTGTATGGTCTAAAAAAAAAAAAAAAAAAAAGACCAGTCAAAGAAAATTTTATTCAAGAAACGTTTTTGGTTCTTAATGTTTATTTCAAATGGACCCTGTTTGCAATTCTGCTATTGACATCTGCCAGTTTATTGAAGAGATTTTACCATAGAGTTTTCTCTGAGTCAAACAATTTACGAACTATGACTATGGGTGGAGTCATCCCATTTGGTCGGATTCCAAATCGGTTGAATTCCCAATTGGTCGATTTATACCTGTTTTTTTCAGTTATTTAAGACATTTACTACATTCAGTACATGGATTATTTCAGTATTTGTAATTTTGTTCATGCTTTATGCATTAAGTGACATCCATACCATTTATACAATAATAATAGATTTCCAAATAATCTGGAACAGTTCATTATAATAATTAACCTTTTGTGTGGAGAACATCAGAAAGTCAGATTGAAACATACTGAGAAAGATTAGCCAATTGTTAATCTAAGAATTATAATCATAAATTAATCTATAACAAAAAAAAATGTAGGCATGGTATTAGACATATAATTAACACCTATGTAATATTATGTTACAAGAGATTAACAAGGTTCCTGGGTTATTGTATACAGTTAAAATTCTAGCCCAAATGTTTCTATTTATTATTCTTTAGCTTGGCTGTTACTTAGTATGAATTCAGTAACTAATATCTTATGTAGCAATATAAAAAATATAAAAAAAAAAAAATAATAATAAAACAATAATAACTAAATAAAACAAAATTTTTTTAAATAAATTTAAAAATAAAAATAAAAAGATGAACAATTTAAAATGTATAACCTACAGAAATAAACCTACATAACACTTCACAACTTACCTAACAGCTGGTAATTTATATCACTTTGACCTTTATTACAAACTGAAAACTGAAGTCAAAGTTAATCTTACTGTCAAAAAAACAGAAAAACAAAATCAGATGTCTGGTTTAGAAAAAACATATGTATATTTTTTAAGAAATGCAATTTATCATTCGTTTTTTTATTTACTTATCATATACTTTAATTTCACATCAAAAGGTATAAAGCAATAAACAAACAAACAAACAAAACCTTTGTGAATTATTAACAGTGATGCACAGACTGGTATTTGTGATGAATTGTTTTGTTTTCTATCCTATTTAGAATGTGCATTTAAAAAAATATATATATAAAAAAATATAATAATAATAATAATAATTTTTAAATTTTAACAAATATTTTTTCAGTTAATTAATTAATTAATTAATTTTACTATGTTATTTATTTATTTATTTAATCAGTAATTAAAATAAGATCACTGGAATAAAAATAAACCATTACCCTCAGTTTTTGTTTGTTCAGTTTGATTACTTCCCTTCCCTTAATAAAAAAACTAATTGTTTATTTCTTTAATGTGTTGTTTTATTGTACTTAATATAGATATAGGATTAGTTACTTATTGATGTGATTAAACTAAATAAATTTCTTCAGTTGCAGAATTCCATGTTGTTAAGAGTGATATTATTATCATCATGTTTTGGAGTAACTAAATTACAAATTTTAAAATGCATTCATTGAAACTAACATCTTTTCAAGTCAGTTTCAAGCAGTTTGCTCGAGTATCACATGACTGTCACTGGGAAACGCCATTAAAGAAGTATCACATGTTGTAAGTAAATTTCTAGGATATTATATTGTTGTGAAATATTGCTTTGTAATTCATTTAACTTCTAACATTTATGATTTATTTTGGTCAATAAAATAGCTGTAATCAATATCGTTTGCTCAATTTTTGTAAATGTCCTAAGTAATTAGCCTAAACTTGTCTTATTTACCGATGTAAACATGCATGTGCTATTGAAA
Organism: Chrysomallon squamiferum; assembly: GCA_012295275.1. Lineage (NCBI taxonomy): Eukaryota > Metazoa > Mollusca > Gastropoda > Neomphalida > Peltospiridae > Chrysomallon > Chrysomallon squamiferum. Next base: position 1,586,840 of record CM022668.1, on the reverse strand, counting down.
AGACAGCAGTCATGATCAGACTGATTTTAATCACAAATATTTTCAAAAATCATCCTTTCAGTGCGACTCAAAGATTTTGAATGTGTATTTTATTAATGTGTAAAGCATAGAATGTATTCGCTATCTTTTAATACATTCGATGTAAGTTTTCAGTGTTTGATATCATATAAAGTAACTAATTTTGCAGTATACCCAATATCAGAATATGTTTTAACTTGTTATCATGTAATATTAATAATGGAAATCCAAATATAAATATTTTATCTTTATCAATATATTTTCACCATGAACTGAAGAAAGAAAATTCTTTTATAAATCAGCAGTGTGCGGCTATATTACAAAGAAAACACATTCTCCTCCAATCACCGAATTCATTCCATAAACAAGCAGAAGTCATCACAAGAGAGAAGAAAAAAGGCAAACAAATCGATATAAGATAAGTATATAAACAAAACTTGATCTTTTAAGATACATATAATAATAATAATATAGTAGAGTTCATTTAAGACCGTAAAAACACATTATAAGTAACTTACTGATAGTTGTCTTTAATCTAAATAACTGCTGTAACTAATGCAGTAGTTTTATTTTTAAATGTTTTCAGACTAATTTAGAATATGGTGCACTAGGTATGAAGCAATTGATACAAAAATGCAAACCAGACTGAGCTTGAATCATTGCTTAACAACTACAGATTAAGCAGTTACAATATTACAGTCAAAATTTATTTAATCAATTTCTATCATAATCTCAGAAGCAACACACTTAATTCCAACTGATGGAATGGAGAAATGACAAGCAGGGACATTATTAAATTAAATGTTTCAAAATTTTAAAAGTGGTATAACTGGGAAATTCAATAATGTTACACTGCCCGTGATATTATTGATATTTTGGTGAATTATGCAGACTTGTTACTGATATTACACTGCTGTAATCTTTAAAAGACTTTTATTCTTGTTTTGTTTGAAAATATGGCAGACGTGTTAGAGATTAGCTGCTCCAGTATCTTTAACAGACTTGTCCAGTTATCTGTGGTCTAATTAATCCTGGCAGTGGAAGCTAGTAACAAGTCTGCAGTTTTTCTGTTAATAAAGTTAATTTCTTTTAGTTCCTGCTTTGCCAGCTTTCCTTTTTCTTGGACTGGATATCTATTTTAAAAAGTAAATAGATGAAAGAATAACAAACAAATTAACACACATTTAGTTTTTGTGAATCTTTCATTGAACTCAGTCAGCAAATATCTGATCTTTGTTTCAAGCTGGTGTGATACATAGTCATTTCATTTCAAACTGAAATCACTAACAGAAAAACTGTCTTGTAGAACTTGAATTTTATTATTATTTTTTTATTATTATTATTTAAATATTTTAAATTATTTCATATTTTTTATATATTTAATTTCTTGATGCCTTACATTAGAATATTAAAATTTATGAAGTATATAATATTCAATACAGTTCTATTCAATTAGGAAATATGTTTGTATGATTTTTATGAAATAACAGTATTATTTTTTTATTTGCAGGCACAGAATGAAATCACCCGTAGAATAGCATATCTTAAGAAACTGTCAAAGATATTTCAAAACATGAAAATTATTTGGTTACTGAATATAAATACCTTTCATTCAAAATAAAAACAAATTTAATAATTAAATAAATAAATGAATAAATAAATAATATTCATGTAAAAATATAAATAGAACAAAGTAATGTTCTGTTTGTTTCGAATATCTTCAAAACTGCTTTATTTATGCTAATAAGATTTATTTGATCATTTTCATATTTAATTGTGAACATACTGATAATCCTGTGAATTAATGTAAAAACAAAATGTATAAATAAAAAATTTATGTGATGTTATTCCTGAGAATATTCAGTACAATAACAGGTTTTTTATATAGAAACAATGAACCAATCCTTTCTCAGTCATAAAAAGAGTATAATCTGATAATCAGCTCTAGAAAAGGAGAAATGACAAGCAGGGATATTATTAAATTAAAAGTTTCAAAATGATAAAAATGGTGTAAATGGTAAAAAAATAATGTTACGCTGCCCATGATATTACTGATATCTTGGCTTGTTACTGATATTACACTGTTGTAATGGTTTAAAGGTTGTGTATTCCTAAATGTTGTTTGAAAATATGGCAGACGTGTTAGAGATTAGCTGCTCCAATATCTTTAACAGACTTGCCCATAATCCATGTGATTAATCTGACTAGTTATTGTATCAGTGAAAGTTAGTAACAGGTTTGCTGTTTATCCATTCACTGCTTTTATCAAGTTAATTTATTAATGCCTGCTTTGTAAAATTTCCTTCTTTTTGAGTTGAACTTTATTTAAAACAGAATATAATATATAAAAAAAAATGATGATGATAATAATAATAATTACAATGATAACAGCAATAACAATAGCAATAACAACAACAACAATAATAATGGTAGTCAAATTCAAAAACCTTTACACCAAGTGAAGAATTAAATTTATTTATTCATCTTTAATTTTTATTTACGCTTTTGACTTAAATCTTTCACAGGATTATCAAATTTTATAAATTTTATTAAAATTTTATTTTTCCAATGACATTGAATGCTAAAATTGTAAACATTTTTGAAATAAAATAAATAATAAATATATGTTAATGAACATAAAACTTTATAATATAAAAAAAACACAAAAAAAAACCCCACTAATAATAATTATAATAATAATACAAGCTAATCTGTCACATTTATAAAATACTTGTATGGGATTTGTTGTCATTCATAATGCTTTGTTCTTTATTTAGAAGGTGAAGAACAACATCTGGAAATATTACAAGGATGGCTTTATTGCAGTTTGAACAGAAGCAAAAATTACTCTGCAATTACTGCTGTATGTTGCCTTCAACAGCTGGCTCTTGTTCCACAGTTTCTCTGCCTCATTTATCTTAGACACTAGATTCTGCAGCTGTTCTATCCAGTAAGGTGTATAATTTCATCTTGCTCTTCTTTGTATGGTTTCCTTTGCAGTTCTGAGAATTCTTTGACAATGTTGTTTAATTGTTTTCAGTATTAGTATTGCCTGTATGGATGATGTGTCTCAGGTTGGAGAAAACATCCAATTTGCCTTTTTGTAACTCCATCTTGCCAGTCCTCCTGAGATCCACTGGGACTTTTATTAGTCTGTGGCTATTGGTTCCAACTGATGACTGAGTTCAGCTCTGCAAGTTTTCACCAGCAGGTTGTTTGTAACAAAAGCTAGGTTTGCAGTGATTATTGAGAAAAGATGTATGAGGATCTTGAGAACAACTTGGAGCTGCTGATTTACCTGCCAGTCTTCTAGTACATCTGCTCTTCTGTCTCAAACAATTCCAAATTTCATGAATGGTTGTTAAAAATCACACTTTGTTCTCTTCATTTGATGTGCACTGACAGCAAGGATAGATGTCTGTTCTGAAGTCTTTCTCTCAAATGTATCTTTGTTTTTGAGATTTCTGCAGTATTCCGTTGTGACAAATTTAGTTTGTTGCTTTTAATATCTTTTTTTTTTCACAGTAGCTTTATCTCATAGATTTCTCACAGTTAGCTTTATCTCATGGCAACACTAAATGGATTATGGGAATTACCTGTAGCTTATGGCATAGAACCCATCATTCTTCCACCCTAATGGGTCTCCAGTGGTTGAGAATCCTCTCTCAAGTTTGCATTAAATTAGGACTTAAATCCCTACATTCTGGCCCAGACACTACCAATCCAGCCTGGGAATCTCTGCCAGGAGCTGTAGCTGATACATCTCTCCACATCAGAAACAAGCGCACTTGAAACATCGAACACACACAGACACATACAGACAGACACACATACACAAACATACTCTACATATACCACCCACAAAACACAAAACAAATACACCATACAAATGAGACACACAACATGCAGACATCTGCACACACCAGCAACAGATACAAGTACAGAGTGTTTTGTGTGATACTGGATCTGTTATTTACCACATAAACAAAAAATAAAATAATAATACAGGTCAATTTTCACAATTGTAATAAGCATTTGTGTGATTTGTTTTCATTCATAATCCTATGTTCTTTATTTAGCAGGTGAAGAACATTATGTGGAAATGAAAGCTTTCAGATCTGACCAAAATATTGGTGTCTTCCCATTTGGTAGATTCCCAGTTCGTATAATTCCCATTTCGTAGAAAAACCTGGTTTACTGAAATACCTGATTACCTCTGTATATAATGAACTTGGCCTGTGCATACATCTGGTTTCTTTCTAACATTCAGAGGGGGAGCGCATTGTTCCTAAATCGATTATGTAACATCAACCGAAAGCAGAATAAGCATTCACTTTTGTTGTTGATTTGTTACTTTTTCATTATTTCATCATCTTCCTCCTTCTCATTATCATCATCAACATTATTATTATTATTATTATAATATTATTACTATTATTATTGTTGTTATTATTTTTATTATTGTTATTCTTCTTATTCTTCTTATTATAATTACTGTTACTATTATTATTATTATTATTATTTTTTTTTTTAAACTGGTCATTTCTAATTCATAAACATTTCATTTCCGTTACAAAACAAGCAACCAATAATAAACAATTTTACATCAATTTCATCTATCTATTAAAATACAAAATGAAAAAAGAATGAAAGAAAAGAAAAATGGCTTGCTTCTGTAAGAGAATACGACAAAAATATTATAAATAACTAATTCAGCAAATATAATTTTTAACAAAACATATTTTACATATGAGTAATTTACTTATATTCAGTAAATAGAGTATTAGAACGTTACATTTATCATTAACTTTTCGAATTCAACCGTATTCAGCTTAAACATGTACAAGATATCTGCTACTGATCATATTTACGTTATGCACACATACATATTCAGATTGTGCACATATTATACAATATATGTGACATAGTATATTAATAGTGTGTTCACTAAAGATATTATGACCTGCAAATACTTTGGCTATGACTGAAAAAGTTTATACGAAGGACCAAATCATTGGGAATACTTTTAGATAAATACCTTCTTTTTTAATTATTTACATTCACTATATTCGATACATAGATTATTTCGATATTTGTCATATTTGCATACTTTATGCGATAAGCAATATCCATACTACAATAATACCTCAGATTAAAGATGTAATTGGTTCCAAAACTTCCAATAATTAAGTGAGGTAAGCGGGAGACTAATTTACATAGAATTACGGTTAAAAGCAGTGGTTACTTTCTCGCTGATGAGATCTGACATAAAAAAAAAAGGTGAAATAAGGAGAAATAAAACGGCAGTTTAGACATAAATGATTTAATAGATTGTAGATATTTACAAATCAATTTATACAAATACATTAAGAAATAAGTATATGCCGCTCATTGTGTGTTTTGGTTTCATTTAAGATAATGTATTTTGTTTCTAAAGTTATTATCTTCCGTTTCTTTTATCAGCATTTTCCTGTATACTGTTATTCATTTTGACATATTGGAAGGGTAAATTACAAACAAGTTTAAGTCTAAATCGAAGCAGAAGACAAAAGAGAATCAGAATATCAGATGCACATATGACGTGTCAACTGATCAACACAACTGAGAGAAGCTCGTGAATGAACGAAAAATTAAAGAAAAAGGACTTAAAAACATGCACTGTATACATTTGTATCATTTATTTCGAGCAATTAACTATTAAATTAAATTTCTATTTATATAATTTGTAAAGAAGAAAGATTGTTAAAGCGTGGTATCGTTAAGCGAGATGTTACTGTATTTATACAATAATAATCGCTTTCCAAATAATCTGGAGCAGTTCATTAAAATGACTGAGGTAAAACCAAACATGTCAATAAGACCACTGAACCACATTTAGCCTTTCTACGAAATGGGATTCTACCATATGGGACTAAGCCAAAATATTACAAGGATGGCTTGTGTAAGTGAACAAGATTTTTTATTTGTAAGTACTCATGTAAGACTTAATAAAAATACAATAATTACAATAATAACAGTAGTGATATTAGTAGTAGTAGTAGTAGTAGTAGTAGTAATCATAATAAAATATCTAAAAGAGATTATGGACACAACTGAGTAATAAATCTTAAAATATTCAAAACCTGTTCTTGTAAGACATGAAACTTGACATGTTCTGTATCAAAATTATTTTTCTTTTATTATATTTTTTTATTAATTTATTATTTTCTTGTATGATCTAAACTTTCTCAGAGATGAAGAAACAATGTATGAATCAGGAGAAAAATGATGCCTTGGAAAACTGAAAGATTGCAAATGATGATTTAGTTGAGAGAATTTGATTTCTACGGCAACTGGTACAGAAATAAATAGTTTTTCAAGAAGTAATGATGCTATTAAAACTTTCTTAAATTAAAATAAATAAATAAAAGGAAACAAATTAACAAAAATAACTCATTTGCAAACTAAAATTGCATTCTTATGAAAACTTGTATAGTTACAAATAAACAAAATTAATCTCCTTTATTAACAGTAATTAAACATGACTGGATGTAGACCAAGTTTTTAAATTTTTCATAGGATCACCAAACAGTAGTTTCCTTTAGAAACTTGAGCATTTAATTATTAAGTCTACAGGATTAAGTTTACAGAAAATACAACAATGCAAATCTGTTAGACCACATATTCTTCATCCCACACATAAAACAGTAGTTTCCTTTAGAAACTTGAGCATTTAATTATTAAGTCTACAGGATTACGTTTACAGAAAAATCAACAATGCAAATCTGTTAGACCACATACACTTCATCCCACACATAAAACACTCACACCATACATATCAGATACTGTACATATACTAAACATAGTCACTATATAAACCACAAACACCAGTCAACACCTCTTGTGGACTCTCAGAAACCATGAAACACTACTTGTTTCACTGTCCAAATTTTGCCAAGGAAAGACAAGCACTACGCAATACACTGGAGAAACTAAAAATCGAGTTCACGCTCCAACACATCCTGGCACCAAACGTGAAAGACAGAGAGTTAGTCCTCGCTGCAGTAACAAATTACATTCTCAAAACAAAACACAAACTATAAACCTTTTTTTCTTTTTTTTTCCTTTTTTCACACGAAAACAAAACAATTATATAAATGTATTGACCTGCGGATTGATTGGTTGAACAGCTGATGGATCTACGGATGGATCGGCTGATTGACGAATCAATTTGAACGGCCAATTAAATTAATAATTAAAACATGATAAACATACTATACGAACCCACTTTCAGACACTACTAACCCGGTTATGGTGTCTTATTTCAATTTAATTTTTTTTTTATAATTTAATTAATTGAATTTTATTTTATTTTATTTTTATTTTAATTTTATTTTATTTTTTTTTTTTTATTATAATTATTATTTTTTTTTTTTTTTTTTTTTTTTTTTTCTTTATATTCTTAGTCAGTTTCAGGATTTATAACATCTTTTAAATTAAAATAAAATGTAAATAAGTTAACTACATATATGTTCTTATTTGTTTTAGTTGCAGGTTTTTTTTTTATAATATCTTTTAAAACAATAAAAAGACCATTGGCAAAAAAAAAAAAAAAAAAAAAAAGGTTTGGACCACATGGACCAGAAGGAAGCAGCCAAAAAGAAACAACAACAGCAGCCAAGAGCAGAACAACCAGGACGGCAAACAACACAGACCCGGTGATGGCTGAGAGATTGTGCCGGATATCCCGGGGGGGCGGATTGCGGCTGCGAAACATCGGTACTGACTCGTTACGATCCGATATGCTGGACACTTCCTTGTGTCCTGCAATCGTGGCGAGAATCCATTCTTTTCCCTACCCAAAACTCTTTTCTGCGACGGACACACCCGCTGACCTGTCAGAAAGCGTGCCCGTCGCAGACGTGCTTCACAATAGCTAGCTCTGATTAGCACGTTAATTTTTTTCCTATTCCTAGTCAACACCTCATTCTTACAGATCAGATAACAGATATAAACCACAAACACCAGTCAACACCTCATTCTTACAACAGAGCATACAGATCAGATATTGTACATATACTAAACATAAAGTCACTATATAAACCACAAACACCAGTCAACACCTCATTCTTACAACAGACTCGCACCATACAGATCAGATATTGTACATATACTAAACAATCAGCAGCCAAAACAAACATTAATTACACAGCAACAACAACCCAAACAAAAAAAGAAACAACAATTCACAAATACAACTCTAAAGATTTGGATTTTTACTACAATGTAGACAAGCATGATTTCTTTGAGATGGACCACACTGACATTTAGCACAAACTAACCAACACAAGCATCACCATTGATGGGTACAGTTACATACTGTCAGAAATGGGGACACATCACAAACCAGTGGACCCACAGACAACCCAAAATCACTGACATGCAGTTTCTGTGGTGGAAATCACCACAGAAACTCAGGCCAATGCCGTTCCCTGGCAAAATGCACGAACTGCCAGGGTCCACACTCATCACACTACAAGATGTGCCCATCAAAAATAACAGTGAGCAACAACTTCAAACACAACAGAAGAGAAAACAAAACTCTACGAAACGTTAACAAAAAATGCCAGAAAATAGAATGAAAAAAAACCAAAACTATCATTGAAAAAAATCGACCACCACAACAACAAACCAAAAGACAATCTGGACAAGGTCAGAATTGCAGAAATACACAAAATTATTGTCTGCCTCCTCATCAAACTTCAAAACATCAGAAATAACCAGGAAACATCACTGACGACTCCAATTTGGACCACACTGTAGCTCAAATAATCTAAGATAGCTTTGGCTTCAGACAACAAAAGACTTGAATTAAACACAGACAAGAGAAATCCCACAAACACAAAACAACAGTGAACAAAAAACGCCAAACAGTAACAACCATTTACACACTCTTCACAACAAGCACACCAATAACACAGGCCTCTATATTCTTCAATGGAATGCTAAAGGCCTCCATTCAGCAGGCCATGGAGACAAACTCGTACACTTCCTGGCCTCCACTGGAAACACACCAGATGTAATATGCATACAAGAGACATGGCTAGGACACCACAACAAAAACCTTTAAGGTCCCCGGATATCAAAGTCACTAAGTTAATAGATTCAACAGCACCCGGGAGGCATCATGACACTCGTCCAACAAGACATTCCACACATCACAGCGCTAAGTCAATGGCAAGTGATCAATCAACTAAACAGCGACCATCACCCAATACTCACCAACTACAACTGCAAGAACACTTGCTCGGACAGATCCATTTTCATACCCAAATGGAACTTCAACAAAGCAGACTGGGAAGGCTACAAAGCATGCAGAAACATCACCACACAGAACCCCAACAACATTGACACCTACTGCGCATCATTCACCAAGACAATACTCTCAATTGCCAACAAACCAGACAATGCACCGGCAAAATATCCACTCCCTGGTGGACAGAACACAAAGAAAGAAACAAACACAGAAGACAATAGAAAAAAGACAGAAATCATTCCACAGACTCGAAAAATACAAAATAGCAAAAAAAGAAGTTTCCAACGTAATTGTCACCACAAAACAAGAACACTGGGAACTCTTTTGCAACAACATTGACCACAAAACATTGGTCAAAGACGTGGGCCAAAGTGAAAAATATCCAAGGCAAAAAAAACCACACGCCTGCAAACATCAATCAACCAATATTTTAGGAAATCAAAAAAGTCATCGCAGTATTCCTAGACATGGTATGGAGGGAAGGACTGCTCGTCAAATTAATCAACAACAACATCAAAGGCAACATGTTCAACTTTATCAAAGACTTTATCAACAACAGAACCATAGCAGGCAAACGGTCAAACCTCAGAAAAAACGACAATCGAAAACGGCATCCCCCAAGGATCTGTGATCTCGCCAACACTCTTCAACATCTACATCAATGACATCGTCACAGCACTTGACAAACAAGACAACGCCAAAAATCCACAAACCGAACCAATAAACACAGCACCCTTTGCAGATGACTGCGCCTTTTGGCAGGCAGATCAACCACAGCAATACATAATCAAATACAAAAAGACTTAAACAACATAAACAACTGGGCGCTGAACTGGGGCATAGAGATTTCTCTTTCAAAAACGACATGCCTCCTTTTCAACCAAAAAAACAGACAACAACAAAATCACACTAAACATTGATAACAACATCATAACACAAACCAAAACATTCAAATTTCTATGACGCTCGACAGTCAACTCAACTTCGGATGCCATATACACAACATAATTGCATCCTGCAAAAAACCACTCAGTCTTCTAAAGCTGGTTTCCGGAACCAGTTGGGTAGCAAACAAGTCAACACTAATTTTGATACACAAAGCGTGTATTCTCTCCAAGCTCGACTACGGAGCCACGGCTTACTCAAATGCTCCCAAACTCTCTTTAAAAAAAATCTATATGTAATTCAAACCAGTGCCCTCAGAGTGATCAGCCACTACAGACAACAGACACACGTCTACACCAACAGATCCAAAAACCCAGACAACGGGAAAGTAGGATTCACCTTCATAGCCCAAGATCACTCAAACCCACATGCATACAATTCGGCCATTTCAGAAATCACCTTTCAGCATGCACAGCCGAACTGGTCGCCATCATCAGAGCCATTCTGTGGGTGAAACAACAACAACAACAAACACACAGTCATATTCTCAGACAGCCTAAGTTACATCATCTCTTAACAATCCAGACATTCCAGTAGACCTACTCAGCAGAATACAACAACTACACGAGGACATACAAACAACAACAAACAACTAATCATCAAGTGGCTCCCAGCACACGTCGGCATCATCGGCAACAAACTTGCCGACCATTACACCAAAGTGTCACTCAGCATCAAAGATGAAGACATCTGCACCAACATACACTACAGAACAAACGAAATTCTCTCGATTGCAGTCAAACATTACAACAAACAGTGGCAAAACGAATGGAACAACACCAAAAACAAATGGCACTTGAACATCAAACCATTCACCAAAACACCCAAAATCACACTTGCCAACAAACTTCACAACAAAAATCTTACCAAAGCCAAAATTGGTTACTTGACAACTTAAATGCAATCCGATACAAATATCACCCAACTGCAGCTGTGGACTCTCAGAAACCATGAAACACTACTTGTTTCACTGTCAAAATTTTGCCAAGGAAAGACAAGCACTATGCAACATACTGGAGGAACTAAAAACCCGAGTTCGCACTCCAAAACATCTTGGCACCAAACACTAAAGACAGAGTTAGTCCTCACTGCAGTAACAACATACATTCTGAACACAAACTTTAGACTCTTGGAGTTGAAAGTTTGAATTTTTTGTTGTTGTTTATTTTGACACAAAAACAAACAACAACTGAATGAATTTACTGACTTACAGATTGATTGGTTGAACAGCTGATTGATCTATGGATGGTTTGGCTGATTTTACGGATCAATTTGAATAGCCAATTAAATTAATAATTAAAAACAAACATATACATACTTTCAGACCATACTAACCCAGTTATGGATTTTATGGATTTTAAAAAATGTACATAATAAATGTAAATAAGTTAACTACATTCATGTTTTTATTCCTTTTAGTTGCAGGTGTTTATAGCATCTTTTAAATCAATAAAAAGAACATTGGCTAAAAAAAAATTTGGAATCGTTGGACCAGAGGGAAGCAGCCAAAAAGAACAAGGAAACATCAACAGCAGTCGAGAACAGAACAAACAAACAGGACGCAACCAACACAGACCCAGTGACAAATACAAGACATTCAGCGAGCAAGACAAGTGCCAGAAACAAGGAGCAGAAAACATCAATGAAACATCACAACCAGTTCATTACCATCCGATATGCTGGACACTCCCTTGTGTCCTGTAATCATAACAAGAACCCATTCTCTTACCTTACCCATAACTCTTTTCTGTACAGACACACCCTCTGACCTGTCAGACAGTGTGCCTGTTGTAGACGTGTTTCACAACAGCTTGCTCCGATTAGCATGTTAATTTTTTTAAAGGTTCAAGGTTCAAGGTCAGTACCTCAAAACCAAACAAAAAGCAAACTCTCACACAGGAACCAAATTAGCTGCAACAAATACTGCCCTACACTGAATGTTTCCCTTCAGTGAAAATAGTCCTCCTTCAGCTATTAAGTCACACTTCTTTCCTCTGGTTCTGGTAAATGGGACAGAGAAACAAGTAAAACACAGTGCAGCTCAGAGTGTTTTGTGTAATGTCAGGTCTGTTATTTGTCATACAAACAAACAGGAAAATAAAATAAATAATAATATAAGTCAATTTTCACAATGGTAATATCCATTTATTTAATTTGTTTTCATTCATAATCCTGTGTGTGTGTGTGTGTGTTTTCTCTCTGATGTTGTCTGTGTGTCTGATGTGCAATCCCTGTCAGACAAACAGACATCAGGGAAAACACAAACAAGCAAGAACAACAAAGATACAAAAATGTATACATGACACACACAGCACACAGAAACCATCACACCTCAGCATTCAAAACAGTACACCACAGGAAGTACACCACATCACATACCAAAAAACACATAAAACAAACACACACACACCACACACCAACACAGACAGCAACAACATCTGACAGAAACACTTATGGCATCACAAAGAAAACACAAAAATACCAAAATGCATACATTAAACACACCATACAGGACAAGGAACACAAAACAACAAACCACATCACACATACAGTAAACATACACAATAGACAACAAGAGAATAGGGGACACAAAATAGAAACAAAACTGGAGAGTCACAAAATAAAACAGCAAACAAATGAAACAACAATAACATAAATAAAACATCAAAACACAAACATGAAACAACAATAACATAGATCAACACAAACCACACCAGACCACAACATGCACCAAACATAACATATACCAAATTCTCAACACATAACACATGAAACAATGTGCAATGGTGTGTCTTTGTTTTGTGTTGTGTAGATGGGACATGTTGCATCTCCTGCTTGAAGACACAGATACATCACAGACAGCACATGATACACAACACACACACACAGCATACACATAATACAACACACAAATTATGCAAAAACAAACACAACACACATAACACATCATTCAAAATAGACACATGCATAATACTGGTAACAAAATACAGACATACAGACCACAGCAGAATCAACACACAGATAAGCAACAATAAGAAAAATAAACAAGAGACACATTACACACTACAGAGGACAAGGCACACAAAACAAAAACAACATTAATATACACCACATTGGACTCAAAACATACACAAACATCCAACAGATATACATGTAACAAGACAAACACAGAAAGTACAGAGAAGTATGAGACACCCATGATACTGCATATAACACAGTAATGGTGACAGAAATATACCAAGACAACAGTGTAAGAGACATACACACCACAGCAAGCAAAATAAAATAGAACTACAGAACACACTGGACAATACACAACACACACACACAAATACAATATACAACACAAAACACACATAAACACAAATACAATATATACAACATACAACACACACACACACACTTTATAGGACAAGGAAGGACTGGAAAAAGTGCACCACAGAATACATACCACATCACACTGTACATACATCATACATACCACATCACACTGTACATACATCATACATACCACATCACACTCATACACAACAACAAATACATCATGCAGAACACTTCACAACAACAAATGAAATGCAACACACTTACACACCACAAAACACAGAACACACCACAACTCTTTGCTTTCTCATGTTTGCTCCAGTTAACAAAAATAATGAAAATAACAGTGAAACATTTTCATTGTTGTTTAACTTGTTTCACAAAAAATTTTGTCTTTAGGACATACATATCAGAATAGTCTGGATATGATAGCTGAAGTATATACATCAGTTTTAATAAGATTAGATAATAGGGCTGACATTATTAATTTATTATAATCAAAATTGATTCTTACTATCCACAAAGAAACTTGAGAACAAAAGTGACTGTCTGCAAAGCAATGTAAGTAACATGTACTATAATACAATAATATACTGTATATACAATTTGATATGTGTGTTATATAGAAGTTTAACTAACATCATAAGACTGAGAGTTAAACTTTGAAAATTAGCAGAAGTATTAATACAAATATTTTAAATAGCTTCACTTACCTTTTTCTTCCTGGAGAACACAACACTTTATGATGCTTATTATTATTCTTCATTCCTTGACGCTCACTCACAGGTCAGCTTCCAGTCAGTTAAGTATCTCAGTCCATGGTATATGTTTCCTGATTATGGGGATATGCTCCTTGCTGTCAATACAAAAATCATAAAGACTGGTTGTGTGGTGTCATGGTGACCAGAATTTAACCACACCCATACTGCTTATTATAGGTAAGAAACAATTTAACAAAATTATTATTAATTATTGCTTTTAGTACCAGACTAGAACAACTAATCTCATGTTTCGTCTTTCAAAGTTGAAAATATCACCAGTGCATCATTATCAGTCTAACAAGAAAGTCACTGATTCATAAAAATATAAAAATAAAATAAAAAATTTGTTTAAAAAATAAAATAAAATAAATTACTTGCTGAGACAGAAGCAGCATGCATGAGAACAAAAAAATAGAACAAAATAACATTTGTGTATTTATGAAAGACAATTTATTTTGGTACACACACACACACAGAGATACATGCATATTTGAAGCAAGAAAAGGAAAGTTTAATATTGTTTTTCAACAAAAAAATTATGTATTTAATAAAATATTTAAATAAATAAACAAATTTATAAATACAAAAAACATTATGTATATGTATTATAGTTTATTTAAATATTTGTACAAACTTACATAAGAAAAAGTAAGAACAAAAATTAAAATAAAAAAACAAAGTAAAATAAAAGAACAAATAAACCCAGCAGCCTATACATTTTATTTCAAGTGAAGTTAGGAACTTGTATCCAACAACCACCATCAGCCATAATGTGATTCTTTAAACCCAAAAATAAGATGAGATGAGAACAAAACATTGATTAGAAATAAACCAGTAAATTTACTTATTATGAAATTCTAGTATTAATAACAACAAAATTACTCTATACTGTTATTAGCTGTCTTCAGGTCATTCTCTGATCTTTTGGACATTTCATAATTCAGAAAATTGTGAAAATCAAATGATGCATGTTTTATTACTTATCACAACACATACTACACTATACATTATTTTGTATAAAATTTTAATGTTAAAGCTTTAGATAGAGAAAGAGTAACTTTTCAATGATTTTAGCAACTAATTCAAATATTTTCAGTAAATTTTAATTTTTATCACTTAAATTCAATTGCAGATAACGTTTCATAAATCAAAAATTGAAAGCATTGACCATCTCTGTTTTAAACTTGTATACTAATGACTTTCATTTGTTGAATAATTTAGTTTAAGTTTCTAGAACTGCATCGTCAGACAGGCTCAGCTGTTTCTCTTTGCCACAATCTTTCTTATCACAATTTTCATTAGTTTTCAGTTTAGTAATTCACTGGACGCAGACTGTGAAGGAAATGAGCTAAGACTAGGAATAGGAAAAAAATTAACGTGCTAATCAGAGCAAGCTGTTGTGAAGCACGTCTGCGACGGGCACGCTTTCCGACAGGTCAGCGGGCGTGTCCGTCGCAATGAGCTAAGACGTTGGACACGTCACTTTATACCATCTTGTTTATAACAATGTTTTAATTTTATTTTATTTTATTATTATTATTATTATTATTATCATAACACTTGAAGCCGATGTAAAACTTACTGACAGTGCATTGTATTGTTTTTCATGGTGTGGCTATACAGGATGAAAATAATAAAAAAAAAATAAATAAATAAATAAATAAAAAATAAAAAAAATATATCTATATAAATACAGTTACATCGTCAGACAAAAATAACTTTTCAGCTGAAACATGAGATAGAAATATCACCTACCAGTTCTTTCAAATAGTCAAACTGCCAAGCAGTGAAATCCTTTCAGAACTAACTACACGTTGACTAAACTGTTCATCACTGAATGGTAAAAATATAATATATTTTTTTTCATGTTTTAGTACCGCAGACTTTTCCCCGAATTTCTCGTGCATCCGCCAGAATCAGACCGCAGTTGACGAATACAGTTAAACTCGGGGAAAGACTGCTGCACTGACGGGTATTTAAAGCGACAATGCTCGAAATTATTTATAGGGGAGGGGGGGGGCGTTGTTGTTTTTTTATGGGTCTTTTTCATTTAAAGGAAATATGTAAAATATATTATTTCTCATAACAAAGATGCGATTTCACCCAGGAAGGAGAAGATTTTTTCTAAATTTCTTATTTATAACTAGCAGATAAAAAATTATCGTCAAATGCTGGCAAAATTCGCTTGTAAAGGGTGTCCCAAAAGTAACCGAACCGCAGACTTAAATAAAATTAGATATTAAAACAACAAATTTATTCTGTATATTTAGTATTTACAAATGCTCAAAATGTATTCAACTTCAATACACTCACGACACCTTTTGACAACGCTGCGACATACTTTTTGGCAGTTACTTCCAGTTACTTCAAGATTGAACATTGTCGATTTACTCGGTACAGGTGTTCTAAAGTTTACTTCCCATCTTTCTTCAACATGTTTGTAGCTAGTCATTGCATAGTAATTCTTAATAACGAAGATACATTCGTTTAAATCTAAAGTTCTTCGCTGCATTTTTAACAGTGAGGGTACCATTTCAAGTCTAACCATGGAGAGTCCAGTAGCGCGCGCTAAAACAGAAGTCTCGATTACGAAGAACACTTCAATCAAGTAACAAAAATCATTCCAAAGACTACTACTGACAGAAGTAAATGAATAGTACAAAAGATAAAATAAAATGACATAAAAGATGGAATTAAATTTGTTCTTTTTATTTAAGTCTGCGGTTCGGTTACTTTTGGGACACCCTGTATCATCTTCCACAATATTTATATCAAGGCAATTGATAGCAATGATCAGAAACGAATTTGAAGTTAAGATTACTGCGTCCAGTGTTAAGGAATATAGCTCTTCTGTCACTGTTTTTAAAATAACAAAAGATTTTTTTTTTTTTTTTTTTTTTATTTTTTTCTTTTTTTTTTTTTTTTTTTTATAAAAATATAGCCTGATTATAAACATTCAATTTTCTGCTACGCAATAATGAACAGCTTAAGGCATGTTAAAACTGTTTTTAATGTTAGAACTGGATAAAATTCATTCATTCAAAACTAGAAATAAACAAAGTATTAGCTCTTCAAACTAAGAATAATGGAATTGATAAAAGAAATAATTTAATTTAATTAATGAAATACGATTATATTATAAATTTATCAACAAATGATAATAATGTCTTTGAGTACTCATGGCAGAGATCTGAAATTCCTGCCCTTGTCTTTGATCAAGCGACGTCACCGACGGGGTGCGCACCACTTCGACTGAACCTTTCATTGGTTTAGATGGCTGCTTCATCTTAATTTTTTCTCAAGTAGAAATAAAGGAAAAGTAAATAATTAAATTATTCTTTTCCATTTAAATGTGGTGTTTTATTTAGAAAGCCAATTTCCAGACATATTATTATATATACTACTGATTGTATCGTAGTCGACATAATTCGTCTGGCAGAATACAGCAGCACACACTGTGAGCACAACACCACGTGACAGTCACACATCGCCAGAATGAAGGAACTACCACAGGTTGCCTATCCACTGTGGGATAAAGTACAAGCTCCTGGTCCACACATACAGCGTCTTCAAGAATCGTTCCCAGACTACATCAAGGACATCTGGAAGTGTACAGCCAAGCAGGACTCTACGACCACAGAATTCATTAAGATTATTGACACTAAGATTATTATTTTAAATATTGCCAATTTATGTGGTTGGAGTTATTCCCCTTAGACTGTAAATCATTTTCTTCAGATTTTACTTGTCCGAATTATAAATGAGTTTCGCTAACACATTAGGATAAACATTCATTTACGTGAAGTGGTACCGTGACTTACGAGTTTAATTCGTTCCGTGACCGAGCTCATAACTCAACTTGGTCGTATATCAAATAAATTTCCCCGACTGAAATTAACTGAATTAACATTAATCCGTTCCAGCCTCCCCAAAACCACCCCAATTTTTTGTAAAATGTTTTAAAATAAGAAAAATGTATTTATGAATGACAAATATTGTATAAAAATAAAATAAAAGAGAATCTAAAGAAAAAATTTAGTTTTGTAAAGTGTATTTATCTTGGAGATCAGACAAATTATTTTAAAGCCTTAGAAACTGGATCATGCCTTTACTGGTATGGGGACAGGAAAGAGTGACTTTTGAAATATTGCCAATAAGGACATTATTTTTGGTTGGGTACACAGACATGTTGGCATAAGTAGTGATGAAAGGCAGATTCTGCTGCTAAGTCAACTTTGGATCTGTCACATGCTAAGGTTGGTGTACCCGATTCTGTTTTTAAGCATCATGTTGGGATCGTTTCCATTTGGCAAAATGACTGGAATGGTGCTGGCACAAACAATCAGGTAACAAAAATCATTCCAAAGACTACTACTGACAGAAGTAAATGAATAGTACAAAAGATAACATAAAATGACATAAAAGATGGAATTAAATTTGTTGTTTTTAATATCTAATTTTATTTAAGTTTGCGGTTCGGGTACTTTTGGGACACCCTCTATAATCTGCCACAATATTGATGTGGTTGGAGTTATTCCCCTTAGACTGTAAATCATTTTCTTCAGATTTTACTTGTCCGAATTATAAATGAGTTTCGCCAACACATTAGGATAAACATTCATTTATGTGAAGTGGTACCGTGACTTACGAGTTTAATTCGTTCTGTGAACGAGCTCGTAATTCACTTTGGTCGTATATATTTCGTATGTTAACCGAAATACCATTAATCCGTTCCAGCCTCCCAAAAACCACCCCAATATTTTGTAACGTGTTTTTAAATAAGAAAAATGTATTTATGAATGACATATATTGTATAAAAATAAAATAAAAGAGAATGTACAGAAATAATTTAGTTTTGTAAAGTGTATTTGTCTTGGAGATCAGATAAATTATTTTAAAACATTTGTCTGGAGTTACAGCCTTTATCGACTCCTCCTTATCGTAGAAGTAGTACGCTTCTACTGCCTAGCAAAGTCGACTATACGCACACCTCGTTTATGTTTTTCTATGATTTCATGATTTATTTCAATAGACATCAACCGCTTCTTCTTCTCAGCACTGTCCTTTGAATTCACTTTCTTATGATACATGATCAGAAAAAAAGAAATTTGGAAAAATACTGGCACAAAGGGCAAGCACAACACAACAGAGATACTTCAACGGCATAAACACGTGAAGTAAACGAGTGAGATGAAGGATGCTGGGCGGATATTGTATTGTTCGTTGCCCCAAACAGCGGCGGCGTTTCTCAAGCTCGCTCGTAACTCGGATTTTGGCTCGCAACTCAAAGAAAAAATCGGCCGGGCGAATACTCGTAACTCGGAAAACCCGTGAGTCGGGGCACTTGTAAGTCGAGGTACCACTGTATTTAATTGTTTCAATTGTTATTGTCTACTCCAGTATCTAGTTATAATAATCATTAATTTTCTAGGTTATTGTTTGATTTTTATTACAAGTTGTGCCAAGAGGTGGTGGGGACCGACGAGAGATCGTAAACAAAACAGAAGAAACAAAAAACAGAAAAAACAGCAAAATAATAACTAACAAAATAAAACAAATAAATAAATAAATAATGATGACGATGATGATGATGATGATGATGATATGAAGATTATAAACTGTAGTCACAGTCAAATGTACAAATGTAAACACAGACGTAGTTTGAATTGCACTATTTACTTATTTAAAACCAGAAGAGAAAAGTGCTAATTATAGAGCTTCAAACTAGTTGTCAGTTAATACGAGTTTAATTCGTTAATGACCGAGCTCGTAATTCAGTTTGGTCGTATATCAAATAAAATTCGTATATTAACTGAAATACTATTAATCCGTTCCAGCCTCCCAACAACCACCCCAATTTAAGCTAATATATAAATATACATCCTCATTATTTGTACTGACTGTCATCTCTTCAAGCTTTACAACATAGAAACTGGATCATGCCTTTATCGGGATGGGGACAGGAAAGAGCGACTTTTGAAATATTGCCAATAAGGACATTATTTTGTGTTGGGTACACAGACGTGCTGGCATAAGGGGTGATGAAAGACAGATTCTGCTGCTAAGACTGCTTTGGATCTGTCACATGCTAAGGTTGGTGTACCCGATTCTGTTTTTAAGCATCATGGTGGAATCGTTGGCAAAATGACTGGAATGGTGCTGACACAAACAAGCCTCATTCTATTAAGCCGGCACTGGGAGACTGCAGTCCTCGTACAGGCAGTGCAGAAAGGATGAATGTGTCTTGTGTCGTGCCCGCGTCGGTCGTGCACACGTGACTCATTCGTGTATTTTAAGGAACGATCCTCCACCTCAGTGTGTGCACTGACTGTGTACTTTGAGAGTTCTCCACATTTCACTGGAATAAAGTCATTTTAATGTAGTTAAGTAAGAACGTATTTGATAGATTATAATGTGGTAAAATTGTTTAGATACTTCTCAAATCTTTTACTAAATTTTTAAAAGAAAACTTCATTTTATAATAAATTTTAAATACGTGTGATGTTTATATTTTTCCCAGCTCTTTACACTGCGTTTTATAAACTTTTGACATATTTATGTTATTTTACTCCCAATAGCAGTTTATATTTCGTGCTGGGGTGTCATAAAACATTCAGTATTACATTCGTGATTTGGTTGGAGTTATTCCCCTTCGACTGTACATCATTTTCTTCAGATTTCAATGGCGACTACTCTATGTTGTTTTGTGATGTGTAGAAGTTTTATGTTGTGTCTGGTGCACGTGTTGGATACACAAAGACAGTACAACTGCAGAAATACACATCACAGAACGCTCATCGTACACCTCTCTCACACACACACACACACACACACACACAAATACATTATAAAAAAGAAGTAGATAAACATGTACAAAACACACTAAAATATACAGAAGACACAGGTTCCACCCTGTACAGGAGAAGACACATACAAAACAACACACCACTTGATAAACAGCACATCACATAAAACACAAAACACAGACACGCACACCACACCAGACAACAAACACAAACACATGGACCCAATACACGGACACGCAACCTAAGACACACCTTCAGTACTTAATACAAACCAACTCATCTACCCTCTGCTGGATAATATAAAGAAAACGAAACAAAAATTCAAAATAATAATAATAATAATAATAATAATAATAATAATATATCAAATGTAATAAACAATATCATGTTTTAGAAAATAACAGCAAAGAGATATTAATAACTTTATAAATCGCAGTGGTGTCTGAAAGTAAGATCTGTGAATAGAAAATTACAATTTAAACGTTTCAGTTTACAGATCATAAAAACGAAATATTACAACTTCTAAACGTCATTTCTCAGCAGGGTTTTCTATGCATGTCACGTGAACAGTATGTTCAAAGAATAAAATAACATTTAGTACGTTCACGACAAAGTGCATTGTTCTGTGTAGACGACACCAAAACATTTTTCAAAAAAAAAAAAATAATAATAATAATAATAATAATAATAATAATAATAATAATAATCACAATAATAATAATAATATCGAACGTTAAATGTGAATTGCATAATTCTATAACAGATGAATTCTTATGAGTAACAGAATATAATAGAAAACTGTTTATGTCAGAACGAAAAAAGTACAATGCTGACTTAAAAATGTTGTATAACGGTACGTGAAAGTCTAAGATAATTCAGTCTATTTTGGTATCAAAGGCATTGACAAGTTCATTATGCATATTGAAACTGAAATATAAACACTAAAGCGGGGGGAGAGAGACTGGGGGGATAAAACTCTCACACTGCGCGTTTATAAGCTTTATATTCTAGTGTGTGTGTGTATGTGTGTTGTTTGTGTGTGTTGTTTGTGTTTATATATGTGTGTATGTATTTGTGTATGTATGTTGATGTGTGTGTGTTATGTGTCAGTTCGTGTCTGTATATGTGAGCGTATGTGTGTATGTTATGTTTTTGTGTGTATGCATGTGTGTTGTGTGTATGTGTGTATTGTGTGTGTCTGCGTATGTGTGTATGCATGTTTGTGTGCATGTGTATAATGTGTGTTTGTGTGTATGTATGTGTGTGTTGTTGTTGTGTGTGTGCGCGCGCGCAATTCTAATCTGACAACATTTTAGTATTCTGCAGACATCACCGTCTGACCTTCTTGTTGAAAGCAGCCATGTTTGACAAACAGGTGTGTGAGTGTTTTTACCTAGCTGCACGTTCTTAGCGAGTCAGGTCACCCTGCGGTTTGCGTACACCTGCACGAGTTTAACGTGCTAAGAAAGAAACTCCGGTAAGTAGACTTACATCTCCAACCTGTAATACAAAACTCAGTACACTGATTTGGAGAAAGATATTTTAAATATTGGCATAAATATTCCAAATGGAAGATTCGTTGTTATCTATGCGTCCTGCTTATAATATTTTGATGACTTTTGAATAGTTTTTTCAAACGCGACTCACCTAGCCAATCATTGATTATAAATTATTATGTTTCATTAATTTTAATAGTTGAAACAGTAATAATGTATTTAACTGACGTGTGGTAGATAACACGTCTATATATCTATCATGTTACTGGTTTACTTTTCTTAAAAGTTTTCAGACGTATTTTGAAACAGCAGGTTATTTGGTTCGCTAGTTGAAGACCTCAGTTCTGAACTCTTATTTTAATAACGCGAAGATACCAGATACTGACAGTGTCGATGCAGTTAATTATAGTGTATATGATTTTATTTATTTATTTATTTATTTATTTTATTTTATTTATTTTTATTTTATTTTATTTTATTTATTTATTTATTTATTTATTTATTTTATTATTTTTTTTTCGTCTTTATTCAGCATTAAATTTGTTTCTAGTCGACATAAAATAGTAATCAGAATAAAAATAAAAATACGTAGTAAACAGAACACTGATATGCACACAGATATTTACTTAAATATATTAGAGACACGTCATCATCGTTAACATCATCATCAACATCCATTGTTTTTCTTAAAAGATGATTTATTTTCAAAACTTTATCTTGTTTACTCCCGTTTAACTGATTGCCTTCTATCCATTGTTTTTCTATAAACAAATGAAAAATAAATAAATATTCAAAGAAAGGATTTTAGTTTTTTTCTTAATTTATTCGGAAAGAAATTAAAATTATAATATTTGATCTGTGTCTGTATCTTTTTTTACCACATTATATTCAGCCTTTGCGTTGAAATGAAATGTAAGTAATCAGAATAAGAATGACGAAGATTCCAGATATGCTAAGTTGCTGACATTAAAGTTTTCTCTGGGTAAATATCAAACTCGGGGTGGAAAGAAGAAAACTCTGACTCATACTTGAAGCTGAAGTCATTTCTCTTTATTTGTATTGTACCAGAGCAGATATGAAGAAATAGTCTAAATGTATTATACTTTCTTCCAAATTGTGTTTTATTTGTCTTAATTAATAATGAAGTTTAAAACAAAAGAGTGGTGTTTACAAATGCAGTTTAAAAATATCTGTGCTCGATCATGTTTCTGTAGTCGTGACGTCATAACGTACGAACTGGATGGATATATTAGCTCTACCAGTTTAACAAAACTACAGTTATCACTCACCCATGTACTCCATGACGTCACAACACCAGCTGCAAAGGATAACATATACTGTAACATTATATTTTATTTTTATACTTGGTTACGAGCCTAAAAACAATACTACTTAGTAGTATAAGAATTTTTATTAGACGATTAATTGTATTTGTGTTACAGAAGTACCACATAAAACAGTCAGTAATTCACCAGTTTGCAAATATCCTCGCTTTAGAGAGTTCGAAAAATCATATTTGTTATGTTTTTAATGTTTAATATAATTTTTTGTTTTTCATATTTTATTTGTTATATTTTTAACAGCAAAACAACAACAACAACAACAAAAAATACATATTCTTGTGGATAATAAATCGAGGATATTGTGAAAAGATCGACGTTAAAAAATACTCGGTAATCTCTAAACATACGTACATACATACAAATTCGTACGCACAAACTCATGTATACATAGGTATTCACACACATACAAAACACTCAGCAACATACGTTCAAAGATACATGCATACATTTACATTAATCTGGTGTATGGAATACAAATTAAATATAAACCGTTGGGCGTTTTGTCACTTACATAAAGAAACTGTCAACATAAAGCCTAGAAGAGAAAGAATAACATGGAAATTAGAAATTTACAGAACTCGATGTTTAGAACACATTTAACTAATTCACGCGCGTGTCAGGGTGTCCCGAGACCAATTCAACTTCTTAGTTAATCTTGTCACAGTAATAAAACATGCATAGTGCACACAGGTATCTGTGTGTGTGCGTGCGTACATACATACATATATACGTACGTACATGCATATATAACTTCACAGTTAACAGTGTTTTAAAGTTTATCTTTGACCATATCAGTATTTGTTTAATGCATACCTCCATTTCTTTTACTATTTCAGTTTTATTTCCCTTTAATTAATAGAAAGCACAGCAGTAAACAGTTGAAAACCATAGCGACATCGTCATTCATATTGTGACGTCGTCGCATGCAGAACATTCTGAGTTGCTCGGGTTTCTTCTATGGCTGTTTACGGGACTTTAAATAATAAAACTAGAATCTAACGTATTAAGAGGCGAAATGCGCGAAGAAATGAAAGGTGAATTCACTTAATTAATTTTATAACAGCAAGTTAGGTGTGAAAATATTGTAGATAGCACATGTACTAAAACTCTAACTATTGACTCTCTATTTAGTAAGTAAATCTTTTTAGTATTTTTTCTGGGGGAATCGATCCCGCTATCCATGACACGTCAAGTGGATGTTTAATCACCGAGTTACATCAACAACTGGTTTATTAGCGACGTCCGTTCAGCATGACGTCGTTTTACCTTCAGCTGTGTGCCTCGTCAGTGGACGTCGTAAAGGGATCAAGTCACGTGACCAGTATAAATATAAACTTGGCATATTTGTACTGTTTATCCCGGGCGAGTTTTCCGTAACGCGGCACCTGTTACGTTGGACCAGGTATGCCGTTACTTGCAAACACCTGCTAATTGGATTTAGTTGAATACAGCTGGATTTTACCTGTAAGAGCCTCGCAGTGGTATTTTTCTGCGCGTGCAGGACGACACAGTGTTTTAATTATGAGATAGGTGTGTGAGGTGCAGACAGACAGCAAGGTGAGTCCGTTAGTCTCAGGAATTACACCTGTCAGTGGCGAGATGTCGCCAAAAACAACTTGTTATATATGTATTTATATATGTATGTATGTATGTATTTATATATGTATGTAGATACGTATTTATATATGTATGTATGTATGTATGCGTGTATGTTTGCATGTATGTACGTGTGTGTGTGTGTGTATACACACACACACACATACATACATTTTATATAAATATATATATGTATGTATGTATGTTCGCATGTATATATGTATGTATGTTTGCATGCTTGTCTGTTTGAGTGTGTGTGTATCTATCTATCTATCTCTATATACACACACACATACACCATACACACATACAGACACACATGCACACA
This sequence comes from Chrysomallon squamiferum, assembly GCA_012295275.1. NCBI lineage: Eukaryota > Metazoa > Mollusca > Gastropoda > Neomphalida > Peltospiridae > Chrysomallon > Chrysomallon squamiferum. Next base: position 1,560,931 of record CM022668.1, on the reverse strand, counting down.
TACATATATATTCTCATTCATATCTATTTGCGCATGTAAGCATGTCAAGATTTTTTCTTCTTTTTAAATGTTTCTGTAAATTAAACCGTATATTTTGTGTAATTATAAAATAAGTAAAGTCTAGTTATATTTGTTCAAAATTAAATTTAAATTTAATAGCTGGTAAAGTACGTGTTTGTCAGGTAGCGTTCTTAAATGTTCAGTTCCTTCTAAATGAAACGTGTTTAAGTTCACAGCTAAAAAAGTGAGGTTACTTTTATACTTTTTATGTGCATAAAATTCTTAAAACAACTTTCAATAAATTAATAAATAAATAAACAATAACAACAACTGTAATAATAATAATTATTATTATTACTGTTATTATTATTATTATTGTTATTATTATTATACAGTATTTTTCTTATTTTTCATGTAGTACATTAAACTGTTGCACGCCGCTCTTAGGTTGTTCAAAAAATACCAAATTATCCTTCACTTCTGACTAAACAGTTCAAACCGGACAATGGGGATTCATCTACAGGGTGGCGATAGAGGTTTAAATATCTATTTTATTCATGAATCCTCTCCTCACATTCACTGTGTTACCGAGCCGGGGTCGAGTAAACAATAGAGTATTGTCATCTCGAGACAACGCACGCGGGGCGTGTTGTCTAGCGATGGACATCAAATGACCGTAACTTAAATGTAAATGACGGTAAGCCATGGACCTTATCAGTTCATTGTTAACGTAAATCCCTCCGCGAACCTGGAAGCACCACGTTTTGTTCGTTCGTTTACAGAATGTACGAAACGAAGAAAAAAGTTTTGAAATTATTTTTGTATATTATTATTATTTAAATATATATTTATTTATTTATTTATTTTTTAAGGTATCACTTTTAGATCATTAAGTTTGCCCACAGACTAGAAGTTGTAAAGTATTCAGTTTGTATGCTCAGGTCTTGGATCAGTGGACAATTCTTAGTCGTTACTGTGTAGATACAAATCTCACTTTGTTTCTTTATCTAAACTTCCAGATCTCTCTCTCTCTCTCTCTCTCTCTCTCTCTCTCTCTCTCTCTCTCTCTCTCTCTCTCTCTCTCTCTCTCTCTCTCTCTCTCTCTCTCTCTCTCTCTCTCTCTCTCTCTCTCTCTCTCTCTCTCTCTTCTCATTTACTTTCTAGTCTCTCTTCATTCTGTCTTTCTGTTACTCACTTGTTTACGTTCTCTCCCTCCTTTCTTCTTCTTCTTTTTTCTTTCTTGTCAGGTAGCTACAAAAACAAGACCAAATATGGTTGAGAAACGCGTCATTCCAGTTTGTTCTCGTTGCTCGGCATTTTGCTCTTGTTAACACAGCACAGCTGGAATGTCATCTTTTCTGTCAGATGTACTCGTTAAAACACTCGACATTTGTAGACACGTTAACTCACTGACTACAGTACCTTTATTATTATTATTACTATTACTGTTATTTTTATTATTATTATTACTGTTACTGTTATTTTTATTATTATTATTACTATTACTGTTATTTTTATTATTATTATTACTGTTACTGTTATTTTTATTATTATTATTACTATTACTGTTATTTTTATTATTATTATTACTATTATTATTATTATTATTATTACTGTTATTATTATTATTGTTATTATTATTACTGTTACTGTTATTATTATTATTACTATTACTGTTATTATTATTACTATTACTGTTATTATTATTATTATTTATTATTACTATTATCATCTTTATTATTATTATTACTATATTATTATTATTATTACTATTATTATTATTATTGCTATTATTACTATTACTATTATTATTGTTGTTGTTATTGTTGTTGTTTTTCTTCTTCTTCTTCTCCTTCTTTTTCTAACTTTTTGTTGTTGTTTGGTTATTTTCGTTTTATTTTTATTCTTTCTTCCTGTTGTTGTCGATACTACCGGCATTAGAAATGGTATTTTAACACTGTCTAAGTGTAAATAAAAGCAAACCCGGGTAATATAAATACAAATATAAACGCTAATAAATAGTGTTTAATAATGTTCTGACAAATATACACAGAGATAGTTAACCGTTGACATCATCAGTATCAAAATTCAAATAATGATGAAGAAATTATTATTATTATGTTTATTATTATTATTATTATTATTATTATTATTATTATTATTATTATTATTGACCTTGGTGAAGTTGTTATTGTCGTTGTTGCTGTTATTATTATCGTTATTGTTGTTCTTGTTGTTATTTATGTCGTCGTCGTTGTGTTGTTAAGCTAGACGACTAAGAACGCTGGAGGTATGTAAATTAACGTTACAGCTTACCTGATATTTTCACCTGTTTGTTTTACCTGTACGTTGCCTCGCTACGTCAATGTTTGTCAACTCTCACAGTTTTAATCTTCAATTAGGACTCTGTCTGAAAAGTATGACGATGGAGCGCATATATAAGAATTAAGAATCAAAGATAAATTATATATATGTATATATATATATATATACATATATGTTGTTGTTGTTGTTTTGTTGTTGTTGTTATTAACACTATCAACAACAACCCAAAAGATGTTAATTTTTTTATTATTTTTTAAATTAATTATAAATTAGTTAACTTAATAGTTCTGGATTTTAAAAACGTGATAAACAATTTTTACTTGTATTAATGACGGAATATTTCACATAATTCAAACACCAGATTTTTGCCGACCATCATCAAACTGTTATTTGACTGATCATAACAAACAGATGATCATGAGACACACGACTGCCTGTCAGTTTTATTGGATCTAGATAACAAGCTGCTAGGCAAGAAACAGTGTCACGTCTCTTTTTACACAGCAGGTAACGAAGCTTTGCCAGGTAATTACACACCTGCAGTAACAACCGCTGTAAAATACAGGTTACCTGCACAATTATCACGAGTTTCAGTGACTGTGGGTGACGTTTAAAACCGCGGCATGTGTGAGGTTACGATTTTAATTGGTAATCAACCTAAGTAAAATAATTACCTGGAAAAATGTTGTAGGTGGGCATCAACTGAATCTTCTGAATTAATTCTTGAAACAAACAAACAAAAAGAAAGAGAATAGAAAAAAGAAGAAATTAAAAACGAGAAAAAATAACTAAACATCAAATATATGTGTTTGTTTTTGTGCATGCGTGTGTGTGTGCGTGTGTGTGTCTCTGCATGCGTGTGTGTGTGTGTGTGTGTCTGTGTGTGTGTCTGTGTGTGTGTCTGTGTGTGTATGTTGACTGGTATATCTAATTATTCAAAAGGAAATTAACAAAACTAATCGTTCTTAGGCGAGTCGATGAAGTCAGAAAACAGTTGTAATTTAAACTAGAAGTTTGTGTAGTCGTGTAGATGAATAGCGACGTTAGTTGTCGTTGTTTACACGAGTTTTACCTTTGTTAGACAGACTCTGTGTCGTGTTCACAATTACTCACAAACTGTCCAAACTTGTCCTCATAGTCTTCCCTTCTCGGCGTTCACAGAGGATTCTTCGTAATGTTTTAGAAACATATTTAGTATGAATTAGGACATGTTCTGTATGTTTAGAAAAAGTTCACTGCAAACACTCCTGTCTGACGTTTTAGGCGAGAGTAATGAACAGCCTACTATGATTAATCCTAATTAATTAATTAAAGATGACAGAAAGCAAAAATAGCAAAATATGTCTATAGAGCTTTTTTTTCACTTTATGTTATAATGCTATTCTCTCTCTCTCTCTCTCTCTCTCTCTCTCTCTCTCTCTCTCTCTCTCTCTCTCTCTCTCTCTCTCTCTCTCTCTCATATTTAAATTATGTTTGGAAGACAAATTTCTTTTGATGATAAAAATGCAGCAGTCTGTCTGTTAATATGTTAGACTGTTAGTTAATATGTTAGACTGTTAGTTAATATGTTAGACTGTTAGTTATTATGTTAGACTGTTAGTGAACATATCATGTGTCGCTTAAACAATTATCTCAGAATCATTCTGTCTACATTTCGTATTAGAGGTAAATAAAACCCACTGCACGCACGAATGAACACCTGGTAGACCCGTTGCGGCGCTGAGAGGTGTGTTCACAGCGTGGCCCGGACAAAGGCGACTCAGGCAGTCATTAAAGTCTCGTTAACGTTTTAGAAATCCCCGCACAGACTGACCGACACTTTAGTGCATGGCTGGCTGCCTGATAAAAAGACGTGAAACACCAACGACAACAGCAGCACACAAAACAATGACATTAAACAGTGACAAGTGAGAGTGTAGTTTATCACCCGTACTTAGCACATAAACATATTCCATGCATATTTATTGCTTTTTGTTGGATATGGTGAGGTGATTTGAATCAAACACATTAACATAAAAAATTATTATAAATACTGAACACACCCAGGAACCCCGCCCACCACCACAACACACAATAATAAAAAAAAAGATGTACGTATGTATGTATGTATGTATGTGTGTATGTATGTTTGTATGTATATGTGTGTGTGTACGTATGTGTGTATGTATGTTTGTATGTATGTATGTATGTATGTATGTATGTATGTATGTATGTATGTATGTATGTATGTATGTATGTATGTATGTATGTATGTATGTATGTATGTTTGTACGTTTGTTTTTGTCTGTGCTGTTCATATATTATTATATTTTTATAACAATTTCCAGTGATTACTTGAAATTTAACTAATAAAATAGATGGTACTTTATTTGATTCTTACTAACATTTGGAGATCCAGATTTGTATATATTTATATTTTTTATCTTTTATCAAGAAACTCACTGAACCATCTGACAGGATACTGTAGGTTAATAAACGTGTTGAAAAGTTCTAACAAAATAGCGCACGTCAGCAGACACTCTGTGGGACCTAATAGCTCTGGGTTCTCCACTTTAATCCCGTGAAATAACTCCACACAATGCTTAATACAGCACAATACAGCAAATGTTGAAATGTGATACCTAACAGCAGCAATGTATTCATAAATGAAAATATTTGTTTCATCATGTCGTCGAGTCTGGCTGATGATTGGTTCGCATACATTCAATAGACAACTAATTTAAACATAAAATTTACACAAACACATACATGCGCTCACACGCACACACACATATTTTACATAATACTTAAAAATACTCTTATACACACTCGTACGTGTAATATATACATATATCTATAAATATATACTAACAGTGTGAAAACTGTTACGTAAATGCAACTCATGTGACGTAATAACTAGGTCAGGCTCTAAGGCAGTCTCACTTTTACTAACACATTTGTCCTGAGTGGCCAAACGGGTTATGCAAAGGG